>JAKJMR010000927.1:474370-487388 GCA_024449315.1 Daboia siamensis | reverse complement strand
AAAAAAAAAGGGATCACGTGACCCCTGCAGCCATCATAAATGGGAGCTAGTTCCCCAGTCTGAATTTTGCCCATGCGACCCTGGGGATGCTGCAGTCGTCGTGTGAAAAACAGAACTCACTTTTTTTCGGTGCTGTTGTAACTTCGAACCGTCAGTAAACGAGTCCGTAAGTCGAGGACTCTCATAGTTTTTTAACTGTCAACGCAGGTAACGACTTGTTGCCGAGTGGCTGTTTGAAGTTCCAAGGGGGGTTACTAACGACCTGGATTTGAAGTTCTGACAGCCACACACATGGCTGTCACAGGACCGTGTAGGCTTGGCAGCCGGGCTGCATTAACAGCCATCTGCAGTATCCCGCGTACACACGTCCACCTTTCACTTCTGCTCAGGGACAATCCTGTTTTGACTGAACACCCTTCCCCCAAGGCTCCAGACAAGGATCAAAAATTGAGTCATGCTCCTCCGGTGACGCCGTGCCATCGCCGTCATTTCCCCGTGACTCTCAGAGGCTAAGAAATTCCAGGGGAAAAAAATCCGGCTGTCTTCACGTAAATGAGAGGGTGGTGCAAAGCTTCAGTTGGGGGTTGGACGGACTTGCTGGATCCTATTCTGAACAAGGGGCAGCAGTTATTCCCCGACTTTTGATTTAATAGATTCATCGTTCATTAGTGCTCTCCCGCCTGGCGAAGGAGACGCTGGGCAGCTAACCACACCTTAACAATTAAAAGTAATGTTAGCAAAGTATGGGAAAAAACCACACCGCCATGGCTCCTCTGAGGCTTTGTGGACTGTACTGTTCTCATCCTAATTAAGTTAGTCTCCAAAACGTTTTTAAAGTATGCGGTGGTTGAGCTCTGGCGATACTGAAAAGGTTCTCGAGCTCTTTTTCTCACGAAATACCTTGCTTCAGACACAGCAAAAAATAAAAATAAAAATCAATTCCCTCAAAACCAAGAGTTGAGAAATTAGCCTCTTTTTCTCCCCCCACCCCAGCCCCTTCTTTTTACCTTGGCTCTCAATTTCTGACGACTTTGCAAAGAAATCCCAGCTCTTCCTGTCTGCCCCACCTCCTTGGTTGTTGTCCTCGAGCAACTTAACTTGCTCTTAATTCCTTCCGCAGGCTCAGCCGATGCTCCTCTCCCGCTAGAGAAGGAAGAACAGATCCGACTTCAGGCGAGGAAGCGCCTGGAAGAACAGCTCAAGCAGTATCGGGTCAAGAGGCATCAAGAGAGAGTAAGTGCCTAGTTAAAAAGAAATTCACAGGCCTGTTTTTTACTCGTCGCACCGTCTGCCAGGCGGTGAGACTGGAACTGGCCTTTTTGCCCACTGATGGATCGGAGATAAGCGGAGGTTTGATGTTTGATGGTGATAAAGGAATTGTTGCAGGATGTCAGCGGTTCCGAGTAAAGCTGCCTTGGGCAACTGACTGATGGGGTTTGTGTCAATGCCAATGTTACGGTTCATCGTAGAGTCAGCTGGATTTGGCATCTTTGTCCACCTATCCAGTCCTTCCCAAGGACCTGAGATAAGCAGATGTTGCTAATGACATTAAAAGTAACTTCACAGGATGTCAGCTGTTCCAAGTAAAGCTGCCTTGGGCAACTGACTGATGGGGATTGTGTCAAGGCCGCTGATGTTCAAGTGCTGCAGTTGACCAGTGGTGCTGTTGTCAATGCCAGTGGTGCTCCAGATGTTTTGGGATTGCACCCAAAGCAGTTGTGGATGTTGGATGGTATTACAGATCTCATTGCAGGATGGAAGCACTTCCCAGTAAGGCCGCCTTTCGCAATTGACTGGTGGCGAATTTGTCAATGCCGATGATGGTGTCCAAGTGGTGCTCCAGATGTTTTGGGATTGCCCCCAAGGCGCCTATTACTATTGGTACCACCCTTGCTCGCCTTTGCCACAGTCTGTAGGTCTTTGTATTTTGTTATCTTCTCCAGTTCTTTCTCGTCTATTCTGCTGTCTCCAGGCACTGCCACGTCCACTCTCCAGAGTTTTATGTCTTTCTTATCGACAAATGTTAAGTCTGGTGTATTGTTGTTTGTTGTTGTTGTTATTGTTATTATTATTGATCATTGTACAGTCAGCCAGATGCTCAGGCTGGATTTGGCATTTTTGTCTACCTACCGAGTCCTTACCAAGGACCTGGGATAGGCAGATGTGGATGTTGGATGGTATTACAGATCTCGTTGCAGGATGGAAGCAGTTCCTAGTAAGGCCGCCTTTCGCAATTGACTGGTGGCGAATTTGTCAATGCCAATGATGGTGTTCAAGTGATGCTCCAGTTGTTTTGGGATTGCACCCCAGGCACCTATTACCATTGGTACCACCCTTGCTTACCTTTGCCACAGTCTTTCTATTTCTATTTGTAGGTCTTTGTATTTTGTTATCTTCTCCAGTTCTTTCTCGTCTATTCTGCTGTCTCCAGGCACTGCCACGTCCACTATCCAGAGTTTTATGTCTTTCTTGTCGACAATTGTTAAGGCCGGGGTGTTAAGTGGCAGGTGCTTGTCTGTTTCGTTTCTGAAGTCCCAGAGCAATTTATGATTGTTGTTGTTGTTGTTTGTTGTTATATTTTATTTTATTGTTATTGTTTTTATTGTTTTATTATTTACTACTACTGCGCTTGCTTTTCCATTTCTTCCCCTTCCTGTTCTTCCTTTCCTGCCTTCTTTCTTTCACTCCAGGTGTTTACAGCTAAGAGCCGCCTCTCCAGCACGCTGGATCCTGAGCTGATGTTGCATCCGGAGCTCTTACCCAGGGCCAGCCCCATGGCGATGACCAAAGAATATTCCTTTTTGCGAACCAGCGTCCCGCGAGGACCGAAAGTGGGCAGCTTGGGCTTCCCAGCTTCCTCGAAAGAGAAAAAAAGCTCCAGATCATCCAAAACGAGCAGCCGGATTCATTCTCTGGCAGATTATCGAACGGAAAACCCAGAGGGCGGCACCGGTGGGACCGTCCCGGTGGCCGATTCATCGGGCGGATCGCTGAAACCCAACTCCAGCAGCAGCTTGATCTCGGTTGTGTCTTCCGTCAGCCTGACCCCCGATTCAGATGACCGGCTGGAAGCTTCCTCCTTGGCGGGAGACAGCCTGTCAGAGATGGATGGCAGCGAAGCGGGCATGAGGCTGGACGGCAATGAAAGCGACAGCTCGACCTACAGCAGTGCATCAGGAAGAGGCCCCATATCCTCCAGCCCCAAAAGCAAGCAGGGTACGGCCTTCACCGTCAACGGGCAGAAGGTCCCGTTGGATGCTGTTGGACAGTTTCCTTCCATCAGGGAGGTCCTGCAGGCTGCGGCGACAGAATATCGGGCTCAGGATCAGGAAGTCAATGGGGAAGCCAGAAGCCGGCGGGACAGTATTTCTAGCAGGTAAAGCTTTTTCGGCATCTTCTCCGACTCAGAAGGCTCCAGCTGGGACACTTTTTGTCCCAAAAGTCCTTTTTCAAAAGGCAACTGGGCTTTGTTTGTCCTGGAAACAAAGAAGCTTCTTCAGGTCTTCTCCTCCAAGAAGCTTCTTCAGTTCTTCTCCAAGAATCTTCTTCAGGTCTTCTCCTCCAAGAAGCTTCTTCAGGTCTTCTCCTCCAAGAAGCTTCTTCAGTTCTTCTCCAAGAAGGTTCTCAGTTCTTCTCCTCCTGGAAGTTTCTTCAGGTCTTCTCCTCCAAGAAGCTTCTTCAGGTCTTCTCCTCCAAGAAATGTCTTCTCCTCCAAGAAGCTTCTTCAGGTCTTCTCCTCCAAGAAGCTTCTTCATTTCTTCTCCTCCAAGAAGCTTCTTCATTTCTTCTCCTCCAAGAAGCTTCTTCAGGTCTTCTCCAAGAAGCTTCTTCAGTTCAGAACTGAAGGAACTTTTTTGTTGCCAGGAAAGGAAGTCCAGTTGCCTTTTTGAAAAAGCACCTTTGAGACAACCATGCCCTGGATGACAGGAGAATCTCCACAGGCATTCTTTGGATTCTTTTCTTGCATTTGTTTGATCCACTAAGGAACATCTTAGTTTTTTGGGATTGGTACAGCTTCACCAAGTGTGCCTCTGCTTTGTCTCATCCCAGCATATCCATGGAAAGTTCAGTCGTTGGGACCCACGATGAGCTGCTTCAGGTCCTCAAAGAGAAGATGCGGCTCGAAGGACAATTGGAGGCACTGTCATTGGAAGCCAATGAGGTACAAAAGGATCTTCTACTTAAAAAAAAAATTCACCCTCCAGGATGGAGAGAAACCTATGGTCAACGCTGCAAACGTTGGGTGTTTTTGCTTGGACAGTATGAGAGGCAGCCTTTTCCTTTAAATTGTTTTGCTCTTAGAATTAGATGAAGCTGGGGGGAGGAGAATGCTGCCCCGGTTGTTTTTAATAAGATAAGAAATGGCATGTTATAGAATGGAGGAAGCGAAGCTTTGCCTTTCAAACTGATTGGAGAATGTGATTTGTGACTGGAGGAGGGAACTGTGCCAGAGATTAGGTGCTGAAGGGAGGGGAATTCAGATTTTGGCATCTATCCAGGCCATGCCGATGCTTTGTTCTCATTATTATAGACTTTTTAGAATAAGCCATGCCTGAAGTTTCTTTGAAATGTTTCATTAGTTGGAACCATGACACCTACACTGTTCCTCTAGGTTTGAGGATGGGTTATGGAATATATCGGGTGTCTGTGGAAGAGGGATCGCATTTCAGGTTATGGTGGATAAATCTAGTCTTAGCTGCAGCTCTCAAAACCTCTTGAGACGGTAAGATCTTAGACTGGGAAGGAGCCAGTTAAGCCAGGGAGTTCAATTTGCTTCCTGGTGCAGGAATCTCAATAAAAGCATTCCCAGGAGATGGTGGTCCAGCCTCTTTTCTCCCTAGACCACGGGTAGGCAACCTCGGCTCTTTTATGACTCATGGACTTCAACTCCCAGAATTCCTGAGTCAGTTATGCTGACTCAGGAATTCTGGGAGTTGAAGTCCATGAATCATAAAAGAGCCAAGGTTGCCTACCCCTGCCCTAGACAGTGAATGGGAAAATAATAATAATAATGGTTTGTGAAACTGATGGTGTCATGTTTCCGACGTCTGGGCTTTTCAAGTGACTCTGAGGCATTGTTTACCTTAAAAGTCCTTTAATCAGCCTAATACACGGGCAAATGCTTGCTGGAAGGAAGCTGGAATCTGAAATCTCCGCCCCCTTGCACAGTATATTAAAACAGAAATTCTCCACCTTTCTAATTTTGTCATCAGTCATATTCTCCTATTAATTTAAAGCATCAGTTTCCCTTCCGTTAGAGAACCCGCCAAGCTCTTATCTTCTTTACTTTCAGATGGCCTTGAGGAACAATCCTCCACTTCCCCACTCCCAACCTTAATCCACTCTCTTAAAGCAATACACAAGTTTTAACAGATGAAATGGCGGCTACTTCATCTCTTGTCAAGCACTAACATTCGATGTTAGCAGCGTTGACGGAGGGCCGTTTGGGATGGTTGTTATCCATGTCTGCTATTACCCAATGTAAAAAATTGCACGGGGATGTCTGCTCCTGTGTCCCCCCCCCCCGAAAATGGAGGATATTATAGAAGTTTTTTGAAGGCCCACCTCAGCTCAACACCTCTTGTTACTGCCTTGCTCGGATAGAAACTTAGCAACCGGATTTGTCTTTGCGTAGGCCCTCAAAGAAAAAGCGGAATTGCAAGCCCAGCTGGCTGCGGTCCAGATGAAACTCCAAACCCACATGGAGCATTCGCAGAGCAGCCAACAGAAGCAGGACTGCCTGAATTCAGAGGTGGCTACCTTGAAGCAGTCCTGCTGGGAACTGGAACGTACCATGGCTGAACTACAAACCGCCTTGGAGGCCAAGAATGCAGGCTTGCTGGCTTCTCATAACGACCTGCAGCTGGCCGAAGAACAGTACCAGAGACTGGTGGGCAAAGTGGAAGATTTGCAGAAAAACGTCCTTAGCAAGGATAGCACGGGTGAGTAGAACCGAGCTGAACGTCGTCCATCCACCCGTTCTTCCGTGAGGATCTTAGGTCAAGGTCAAGGTTCCCCCGCACGTGCATGCTAGTCGTTTCTGACCCTAGGGGCCGGTGCTCATCTCCGTTTCAAAGCCGAAGAGCCAGCACTTGTCTGAGGACGTCTCCGTGGTCATGTGGCCGGCATGACTAGACGCCAAAGGCACACGGAACGCTGTTACCTTCCCACCGTAGCGGTCCCTATTTTTCTACTTGCATTTTTTACCTGCTTTCGAACTGCTAGGTTGGCAGAAGGTGGGATGAGTAACAGGCGCTCACTCTGCTACGCGGCACTCGGGATTCGACCCGCCAAACTGCCGACCTTCTGATCGACAAGCTCAGCGTCCTAACCCACTGAGCCACCACGTCCCTTACAAAGCCTCAAGTCCCAGAGGCTGGCTCATAGTCAAGCGATTGCGAGGACTCCAAAGTCCCTCTCCTACTTCGTTGTAATTTTTTATTTTTTTCCATCCGCCCTTTTAGTTCACGATCTCCGGCAACAGCTCTCCTCGTTGCAAAGTCAGCTTCAGCAGGTCGAACTGGACCGCGCGTCCTTGACCGGTAAGCTGAAGTCCTCTCAGGCGGAGATCTCATCCTTGCAGAAAGTTCGCCACTGGTACCAACAGCAGCTGGCCGTGGCTCAGCAGGCAAGGATACGTCTGCAGAGCGATATGGCCAACGTCAAGGTAAGCACTTGTTTTCTTCTCTCCCATTCCTGTCTCCAGCCCCCATAGCACATTTTCACGTACGCAGTCTGATCGTGTCGTTAATTCGATTGATCTGACAGGCGATTGGCTGATTGCGGCCTTGAACTCAGGAGACAGTTCTGCCTTAAATGGGGAACACTTTTCTGCAGGTTTCCCTAGAGTTGATGGGATGTAGTGAGGAGGAGGATCTCCAAGAGGGAGTAAGAGGCAATTCAGCCTGGATATTATATGTGAGAGAAAGAGGGGGAAGACAGGCTCTCCCTAACAGTTCCCAGAGTCTATTGTAGAGGCAGAGAGCTGAGTGTTCAGCCTGGCAAGATTGTGTCTATAGGTGTGAAACAAAATAACTCAGCTTGGAAGTATCCCCAGGTATCATTTTTAGTGAGTAGAGTAGAGTAGAGTAGAGTAGAGTAGAGTAGAATATGGAATGGAATGGAATGGGATAGGATAGGATAGGATAGGATAGGATAGGATAGGATAGGATAGGATAGGATAGGATAGGATTACAGAAGAGAAGAAAGATTATAAAATAGAATAGATTACAGAATAGATTATAGAATAGAACAGAATAGAATTACAGAAGAGAAGAGAGATTACAGAATAGAACAGATTACAGAATAGAATAGATTATTGAATATAATAGAATAGAATAGAATAGAGGATGGTATGGTATGGTATGGTATGGGATAGGATAGGATAGGATAAGGAATAGAATATCTTTATTGTCATTGTGTAACTCACAACAAAATTAGGTAGAAATTAATAGACTTGCATTTGTGTCTAGGCTTTGTTGGTATGGGAGAGTGTGTCTTGGAATATGTTTGACTATGAGCAAACCAGTTGTAAAGTCTTCCAAGGCCACTACAATGAAGGCTATTCTTATTCCCCCTTCTTCGTTTATTTAATTGGTTTATTTGTCCCTCCACCCATCTCACAATGGCAACCCCGGGCAACTAACTCTGAGCAACTCCCCATGGTATAAAAACACACGACAATTAACTGAGAGCAACACCAATCGGCAATAAATGGATCCTTTGCGTCTCCGCGTAAGTGCATCAGACGCACAGTTAACAAGCAAAATTGCCTTTTAATCTAAAGCGGGCCATAAAGTATAACCCATAGCTTGGATTCCATTTCTTCACACATCTCTTAATGCAGCCCTTTCTCTCCTTACACCCTTCTCTCCATAGCTTGGATTCCATTTCTTCACACATCTCTTAATGCAGCCCTTTCTCTCCTTACATCCTTTATTCTCAGGCTGGACAGATGACCCAAGTTGGTCTGCTGGAGCATCTGAAGCTAGAGAACGTAACCCTGTCTCACCAGTTAACAGAGACTCAGCATCGATCGATCAAAGAGAAGGAACGCATAGCCGCACAGCTGCAAAATATTGAGGTAAAGACCTTGGATTTCCTGAGTATTTGATTGCCAAGCCGGTGAAAACCTGCAGAGAGGCGTGAGGAGTCGACGCTCACGAATATACCCTTCCGTATCTCCTCTTTGCACGCGCTCTGATGCCTATCCAAAGTTCTAAAACGCTCTTTTTGGTCTCTGCCGCCAGGCTGACCCATGGTCTTGAACATCTGAAGGACTTCCGATTCACCCCCGCCGGTCAATTATTTTTCAAAAACCGAAAACCAGAAGCTCTTTTTTTTCTTTTTAAAGGATGTTATTGAATTTTAAAGGATTAGGGATAGAATAGGATCGGGCTAGGGATTAAGGTTTAGCGTGGGGTTAGGATCAGGGTTGGGGTTAGGACAGGGTTGGGATCAACGTTGGGGTTATCCCCCAATAACATTTTCATTCTTTAGCAAACAGGCTATTGTCCGGGTACATGTATTCAATTATCTGATATAGTAACAGATAACTGTAGTAAATGTAATAAACGATCATCAAAAACAGGATCAGTTAGTCAATACATACCGTGCCTCTTACTAATACATATTCAAAATAACATATCACGTTCATTTTCTCACGAGTTCTTTTTCCTAACCATTGGTAAAAACAATGCCATGTTGTATAGTAAACGGAAGCTCTTTTGTCCTTACATGGATAAATGCCCAAACTGAACAAATCTTGCGTGGATTCAGTTACGGGTAGTCCTCAACTTACGGCCACAATCGGGACTAGAATTTCTTATCGCTAAGCAAGGTTTTCGTTAAATGAGTCGCACCTGATTGGGCCACCGTTGTTGTAACGTCGTAACCCAGCGATGGCGAACCTTTTAGAGACCGTGTGCTCAAACCCACTTATTTATCACAAAGGGCCAGGGTCACATCAGCATTGTGGTGCCCTCGGCGGTGAGGGAGGCAGGGAGGTGCCTCTGAGTGCCGCCTCTGTCATGCAAAACCCGGGGGAGGGCCTTAAAAATGGGCCACCGTGCTGCAAGGCGCAAAAATGGCCACCGCCACACTGGGGTGCACAAGGCGCCGCACCACGTAAGAACGGGGCAGGGCTAGCGAGTATCACGCAGGCATTAATCAACAATGGTTAGTGACCTCTGTTCTACCATCTCTACTTGAGCTTGTTAGTCAGCCGCTTCGTCTCCTGTCTGCTGGGCGGGACTCCTGCTCCGGGCAGCGGTGATGGCCTGATGGACCTGCTACTGGTGGCGGCATGCATGCCAACAGGGCTCTGAGTGCCTCCTCTGGCACTCGTGCTGTAGGTTCGCCACCACTGGTCTAACCGTTGCTAGACAAAGGGTGGAAGGTCGAGGGCTACCTGTATGCAAGTAAATGCCGTGATTTTTATATTGGCATCCTGTGAGGCATATGTAACACCTAAGCCCCTCATTTGGATCAAACGGCAAGGTGCTGTTTGCCTCCATGCGTGCCGCTCCCATTTCCTAACATTGCCTCGATAGCTGTTAGCCCACTTTCTAACAACCTCTGATGCCTCTGGACAGGCTGACATGTTGGACCAGGAAGCAGCCTTTCTGCAGATCCAGGAGGCCAAGAGCATGGTGGAAGACGATTTGCAAAGGAAACTGGAGGAGTTTGAGGAAGAGAAAGAACAGCTTCAGAAGATGGCTGACTCGGCAGCAGGATTGGAGCAGGAGCTGGAAAAGGTACACGGGTTTCGCACATCGCGTTACAGCCGCAGGTGTGGGATTCTCGAGTAAAGGTTAAGGTTGATTCCTGGGGTGGAATGTAGTCTGGATTCCCAGGAGGAAGAGGCAACTCAGTTTGGATAGTTTGTGTGTCTGAGAAAGAGGGCGAAGACGGTTCCTCCCTAACAGTTCCCGGAGTATATCCTTGTGGAGATGGTCGTTTGCTTTAACTTTTGCGAGATTCTCTCAGTGGGTGAGGGAACGATGACAGAATTCTGCTTGGAAGAATCATTATGTGCCTTTATTGGTTTGACAGCTCTTGAGTTAAGAGTCTGAAGAGATTCTCAGTCCTCCAAAGGAAGTCCAGAGGCAACTGGACTTCCTTGTTATTCTTTGAAGACATTTTGCTTCTCATCCAAGAAGCTTCTTTGGCGCTGAAGAAGCTTCTTGGATGAGAAGCGAAATGTCCTCAAAGAATAACAAGGAAGTCCAGTTGCCTCTTGAAAAAGCACCTTTGGGACGTCTTGAGTTAAGAGTGAAGGCCAGATAGAAGGATGCCGCCTTTTTACGTTGGGAAGAGATCATGGTGACGGTGAACTTCTTTGCGTTCTTGGCCCAGGTCAAATTAACGCTTCAACAGCGAGACTTACAGGTGGAAACCCTGCAGCAGGAACAGCTGGATCTGATGAAGCAACTGACCTCTGCCCAAGAGACGTTACAGACCCGAGACCAATCCTTGGGTGAGCTTCAGATGCGCTATGACGAACTGGAGGCCAGGTGGGCTGAGCTGCAAGGAGAGGCCGCCTCGAAGGACGACACTATCCGCTATTTGCAGAATGAGAAGATCGTTTTAGAAGTCGCCCTGCAGGTAGCAAAGACGGGACAGGAAGGACTTGAAGAGGACATCCAGCATTTAGGAGGCCACGCCGAGGCGGCCTCAGATGTTTTGGAGCAGCTCAAGCAGGAAATAGCCATCAAATCGAGTCAGGTAATCCGCTGCATTTGGCCATTCCTTTTTTTTTTTTTTTTTGCTGAGCTATTAAGAGCTATTAAGAACCCTGGTGGCGCAGTGGCTAGAATGCAGAATTGCAGGCTAACTGTGCCAACTGCGAGCTGTTCGATCCTGACTGGCTCAAGGTTGACTCAGACTTCCGTCCTTCCGAGGTCAGTAAAATGAGGACCCGGATTGTTGGGGGGCAACAGGCTGACTCTGTAAACCGCTTAGAGAGGGCTGTAAAGCACCGTGAAGCGGCATATAAGTCTAAGTGTTATTGGTAAGTGAGAGGGAAGGGAAGGGAAGGGAAGGAGGAAGAAAGGAAAGGAAAGGAAAGGAAAGGAAAGGAAAGGAAAGGAAAGGAAAGGAAAGGAAAGGAAAGGAAAGACCGTGGTGGTGCAGTGGTTAGAATGCAATATTGCAGGCTAACTCTGCCAACTGCCAGCAGTTCGTTCCTGACCAGCTCAATGTTGACTCAGCCTTTCCATCCTTCCAAGGTCGGTAAAATGAGGACCTGAATTGTTGGGGTCAAAGGCTGACTCTGCAAACCGCTTAGAGAGGGATGTGAAGCCCTGTGAAGTGGCATATAAGTGCTATTACAGGTTCTCCTCAACTTATGACAGCAGTTGAGTCCAAAATTTCCGTGGCTAAGCGAGACAGTTCTTAAGTCAATTTTGCCCCAGGTCACAACCTGTCTTGCCACCATTCTTAAGCGAATCGCTGCAGCTGTTACGTTAGAAACACAGTTTGTTAAGCAAAATCTGGCTTTCCCCCATTGACTTAGCTGGTCAGAATGTTTCGAAAGGGGAATCCCGTGACCCCAGGACACGGCAGCCGTCATAAGTACACGCCAGTTGCCAAGCCTCTGAATTTTTGACCACGGGGATGCCGCAACGGTCATCGGTGTGAAAAAGGGTCATAAGTCCCTTTTTCCAGAGCTGTTGTAACCTTGAGCAGCCACTAAATGAACTCTTGTTGAGGACTTCCCTGTATCGGTTAGAGTGATGGAAGTTAAGACGTTGGTCTCCTAGGTGGACTCTTGCTTCGCGACTCGGCAGGAAAGCTTGGAATTTTTCTCCTTTAGTCCTCACCCAGTGCTTGCTTTTTTTATTTTATTCCTCGTAGGTAGAAAACCTACAGCAGGAGAGCGCAAATCTGAAAAAGCAAACCCAGAAAGCGAAGGAACAGTATCTTCAACAGAAGGTGAGTGATGCCTTCTTTTTCTAAATTTTCTCGCTTTGGAGAACCTGGCAAAATGGAAGCGTTTATCCACCCTTTGCCCCTTAAGCAGCCCCTGTCAAATAAAGCGCCCAAAATTAATACAGTTCGTCCTCAATTTAGAACTACGGTTGGGACCCTTTCCTTTCCTAAGCAAGGCAGTTGTTCCGACGCCCCATTTTGCGAGCTTTCGTGTTCTTATTGAAGTTTAATTGCCCGTCAATATTCGGAATGTCTTTCTCATTGACGGTTTCCTCATGGTTAGTTGCATCTATGTAGCGAAGAGTTTCATTCGTAGACGCCGCCCTCATACGTTTTCTGTAAAACAATTCTGTTTGGTCCCCGACACGCAGGTGATGGTGGAGGCCTACCGCCGAGACGCCCTTTCCAAAGATCAGCTGATCAGTGAACTGAAGGCCACCAAGAAGAAGCTGGATGCGGAAATCAAAGAGCTGAAGCGGGAATTCCTCCAGCTTCAGAGCGAGAAGAAAACCATGGAGGTGGAGAACTCCAAGCTAGCGAAGGAGCTGGTGCAAATTCAGGAGCAGATGGAGGAATTGGAGAGCCAGCTTCAGGTGGCCCAGAAAGAGCGGAACGACATGGAGACAGAGCTACAGGTGGGAAGCAAATTTAGATTTAAGAAATAATAATAGAAGAATAGAATAGAATGGGATGCAGTGGCTCAGTGGGTTAAGACGCTGAGCTTGTCGATCAGAAGGTCAGCAGTTTGGCGGGTCGAATCCCGAGTGCCGCGTAGCAGAGTGAGCGCCTGTTACTCATCCCAGCTTCTGCCAACCTAGCAGTTCGAAAGCACGTAAAAATGCAAGTAGAAAAATAGGGACCACTCCGGTGGGAAGGTAACAGCTTTCCGTGCGCCTTTGGCATCTAGTCATGCCGGCCACATGACCACGGAGACGTCCTTGGACAAGCGCTGGCTCTTCGGCTTTGAAACGGAGATGAGCACCGGCCCCTAGAGTTGGAAATGACTAGCACGCATGTGCGGGGGAACCTTTACCTTTACCGAATAGAATAGAATAGAATAGAATAGAATAGAATAGAATAGAATAGA
>JAKJMR010000927.1:443181-469927 GCA_024449315.1 Daboia siamensis | reverse complement strand
CCTAGGGGTGAACATGCTAGACCATTCCTAGGTCTGCGATGGTTCTAAGAAAGCACAGGTAGCCCTTGACGTATGACCACAGTTGATCCCAAAATTTATGTCGCTGAGCAAGACCTTTGCTGAGCGAGCTTTGCCCCATTTGACGAACTTCCTTGCCCCAGTTATTAAGCAAATCGCTGCAGCCGTTAACTTAGCAGCAGGGTTGTTAAGTGAATCTGGCTTCCCCCATGGATTTCGCTTGTCAGACGGTCACGAAAGGTGATCACGCGACCCCAGGACACTGCAACCGTCATAAACATGAGCCACTTGCCAAATGCCCGAATTTTGACCACATGACCACGGAGATACTGCAGCGGCCGTAAGTGTCAAAAACGGTCACAAGTCACTTTTTCCGGTGCTATTGTAACTTCGAACGGTCACTAAAAAAACTCTTTTAAGTCGAGGACTCTCTGTATCATGAGAGGCTGCATTCTTAATCTGATGGTGGCTCCATCGGATCTTATACTGCCGCTGCCCAAGTGGATGATTTCCATATGTTTTAGATCGGTGCTCCTCAACCGTGGCAAGCACCAAGAATTCCCCAGCTGACCATGAATCGTCGTCCATACATCTTAACCTCACCCAGGTTGAGACACACCACTCCTTTCGACCGCGGCTCCCCCAACGCTAATCCAGCAGATATCCAGCACTGAGGCACACTAATTGTCCAGCACTGTTGTGATTCAGTGTCAGCCTGTGCTCCCAGCAGCTGAGTCCGATGAATCTGAGGAGGAGGAAGAGGAGGGGTTTGGAGAGCCTTTGGTGTCCGAGGAAGGCTCTGATGCACTGCAGGACTCTCAGCCTGGCCCCCTCCAGTCATGTTCCTCATGAGGCTCAGCTGTGTGAGGAGGAGACGTCAGACTCAGAGGAGTCACAGCTGAATCTGTTCAGAGACGCTAGAAGCAGAAGGCAATCCAGCAGAGCAGAGCAGAGCAAAACAATGAAGCAACTCAGTGAGAGGAGGAGAAGGCATTGAGAAGCCATGCCTTGGGACTGATAATAAAAGGGGAAGGTGTGGGCAGGGCTGGTTGCTGAAGGCAACCATTTGGAGACATTCTAAGGGAATCCTGGTCTGTTCTTGCTACTTCTGTTTAACTCTTGTTTGTTGACTCTTGTTTGATATTTCGATTCATTTATGGAAGGAAATATTTTGTTGCTTTTTTGTTGGAACTGTAAATAAATTTGGGTTGGTTTTTTTCCAGTCTGTTGACTGTAAAAAGGAAAAAGGGGTTGTCCCTGATACACAAACAGGGCCGGTTGTAGGCTGGAACAGAACAAGCACGCTAATTGAAATAATCAACCAAATGCAGAAACAGAGGCTGCATTCTCTTGTGTCCTGACCTTCCCACCTCCAGGTCCAGGCGGTTCTGAGGAGTAAAGAGGAGGAAGATCAAAAGATGAAGCAGCTGATTCAGACTTTGCAAGTGGCTTTGGAGAAAGAGAGGGCCAATGTCCTAAGCCTTAAGGAACAGGTACGGTCCTGGCTGAACTTGGTTAAGGGCTCTTTGCGGGCATGGGCAGGAGGTCGAGGTTGTATACTGTCTAAATGAGCATCTTTGCCCGGAGTTACTCTGAACATTGCCAGAATTTAAGACTTGGAAATGCGGTGTCCCCAGGGAAAGGAGGAAAGAAGCAGCTTTAGATGCGTCTGACCTCCCGCCGGCCTTATCAGGTAGACCAGGCAGGGAACACAACCAGATAAACTTTATTGTAAAGCTACCTTGAGAGAATCTCACCAGGTTTGAAAGTACAATTCTCCCACTGTCTCCTTGACGGCCTGAGAAACTAAGGTAGAGCCCTTCTCAGTCTTTCGCTCCACCCATTATGCAACCTATTATGGTCTCTTATCTGACCATTTCCTAAGCAACATCTCTCTTAGAAGTCCACCCCCATCGTCCTACAAATGAGTTGGACTTCGGCTCCCAGAATTCCTAACCGACACAGCTGTAAGTCTTCTGGTGTGGGAGCTGAAGCCTGACGCATCTGTAGGATAAAGGCTACCTGTTGCCAGTGTGGTAATGATGCGACGTGCCCTGACAGGTTACAACGTCAAAAGCGGAGTTGGCACACAGCCGTCGGCATTACAAAGCTGCCGCCCTGGAACTTGGCGAGGTCAAGCGAGAGCTGCAAGGGAAAGAAATTCTCATCCAGGCCCTCCAGGCCGAAGTCGACAAGTTGCAGTGAGTGTTTAAACCAAAAGGAAACAGTGATGTTCCTAAGGCTGTAGGCAGTTGGCTGCCTTAGTCATGTGCGAACTGTGTAAATGAGGGGAGGGAACCTTGTGTACCTGGGACAACGAGCTAGAGAGGCAACCTAGAGAAGGACTGGCAGAAGCTGGGCGGGTGGAGTCAAAAGAGGTACCAGCCTGGAATCCTGACATAGCCACAAGCGAATTAAGTCCAACCCCTTCTTGAGTGCCATTTACCCATATCTAAGTTCTAGCAGGTGCTAACTGTGACTTGAGAAGATTCCTGTGTCTCATGTAGCAACATAAATTTCGGGCTGAGTTGTGGTCATAAATCGGGATCACCTGTAGTCCTTCTTCAATAATGCTGTTGGTCTGTAGTTTCTGAGGTCGTGGGCCTTCTCAAGGTGATGTGAGTCTCTGTCAACCATCGCAAAAGAAACTCTGGGGACATTATTTTACCAGGAGTATAACTTTATTGATAGGTCCATGCAGGGCACAGAAGAAGTGAAGCCGGCTCTGAAGTTTTTGCACGAAAAACAGCATAATTAATTTCCCCATTTGGGCCACCCCTTGTCCCTTGTCCAACAATCCAGCAAGTTCTTCATGTTTGGGGGAAACAGTCTGCTGGGCCTTGAAGTCTTGAGTGTTTGTCAGGCTGGAAACGGCTTACATAATTTCCTCACCTCCCTCTCAGCTCCCAATACATTCCAAACATTCCCTTCTCCCCCCCCCTCCCTTCGTTTCCGTTGTCAAGGTGTGCGTAGAGGTGCGTTACGAGTCAACCTGGACACACACTCTCTGTTCTAGGGCAGAAGACGGAGCGCACTCCGAGGAAGTCTCTCAGATCCAGCGAGACCTTGTAGATGCTCGGTCCCAACTTCAGCTTCTGCAGAAGCAGCTGGACGACCAACTTGGCAAGCAGCCGGCAGAAAATCAAGAGGTGAAATCTTGGCCTTTGGCCGTTCCTTTCCTCCTGGGTGTGCCTTCGTGGTTTAGTAGAAAAACACCGAAGGAATGCAGTAGAAGAAGACCCATCACCAATGAAAAGGAAATTGGGTGGAAGGCAGTGGGGAAAAATTGTTCCGAATCGGTGAAGAATCCATGGCGCAGCTGCATTGGAAATGTTCAGTGTGTTCTGAAAAGGCATATCAGAGCTGGAAAAACCAAAATAATAGAAGAAGGGCAGTCTGTAATTGTTAAATGTTTCCTTTTCAGCGTAAAGATTACAAGTTTGGATTTTTAACCGTGGCGGGGGAAAGACAAAAGAATTGCGAAGCGTTTTGTTTGCATTGTTTTGTTTGCATTGCACTATTATAGCCCATCAATACTTGGAATCTGAATGCAGGGGTCTGTTTGTGCTGCCCCATGTAATATGCAATAACATTATAGCTCTGCCTGCCTCCTGGCTCTGTTGGCACTCCCAAAGTTTGTGTCAGGCTCCAAAAACTAAGAAAGAGACACAGAGTTACTTCTGAGCAGTGTCCTTTATTGATTTATTTATTTATTTGTTTATTTATTTATTTATTTATTTAATTTGTATACCGCCCTTCTCCCGAAGGACTCAGGGCGGTGAACAGGGCAATAAATATCTAAAAAACAGAATACAAAAGTTAAAAAACAATTAAATGTAATGCCCAATATAAAACAACAATAATTAAAATTATTTAAAATCCCGTCCCTTAGCCCATCAAACCAGGCCGGATTGCTCGAATAAATAAGTTTTTAGATCGTGCCGGAAGGAGCGAAGGTCAGGGGCCGTCCGGAGCTCCACCGGCAAGCGGTTCCAAAGGTCTGGCGCGCCCACAGAGAACGCCCTCCCCCTGGGGGGGCCACCAATCGACATTCTTTGATCGGAGGCACCCTGAGGAGACCCTCTCTGTGGGAGCGCACTGGACGGAGGGAAGTTGATGCTGGCCGCAGGTGTTGCCGTAGATAATCCGGACCCATGCCATGTAAGGCTTTATAGGTCATTACTAACACCTTGAATCCTCGCCTGTAGACAGAATCTTGCCAAACTCAAGCAAACTACTTACATCATTGAAGATATACCCTGAGAACTTCTACAAATGAGCTATGTTGGCCCTCTGCCTCCCAGCCAAACTATCTCAACTTTGCTGTCTCTTGGTCCTCTGGAATGCAGCCCCCTTCCCTGCTGGTAATTCAGACTGCATTCCACCACACCTTGAAATTACTTCCTGGAGAGAAAGGGCCTTCAGTGCTTTTGAGGCAGGATTGGTGGGTGGATAGTTCAAATTCTTGAACGTTGTTCCTTTGGGATTCTTTAATGGATGATTGACAGCCCCGCTTTGAAATGTACTTTGCTTCCCGCTAAACGGAAGCCTGTCGACCTCTGAGGCTGTGAGACAGGAAGCTTGCCGTGTTTTTGAGTTGCCTGTTTGTCCCTTGCAGCTGGAAGACCTCAAATGGGAGGTTGAGCAGAAAGAGAGAGAGTTCCAAGCTCTGAAGCAACAGCTGGACTTGACTGAGCAGCGCAGTCAGAAGGAGCTGGAAGGCGTGCAGCTAGTCCTCCAGGTATTTCTACTGTCTCCTACAGATGTTCCCCCTCCTAGGCAAGTCATTGTGAGAGAATTAAAGAGGCAAAATAGGATTCCGAGCGAATAAAAAAAATAAGATCAGAGATGTTCCAGGCCTGAATTCAGATTCAGACTTAACTAAGGCTGCTTTTCTGGAATCATTCTCTTTGGCAGTAAAGGTTCACACATCACACTGAGCTAAGACGTGGTTTATCTGGCTTTGGGTTCAGTGTATCAGTTACCGTAATTGAAAAACCACTTATTGCTTGGTGTGTTGTATAGACCCCATTGTGATGTGGTCAACCCATCCTGGTGGACTCAGATACTGTCTTAATACAAGGACGCGAGCTCGGCCAGTTTTCTCCCGAGTAGACAGGATAAACTTGTGCTCGAATTGGACTTATTTCTCTGCTGTGATCCTTGCTTACTGTTTCTTGGCTAAACCATTCTTCCAATCTAGAACGTCAAGATGGAATTGGAGATGGTTCGGGATGATTTGTCCCTAACCCAGAAAGATAAGTTCATGCTGCAAGCAAAAGTGTCCGAACTGAAGAACAGCATCAAGATGCTGCTCCAGCAGAACCAGCAGCTGAAGCTGGATTTAAAACAGGGGAAAATGAAAAAGGTATCTTGAGAAAGGTGGATTGTTCCTCCGTTGTTGTTTTTTTTTTACACCACAGCTTTCTCGCTAGCCCTGATCCCAAGCTTGGTCATAAATATGAGTCAGTCGCCAAGCGTCTGTGAATTTTGATCACACGACTATGGGAATGCTGCAGTGATCGTAACCGTGAAAAACGGTCATAACAGGTCACTTTTTCCAGCGATGTTGTAACTTCAAGCGGCAGCTAAATAAACTGTTGTAAGTCAAGGACTACCTGCATTGGGGTGCCTGGGGCTTGGGAGACAAGACGTAAGGCTTCTAAGTTCTCCACTGTTAACTGCAAACCGGAAAATAAGTTTGGTTGTTCATAGGCTTTTGCTTTCTTTTGAAAAGAAAAAACTCAAGGGAGAGACCAGCTCAAATCCGGTGACCCCAGTGAAGGTCCCTGATTGTCCAGTCCCTGCTGCATTGCTAGAAGAGCTGTTGAAACCCTCATCAACTGTGAGTAAAGAGCCACTGAGGAACCTCAACAGCTGCCTCCAGCAACTCCGGTGAGTCATGTTTTTCTGTCTTTTTCAACTCCTATTCTCATCAGCTCAAGGTGGCTCCGGCCTTCCATCCTTCAGAAGTCGATAAAATGAGGACCCAGATTGTTGGGGGCAATTTGCTAACTGTATAAAGTGCTTAGAGTGGGCTATAAAGCAATGTGAGGCGGTATATAAGTCTAAGTGCCATTGCTATTGCTATCCTATTCTGTTCTATTATTTTGTTCCATTCCATTCTTCTATTCTATTCTATTCTATTCTATTCTATTCTATTCTATTCATCCTTATTCTATTTCTATTCTGTTCTATTCTATTCTATTCTATTCTATTCTATTCTATTCTACTCTACTCTACTCTACTCTACTCTACTCTACTCTATTCTATTATTTTTCATCTTCCTTATTCTGTTCTATTCTATTTCTATTTCTATTGACTCCATGGTCAGTAAAATGAGGACACAGATTGTTGGAGGGCAAGATGCTGACTCTGTAAACCGCTTAGAGAGGGCTGTAAAGCACTATGGGATGGTATATAAGTCTAAGTGCTTTTGCTAAGGCTGAGTCAACCTTGAGCCGGTCAGAATCAAACTCCAGGCTGTGGGCAGTGGGCCTTCTAACCCCTGGGGCACCCCTGCTCTAAACAGTTGTTCTGTTTCTCTTCTGTGCTTCTGCTCTTCTCAAAGACAAGAAATGGACAGCCTGCAACGTCAAATGGAAGAGCACACCGTAACGGTCCATGAATCAATGTCTTCCTGGACACAGATCGAAGGCCAGTTAACTCTCTGTAACTCTATTAGCCAATGAGAATCTTCCTCACAGAGACCTCCAAGATCAACAGCCCAGCACGGACATCAAGGAAGAGTTGACCCAGTGATCCCCAAAGCCCACGGATTTCCATCAGAACTGCTTTAAGTATGATTGCTTTTTAAAAAAAAAAAAAAAAAGTATTTATCAAAACCCTATTTATATTTTGTTCTTAAACATTTTAGAGTGCATAATCTACGGTTCATTTTAGTGCAGAGGGAGACAAGAATGGAAAGCTGTGGCTTGATCAGGACTGTGTTCGTCGTACTTGCACAGAAATAGAGTTGGTGGGCTGGAGCAGAGGCAAAGGACGCAAGTATTAAGCCTTTGATTCGAATTAGGATGACTGCAGAGAGAAGATAAAACAGGGTCCCTTTGAGTTCCCACTTTTTAAAATTTGCTTAACTGGTTTGGTGACAGTTTTGGTCCGCTTCAGGCTTGGGAATTCCAGGACCCTTAATAGATACTTGGCAAAATCCAGTACTTTTGTTATCCCATCTTTGATCCATGCTCCAGCAAAGCAAGCAACTAAATTCCTCATCTCAAAACCACAGTGAAGCCACTTCCAATGGCACCAACTGATTTGGCTCCCAAGAAAATAATTTTCCGGTAAAATATTTGGATTTCTCTTCTGACAGATGCGGTTTGCACAATTTTTGTTGTTGGTCTTTGCAGACATCTGCAGTGCAGAGTTGTGTGTGCGTTTGAGACGTTGCTCTGTTTTGGAGCATCTTAATATGTATATGGATTCTTCTGTAGATTGCAAATAACCTGGGTCGGTTTTTATTTTTGTCTTATTAAGGTGACTTGTTAAGTGTTGGTGTCCTGCAAAACATGTCGGTACGGGCCTAAGAAAGCAAAAACCAGAGCTTTTTTAGATAATTAATTCACATTTTGTATCTTTTCAGAGAGAAATGTTCTATTCTGCCTATAAAATCTTAGTTTCTTAGCTTTAATTCCATCCCCTACCCCATTTTTTCCTCCCGAGAGTTAACCAGAAGCCAGAATTATTATTATTATTTTTTTGCAAATGCATCTTCCATTTATAATTAATGGGTTGAAACAATAGCCTTTTTTAAAATTGTTTCTCAGCAACTGACAGCTCAGAGCTGTGTATTTTTCGTGCTCTGGGTTGAATGAAGCACAGGATTTCAACCTGGCCAAATTGCACTGTAGGAAAATGCTAGGAAATAAAAGGAAGAGTGAATGGAGGACACAAATGTAGGGAGATATTGTGATCTCGGCTGAAAGTTGTGGGTGCTTGGTGTGTTCAAGACCTTAGCAAATACAGTTGTGAAATCTGCAACTACGGGTCTCATCCTGTCTTCATGCACATCACATTACATCACATGCCCCTAACATGCCATCGATCTAATGTCCTCCATCACCTAATCCTGGTTGAGACTTAATTTATGAACCTGATTGAGGACTTTTGAATCTTTAATGAGCTGCATCCTAACTGAAGATGGATCACAGCATTTAACTGTCATGGCAGGAAACCTCACATGAAGAAAACAAGAAGGTAAATAATGCTTGGAGAACAAAGTTGGATACAAAGGAAATTCAATAAAAGATAACTGGGTCCCAGGGCGACTTCATGGATTATTAAACTCTGTTAAACATGATGGAGGGAATTTCGAAGCAGGACTAACAGATGGACACAGCCTATAAATTAAATTTCTTGTTTCAAGTCCGACCAAAGAAAGCCCCCCCTCCCCAAACTTTTGAGTGGTATGAATTGATTGAATGCGGAAGGATTGTTTTTTCCAATGTTTGTAGAAATGTCACTGATTTTTCCTGTTAAAGCCAAGACGTTTTTTTCTCTAGGTATTCTGCTTTTTATTTTTAAACAGACTTTAAATAGACCCTTTGCTCAACTCTTTTTTTCCAACCCGATTTTCAATATTTTTAATATTCTAAACAATGATTCTGAAAGTTCTGTGAAGCATTTTAGTGTTCCCCCCCCCCCCCATTTAACACATGAAGGAAAGGTTCTCTAAATGGAAAGCTTTTTAAATTTGAGGGGAAGGAGTCTCAGTTACACTTAACTATTTGATAAGACTAATCCACAATCATCTTCAAGACACGATCTTGAAGGCTTTATGGGTCAATTTAGATAGGTGGTAACTTTCATTATAAAGTTGGCTTTATACTGTAAAATAGCTATGTTTTTCTGCTGCTCATATCTGTGAAGTGTATGTACCCACTAAGGTAAGCAAGAAATACTTCAGTATTTAAACACCAAAGTTAATCTTACATAATGAATAATATACATATATATATATATATGATCACTTCCAAAATTTGCTGTTCCCACTTAACGCGTTTCACAGTGTTTGATTTACCCATGAAGATTGTTTTGAGCGGCTGATCACTAGTCACAGCTGAATGCAATGTACATAGTATAAAAATCAGATTATTATTATTATTTTAATATTCCTCCAACAATTTGGGGGAGGTGAAGGGACAAGAGCAGGGAGAAAATCCTAAATGAAAAATCCACTTCTCCCGTTTTCCTTTTCCAGACCGTTTTATTTATAGTTCCCGCGACTTGTCATTTTATTTATAGTTCCCGCGACTTGTCATTTTGACTAGGAAAGAAGTGGGTCATGTAAGTCTGGGCATCCTCAACCCAGCAAATTTCCTCTCCCAAAGTAGGTACCGTCATATTTTTAAAAGTGCTGTCGATTAATTCATACTTCAAGAAACCTGGGTTGTGGACTGTACTTTCAGACTAGTCAATATCTATAAATGATTCAGGCCGATCCCTTTCAGCATGCTTTTGTTTTGTTTTGTTTTTTTTAAAAAAAATATTCAAAATAAATAATAGAGCCTTTACGGTTACTGCATTTGCTTTTTTTTTTTTTAAAAAAAGTCTGTTTATTCATCCTTGGAGGCAATGGCTAGATGTGACGGGTTTGAGTGTTTTTCCGTGTCTTAGCAGAGGATTGTTCTGAAGGCTGGAACCTGTCAGTGTTCACAGCAATTTTCTGCAGTGCAACCATATATCGTGAATGTTAATTCACCTTACAGTGAAGTATTCTGTGAACTTTTCCTTGTGCATCATCAATTTCCTTTTCCAGTCCAGCAGTGCTTGTCTCATTCTAACGGGGAAAATTCTTCTTGAAAGAAAAAAAAAAAAACTTTCCCAGAGAGAACCAGGGTTTTAGGAAAACTGGTTCTTCTCTATATCAAAATTGTAATTATTTTTATTATTATTATTTTGGATAAGCAGCTGTACTAAGTAGCAAGGGGGCGCTGATGCTAGGTATCACCTTTACAAACCAAATTGTATCACTTGACTTTTCGAGTCACAGATACCTAATAAAAGTAGAAAGTTGCTTTAATTTAGAAGATGACTTCTGGTCCCGTTTATAATGAGGATCTATTTTAAAGTAGTGTTTTTCTCCCCCGTGCTTGAAAATGCGGAATGCTTACCCTCGGAGATGAGAAAAAGTTTAGATTCTTAGTCACAGGAACCCTTTCTCTAACAATAGCCGCGCAGAGTATTCTTTCTGCTTTCCAAAAAGAGCATCTTACGCGTATCATTTTCTCAGCAAGTGGTTTGTCTGATTCTATTTAATGAGCGGGGGGGGGGGGGGGAGAGAAATATGTCATCGTCATAACATGTTTGAATGAGTGTTCCAAAGGGAGAGTTAGATGTGTTTGATTAAAGATTAATAATTGTGCTTTAAAGAAAACAGGGCATGTTAATTTAAGAAAAATCTTAAGATACGCTAAACATTCTTGAAAGGTTTTGTGCAATAAACTATTTTCATTAAAATATATATATATATATGTGTGTATATATGAGTCCATGGTGTATTTGAACTCTATAGGAGACATGTTAGTTTACGGCCATCTGTTGTCTGTGATAATTTGAGTCTGGTCATTTGTATCTTGAGTGTGGATGGTTTGGTCATTGATTCATTAATTTTTCTTTTGGACTGTCCACTGTTTTGCTCATGTGTCCAGTTCTCCTTTAAATGTACATCCCATCAACTGCACAAGTAGTGACTGTTCAGAGATATAACGACACTGAAAAGTGACTTATGACCATTTTTCACACTTTATGACCGTTGCAGCATCCCCGTGGTCACGTGATCAAAATTCATATGCTTGGCAATTGACTCATATTTATGACTTGCCCCGTCCAGGGATCACGTGATCCTTTTGGTGGCCTTCTGACAAGCAAAGTCAATTGGGTGAGCCTGATTCACTTTACAACCGTATTTCTTAACTTCAACAACTGGAGCGATTCACTTAACAGCAAGACAGGTCGTAAAAATGGGGCAAAGGTTGCTTGGGCCACCGTCTCACTTAGCAATATATATTTTGGGCTCAACGGCCCAAATCGTTAAGTCTAGGGCAGGGGGGGTCTTCCAAACTGGCCCTTTGATGACTTGTGGACTACAACTCCCAGAATTCCTCAGCCATGCTCCCTGTAGGCCAATTCTGACAGAAGGGGCCCCTTTCCATGACTTATTTCCAATAATAGTGGCAATAATAGTGAAAGTGCCTTTGATTGCTTCTGTTTCTTTGACATAACAAAGCAAGAAGTGGATTCCGATTAAAAACAACAAAAACAGATCAGAGATAAAATTGGCCAGAAAGTTGAACTTTAGTAAACTTGAAAACTCTTTATAATTTGCAAAGCATATGGTGGGGGGAGGGGGGAGAAGAGTCAAGCGCAACGTGGCTTTGCAGAACCCAGGAGAACTTGGTTGCACTCTCCACTTCCGGTTTCTATGCGCCTACGGCCACTCATCTCTAGCCTTTGCGTGGCAGCCTGGCCAGCTTCAATCGGGAACCGGAAGTGTGTCTCCCTGCCCCTCAAGCCGTTAGCGGGGCAACCGAGCTGTCACTTTTCTCAAGGCTCCTCAACAAGATCCCGACTACACTTCCCACGCTTGGCGGGGATGATGGGCTTTTATTCCATTCACGCCGAGAAGGCGGAACTCAACCAACCCTCGAATTTCGGGCAAGGGCTTCCCGTCAGGCAGCGCGCCATACCCCCGCCTCCCCCTCCCACCCTGCGCGACGTGGCGGGCCGCGATTGGTCACCTAGGCCCCCTCAGCCTTTTTTGTTTTTGTTTTCCCCCCCCTTTCAAAACTCTCAAGGGCGCCGTCGAGGCTGCGGGAACAACCGGGGAGAAGCCGGCGCCGGGCCCCAAGGGCGGAGGCGAAGCGCGGCCGATGACTTCGGCGCAGGCATTCTGGCGGGCAGCCCCGCGGGCCTCCGTTGGCGCGACAAGGGAAAGCGGGGCGGGGGGGAGGGGCCTGGCGGCGGCGCCGCGCGTGCACCTGCGCGAAGGCAGCGCGACGACGGTGGCCGAGAGGATGCTCACGAGGTAGCGCCCGGGGTCCCCCCTCCCCGCGAGGCCGCCCCGCGCCTGCGCAGTGGCGCGCTCGGCCGGAGAGGCGATGGAGCGCTGGGTGGCGGCCGGCTGGTCGGGCTGGGCCGGGTGGTGGCGGGCCGGCTGGGCCGGCTGGCCCGCCTGGGAGCTGCTGGCCGCCTGCGCCGTCATCGGCGCGCTGGGTTGGCTGCTGCGGTTGCTGGAGCGAGGCCCGAGGCCCGGCGCGATGCCTCGGTCTCCGTCGCCGCCGCCTCCCGTGGTGAGGCCTCCGCGCTGCCCCGACAGCTGCGACGGAGGTGAGAGGCCTTTCCCCGGGGTTGGGGTCGCTGCCTTTTCTCCCACAACCACCTCCCTGCCAGGTAGGCCGCTGCGGGGGGGGCGAGGCGTCGCCTTGGATTCCCCCGCGCCGGGGATGATGGGCCCCGTAGTCCCCCCTGAGGGGGTGGGGGTGTCTTGCGATCCACAGGTGGAGGGGGGGGCGGCGAGAGGTTCGCTAATCGAGCGAGAGAAAGAAGGGGAAGAAAAAAAAAAAGGCTGTAGGGATGGGAGACCACCAGGTGAGGCAAGCGGAAAGGCCAGGCTGCTGCTGCTGCTGCTCTCCTATGACCCAAATGGGCTTTTCGGT
This sequence comes from Daboia siamensis, assembly GCA_024449315.1. NCBI lineage: Eukaryota > Metazoa > Chordata > Lepidosauria > Squamata > Viperidae > Daboia > Daboia siamensis. The sequence continues at coordinate 457,235 of JAKJMR010000927.1, read as the reverse complement.
GAGTTTTTCCTCTCCTTGGCTGTCAAAATGCGTTTGAGCCTTTTGGAAGCCTCGGCGTGTTTAACAGAATGACAAGAGCGGGAAGGGACCTCGGAGGTCCTCTAGTCCAACCCCCTGCTCAGGCAGGAAACCCTAATACCTGTAGGAGTACGTACACACACACATGCATTTCTACTCTGGACCTCTACGGCTCATTTCTGCTATTTCACAGTTTTGCTGAAGGAAGAGCCGTTTCCGGCCGTCATCCCAGCCAAGGTTCAAGGGGAAAATCGTAGAGTTCCTTTTTTTTTTTTTTTTTTAGCCAGTTTGGTTTAGTGGTTAAGGCGAAAGGCTAGAAAGCCAGAGGTGGTGAGTTCTAGTTCTGCCTCATGCATGAAAGACCAACCAGCTGGGTGACTTTGGGCCAATCGCCCAGGAGGCTGTGAATTCTAGTCTCGCCTTAGGGCATCAAAGTCAAGCTAGGTGACTTTGTGTCAGGACCTACTTCAAGCCCACATCTTAAGAAAGCAGAACTCTTGGAAACAATTTTTGTTCCAAGCAGGAACTTTTGTTACGAGTAGGAGAGAGCAGGCATAATAGACAGGATCTGAGATTTCCCGCGCAACACAGTAAGTTATAGTGTCCCCAAGCAGGACCCTACCCCATAGATCGACACACACCACTACCCTTGTGGGATAGCCACTCCCCAAGTGTTCAGTTCTTTGTAGAAACTAAGGAAATAAAATATTTCCTGGGCCGAGGAAATAAAATATCGGCCCAGCTGACCCCCAGCTGACGTGAGAGTCAGTGGCTTGTTCACACCTTCCTCTGGCAGTGTTGACAAAATCCAGGCACTGAGGTTAGATCCCTATCTCTTCCTTTCTTCTGGATTGACAGTTTACAAAATAGAGTTCAGAGAGAGAGAGAGAGAGAGAGAGAATGCAGGAAACGGGATACAGCCCCAATAAACAAAACAAGGGATTGCATTGTAGCAAGAGGGGGAAGAAGTGAAAGCAATAGCCCTGCAGGCACATTCCCGCCACCCTTGGAAGCACGGCAAAACCCAGGAGAGGTGGGATGAAATAAAAATGAAATAAAATGGGAATGGGTTTTGACACTTCGGCCCAGTCCAATTCACCTCACAGGAGGAAGGAAAATATGTTGGATGTGTTTGCTGCCCTTTGGGTTTTTATAAAAATAATAAAAAGCGGGATGGAAATGAACAGATACAATGCACGGTGAATCACACACGACCTTAAGTACGCCTGTTAAAAATGTGGCATAAAATTGCCCTTTCCTTTCCCTTCCCACCTCCTCTCTTCTTGTTTGTTTCCCCCGCAGCATCCAGGACCGGCCATCGATGCAAAAAGAAAAAAAAAATGGCAATTATGACATCTGATGCAACTGCACAAATTGCATCATTTGCCAGTTGTTAGGATGCCTGTGCCATCACTTGGTCCCCCTCTGTGAATTCCCATGCTATATTTATTTTGGGCATGAAGCCTCTGGGGATGCACAGACTTAACTATCATGATGTCGGCAGATGGGACTGCCCAAATGTCAAGTAGTTCTAAGGAGCTTCCTATTTAAGGAATATTCAAATGGAAATGCAGAATTTTTAAAGCAAAAAAAAAAAAAAAGACACTTTCTCCATGGTAGTTCCAATTTAGATTCTTAGGCTCACTAAACACAGTCGTTTAGATTTGGTAACACAGAAGCATAATCAGAAAAAACAAATTTCTGCATAAGAATAGTTATTATTTCTGTTCTCTCGTTTTTGTTTTGGTTTTACATCAAAGCCGTGTCTTTTCCAGACGGTTATTTTCCCTGGGAAAACCAAACATGCTTGGATATAAAATCAAATCTGACTTCCCTGGAGAAATTAGATTCATTAAAGTATTCCCAGCAAATATTTATTCAGATTGCTTGAGTCACTAGCAAACGGTGGCTTCCTGGATAGTGATTTCACTGTTGGCACCCAATGTGACCGATGCCATGAAAGCAATATGTATTTATATATTTAGATTAAAACTTTTTATAGCATGGTATTCTCTATTTGTGATCAACAGTAATAACATTTGCAAAGAGCTCTACATATCCCCTAGGATAAGCCTTTCAGATTCTGTTGAATGCAAAGATGTATATAATCCAGAGGAACGGTTTCAAGATGACTTGAGATTTCGGTTAGATTAATGTCTGAAGAATTTAGGCTCTCCAAGAAGGTACTAAATAAGCGTGCCTGGCTGAGGAATTCTGGACGTTGAAGTCCACAAGTCATAAAAGGGCCAAGTTTGAAGACCCCTGTACTAAATACATGTTAAATTAGCATTTCTTTGGCAGCACCTGTATTCAATTCGAAACGATACAGAGGAAAATCCCGAAAAGAATTTTATGGCAGGAGGGCCAATTTATTTTCCATTTAAAAAGAAACCAGTCTGCTTTCGAAATCCATGATTTCGTGGAAAGTTGGTAGAGCCATTTTCTCTTCTAAAATATTGGTAAATTTAACGTACCCACTAAATTTAACACTCCACTGAAATGTTTTGTTTTTATTTAGATCTATTTCTAGTTGTCCGCTGCAGCTTCCCTTTTACAGCTGAGATTTTTGCTCTTCCTTCGTTCTATTTTTAAATAAGGGAGCAGAAGTGGATTTAAGCATTCTGCCAGATGCTTAATGATTAAGATCTAGAATAATTCTCAGCATGCTTGCTGCTAACATTAGATCCTGTGCTAAAACAGAAATAGATTAAAGGCATCCATTAGCGATCTCATTTTTTTTAACACTACAGTAACTTTGAAGATTGAACATGTTTAATTAGTTATTAAATGTATTTCAGTCCTGCTGTAAAAGAGCTTGTCATCAAACTGCTCTTATCTGGTGGTTCCCCCCACTTTCTTTTAAGTCTGGTGTCTTGGGGAGGGGTGTGTGTGTCTAAGCCCATCAGCATGCTGGCTGGGGAATTCTGGGAGTTGGAGGCCTCGCATTTTGAAGTGGGCAAAGTTAAAAAACACAAGACCCAACCAATGTGGAACATAATGGACCCATCCTTCTTTTGACTCTGCCTGTATTTTGAGCCCAGAATTTCTGCTTGCTAAGTGATGAAACATTTGTGAAGTGAATTTTGCCCCGTTTTACGACTTTTCTTGCCACAGTGGTTAAGGAATCACTGCAGTTGTTAAGTGAGTAACATGGGTGGTTAAATGAATCTGGCTTCCCCCATAGTCTTTTGCTTGCCAAAAGGTGATCACATGATCCCCCAGGGACGTTGAGTCCTAAATACGAGCCAGTTGCCAAGCGTCTGAATTTTGATCACCTGACCCTTGGACAGAGGTAGGCAACCTTGGCTCTTTGATGACTCGTGGACTTCAACTCCCAGAATTCCTGAGCCAGCCACGCTGAAGGGAAAGGGAGAGGTTTCCAAGCTGAGCCATGCTGGCTCGGGAATTCTGGGAGTTGAAGTCCACGAGTCAACAAAGAGCCAAGGTTGCCTACCCCTGCCCTTGGGGATGCTGCAACGGGTTGTGAGTGTGAAAACACGGTCATTTTTCAGTGCTGTTGTAACTTCGGTCACCAAAGGAACTGTGGTAGGTCAAGAGCTTACCTGATCTTCTGATGGATTAAACCAGACATGTCAAACACAAGGCCCGGGGGCCGGATCCGGCCCGCGAAGTGGTTTCATGCGGCCCGTGAAGCCATCCTGGAAACAGGGAGGGAACGGCCCCCGCTGCCTTGGCCCTGGCCCAGAGACCCTCCTCCTGCCAGAGACCCTCAGATCTGTCCCACTCCTGCCCAGGCCCCCCCCATGGGCACCCTTGATTCAAATGATGTAGAGCTGGCCACGCCCACCCAGTAGGCCATACGCACTCTAGCCACGCCCACCCAGTAGGCCATGCCCACCCAGGCCATACCCACCCGGCCCCCTGAGGGCAACCGCAATGCTGATGTGGCCCTCTGTGAAATTGAGTTTGACACCCCTGGATTAAACAATGCCCTCTGGTTTTCGTTTTTTTGCCTACAGGGAGGATAACAATGGATGAAATCTTCTCCCGACTAAAACAACTGACCCCCGATGAGCTGAGGGAAGAAATTGTCAAAGCTGGCCTGAAATGCGGACCCATCACGCTGACCACGAGGTCCATTTTTGAAAAAAGATTGGCCCAGGCTTTATGGGAACAGCAAGGACCCTCTGAGGCCACGGTTCCTGTTTACAACGGCGTCCCGGGAACCGCTGCAACTGACCGGAACCAGCCAGAACCTGGGAAAACGAACGGCCACCTTGCCTCTCCCGAGGACGGTGACTTTGGCTACAGCATGGGTCTGAACCCTCCGGAGGAGGAAGCCCTGATGCGGGAGGGTAATGGCTCCCCTCTTTGTTCCCAGGTTCCCTCCAAAGAGCCTCTGCTGTATTATGGGGTGTGCCCGGTATACGACGACATATTGACTAGAAACGGTAAGAGTTTCTTTGGTAAGTAGGCTTAAAAATAGGTGCCTTTCAGCGCCTCCTTCATTGACAATCTCCTTGTAGAGGTCACCCTCACAACCGTTCCATTTAGTGACCGTTTCAAGTTACAGCGTGACTGAAAAAGTGACAGGCCTGTCTTCCACACGTAAGACCGTTGCAGCATCCCCATGGTCCCAATTAGAATTAGAATAGCGTAGAGCTGGAAGGGACCTTGGAGGTCCTCTAGTCCAGCCCCCTGCTCAAGCAGGAGGACCTATATCATTTCAGACAGGTGATTCTCCAGCCTCTTCTTAAAAATCTCCATTGATGGAGCGCCCACGATTTCTGGAGGCCAGCTGTTCCACTGGTTAATTGTCCTCACCATCAGGAACTTTCTCCTTAATTCCAGGTTGCTTCTCTCCTTGATCAGTTTCCAACCATTGTTTCTCGTCCTGCCCTCTGGTGCTCTGGTGAACAAACTGGCCCCCTTTTCTTTGTGGCAGCCCCTCATACACTGGAGTACTGCTATCATGTCTCCCCTATTTCTTCTTTTCTTTAGACTAGCCAAACCCAAATCCTGCAGTCGTTCTTCGTTTTAGTCTCCAGTCCTTGGATTGTCTTAGCTGCTCTTTCTTTGAATTTTTTTTCCAAACCCTCAACATCTTTTTTGTGATACGGTGACCAAAAATGGGCTGCAGTATTCCAGGTGTGGTTTTACTAGGGTTTTATCAAAATTCAGACACTTGGCGACTGACTCATATTTATGATGCTTGCAGTGTCCTGGGGACATGTGATCCCCATTTGCGTCTTTCCCAGCCGGCTTTCAGCAAGCAGAGTCAATAGAAGAAACCATTCACTTTAACAACTGCAGCGATTCACTTAAGTGTGGCCAAAAAAAAAAAAAGTCATAAAATGAGGCAAAACTCACTTAAAACAGCTGCCTTGCTTCGTAATGGAAATTTGGGGCTTGGTTGCAGGTCAAGGATTGCTGCAAGTTGTAAACACATTTTTTTTCCCCCTGATACTCTGACAGCTTCTGCCTGAAACTGCCCATGCTGTTTGGTGCTGGTAGCTCTTGCAATCCCAGCAATATCTGAATTTCTGCAGCCTGACTGTGAGAGCAGACAGCTAGCTGCTTTAGAGTCTGAGACGAATGCCAACGAGGCTTAATAGATGGCTTTCTCGTGGCCAGCCAATGAAAAATTCAGCAGGAGGGCATCGATCAGATTGATTTCCCACACTTTAATGGGCACGCAGCGCCAAGTGGTCGAATTACTTGAGAAGAAATGGCTGTCGAAGGAGACTATTTTAGTGTGATAGCCATAAATATTTGGCATAAAAATAGCGGTGCTGCATTTTCAAAAACGTGCTTTTTTTTTCCAGGGATGTGGTACCCAAACCTTAACGTTTCTTTTGCTAGGAAGTAAAAGTTCATTATGATGTTGAATTTGTCAGTGGCCCATGTTCCCACTGGGGTATAAAAAGACTGGTGTGCCTATGTGTTTATCTACAAAATGAGATCAGCTGGATGTATTAATGATAATTTAGTATAACTTTTAAGAGACGCGGTGGCTCAGTGGGTTAGGACGCTGAGCTTGTCGATCAGAAGGTCGGCAGTTTGGCAGGTCGAGTCCCGATTGCCGCGTAGCAGAGTGAGCGCCTGTTACTCGTCCCAGCTTCTGCCAACCTAGCAGTTCGAAAGCACATAAAAATGCAAGTAGAAAAACAGGGACCACTCCGGTGGGAAGGTAACAGCGTTCCGTGCGCCTTTGGCGTCTAGTCATGCCGGCCACGTGACCACGGAGACGTCCTCGGACAAGCGCTGGCTCTTTGGCTTTGAAACGGAGATGAGCACCGGCCCTTAGAGTCGGATACGACTAGCACGCATGTGCGGGGGAACCTTTACCTTTACCTTTAGTATAACATTTAAGAGAAAGGAAATGACACTGCATGAATCTTGAGCTTGCAAGCTTCCTCCATTCCTATCCATCACCACTTTGCTTGTTTTTGGAATGACAGATTTGTTTCTCTTGTTAGCTTGAGTTGTTTGTTGCATCCAGAACTGGCATTCTCCAGTTTGCTGAATTTAGGAACAGCCCATAGACTAGATCCATCTTGCCCATTTTTCCTCAGGGACTGGTGCCTTTTTTAAAGACGGACTTTCTCTCATTCCAACTCTTTAGCTCTTACCCATCTGACCTACCCATCCTTGTGGATGTATGGACCTCAGGCCAAATTCCCAATTCTGAATTAAATATTGGTTTGTCCCAACAAGATAGGATCAAGCTGTTAATTATAACCTGCTTTGAACTATAAAATCTTGAGCAGAAAAATAAGAAATTGGCCCCAGAGGACGCAACAGATTCTTTCAGGTCCCTTACAATAGCGTCAAGAGGACGTAAAAACATATACTGTAAATCTGATGGGCAGTTCGCTTTTCTTTGGTGTCGTCTTTGACTTGGACCCATGATTTTAAGCAAATGAAAGATGGTTTAGTTTCTCAAGAAACAAAATTGACTTGCTGACGAAAAAACAACCCAGCCTTGCATCATAGTCTTCGTGAGATGATTTTAGCTCTGTTTAGCTCTTGTTTTCCAATGTACATGGCGTGTCCTTCAGCTTTAATTTAATTACCTCTTTGCAGTTTGGATTAGAATTGATTGGTTTTGTGGAGGGCCCTGGAGAAAAATTGCAAATTTATGTGGTATTGTAGTTATTCCCCTCCGAAGTAAAATTCACCAAAGCAGATTTAGTTGATCTGAGTGTTTTCTGCTGTAATCACCTTTGCACAAAGTAGCTAAATGGAACTTGCTATAAAAAGTAGAGGGATAGATTTGTTGACTTGGCGCGTTGCCTTCTGTTTTCATCAGAAATGAATTTATTTCACTGCTGTTTTTTTCCCCCACCCCAACCCCCCCAGAAAGGGTACATGTCTATGAGGACAAAAAGGAAGCTTTGCAAGCTGTCAAAATGATTAAGGGGTCGCGTTTTAAAGCTTTCTCAAACAGAGAAGATGCAGAAAAATTCGCCAAAGGCATATGTGATTATTTCCCCTCTCCAAACAAGTCAACCATCTCTCTGTCTCCTGTCAAAGTCTGTTCGGTCTTCAGTAGAGGTAAGTGGGAGGCTTGTGTGTGTTCCATAATGGCTTTTAAATGACTTTAAACTGGTTTAAACACCAACTTTGTATGATACAGAATGACAATAATTTAGAATAGAACAGAACAGAACAGAATAATAGAATAGAATAATTAGAATAGAATAATAGAATAATGAATAGAATAGAATAGAAAATGGAATGGAATAGAAAAATAGAATAGAATAGAATAATAGAATAATTAGAATAGAATAGAATAATGAATAGAATAGAATAGAGAATGGAATGGAATAGAATAGGGGAAAAATAGAATAGAATAGAGAATGGAGTGGAGTAGAGTAGAATAGAATAAAATTAGAGTAGAGTAGAATAGAGTAGAATAGAATAGAATAACAGAAATAGAATAGAATAGAATAGAATATAGAATAGAATATACAATATAGAATATAGAATAGAATAAAATAGAATAGAATAACAGGAATAGAATATAGAATAGAATATACAATATAGAATAGAATAGAATATAGAACAGAATAGGGTAGGGTAGGATAGAATAGAATAGAATATGGAAATAGAATAGAATAGAATAGAATAGAATGCAGCCTCTGAATCTGAAGACAAGCTACTAGAGCTAAAGTTGGCAGTTATTGCTGCTTGGTAGGCTGTAGCCGTTGCTTAGCTCAGCCAGTGAGTAAGAATGCTGAATGTTACATTTGAGGGGTTTTAAGGTTTGGTCTCCTCCACCCGAGCTAGAAATATTCACCACTTTTGCAAAGTTACACTTTAATCGTATTATGGGTGCTGACGCCTGCCTTGGTGTTTTAAAATTCACACTTGACAAATTAATGCCACTGGATGCCATTTTGGATCTTTTGTTGCACAAGTGAAGTTTGTGTTTTGCAAATGCCGAGGTGCGGCAGTTTTTTTTTTTTTTATTTTGTTTTTTGATTTTTGAGCCTGTATTGCATCAGGAGTGCGTGACGCTATTTATGTCTTAACAGATGGCTTGTGCCCTCCTGAACTGGAAACGGTCAGCAAGGAAAGAGCCAACAGTTACAAAAGCCCCCGTACCCAGGATCTGACTGCAAAGCTTCGGAAAGCTGTGGAGAAAGGAGATGAAAGTGCTTTCTTAGAACTCATCTGGAGTAATCCCCGCTATCTCATCGGCTCCGGAGACAATCCAACGATTGTCCAGGTAAAAAAAAAAGCGCCTTGGCCATAATCAGCTGCAGGACAAACGGATCCTTTTTTTTTTCCCCTCCCCTCCAGACGTGATTATTAAGGAAAACGGGTAGCTGGTTTTGAGCCAGTCTTGGCATCCGAGCAATTTATTTATTTGTCTGTATCCCACCTTTTATTATCTTTACAAATAACTCAAGGTGGGCTCGGCTGAGAGAAAGGGACTGGTCCAAAATCACCCAACCAGTTTTCAGGGTCAAAGTGGGACAACAACTCCCAGTCTCCTGGTGAGCGGGCCAAGTCACCCAGCTGGATTTCATGGCGAAGGCGGGACTAGAACTCAACCATCTCCTGGCAATTGGCCCAAAGTCACCCAGCTGGTTTTTGTGACTAAGATGGGACTAGAACTCACCGTCTCCTGGCACTTGGCCCAAAGTCACCCAGCCAGCTTTCATGTCTAAGGCGGGACTAGAACTCACTGTCTCCTGGTTTCTAGGCCTACCCCTTAACCGCTCCATCAAACTGACTCCAAATACACCATTTTCAGGTGCCATCTGGTTTCTCTATAAGCTAATCTTAAGGTTGATAGCAGGAAAACGGAAGTTCTGTTATGCCGGGGTGGAGGAATCACGAATAGTGAAGAGGTTTGTTCTTTTTTCCAGGAGGGGTGTCGCTACAACGTCATGCATGTGGCAGCTAAAGAGAATCAACCTGGCATTTGCCGGCTGCTGTTGGACACTCTGGAAAACCCAGAATTTATGCGACTGATGTATCCTGATGACGACACCGTTATGTTGGAGAAGCGTATAAGTTACATAGCGGATCTTTATCTGAATACACCAGATAAAGTGGTGAGCCTCATGCAGTTTTCCTGTTGGAATATTCCTAGTAAACCCTAATCTGCACAGAAACCAAGCTTGTATAATACGGAGTATTCGTACGTTTATTTTTTTTGTAGGGATTCGATACACCGCTGCACTTTGCTTGCAAGTTTGGGAATCCAGATGTGGTCGGTGTCCTTGCTTCCCATCCAGGCATTGTAAAGGATCCGAAAAATAAATACAATCAAACCCCAGCAGATGTAAGTTGAATTCAAAGCATGCTGTCATCATCTTGATTTCACATTGAAAACACCTTTATAACAGAGTTTCTCAGGCTTGGCAACTTTAAGACATGTGGACTTCAATTCCCAGAATGCCTCAGCCGGCATAGCTTAGTCCCCCCCCCCCCCCTTTGACGTACAAAATACCGAGGCGATTTAGCTTAACTAACACATCTTAACATCTTGCCTAACAGGTGATCTGTGAAAGGAGCAAAAATAAGTCAGAGGATCTGAAGACAAAAATTCGGGAACATTTGGAAGGTTTGTATTAAATGTTGGCAGCAAATGGGGCTTTGTTGTACAACTTCGGTTTTGGGGGCAATTCCGTAATCAAATGGCATGGATCACTTTGTATAGAACCCAAAACCCAAAGAGTATTGTATCGTAACCTTTACAATTCTGCTGAAGACCGTGAGAGCCTGAAACCTTTCCAAGGACACCACGGCAGGTGTGGAGAGGAAGCAAGACGGTTCCGATAACAAAGTCAAATTATTTACACAGAGTACATGAGCGGTTAGGGGTTTGGCTGGAGAGATTATTGTTTAATTCCATGATCTCAGAGCTAGTGTTGCTTCGACATTACCATGCCGTGCATTTAATAAACATTTTCGGAAACAGAAGGAACCCAAAGTGTTTTATTTGGATTCTCGAGATGGATGTTGACAGGTATATTCAGCGTAGGGTTTTTTTTCTTCCTGACTGATACCCAACCAGCCTTATTTAATCAAATATTTCAAAAATCCTCCTGGGAATATGTAAAGCATTGAGTTTTAGGTGGGCAGGAAGTTGAGAAATGTTTCGCACACCAGCAGCAGAGATAAGGGGCATGTAGGTCGAAACGTCTGCTTCTTCCTTGATTCTCCAGCTGAATATCCCTTTCCATCCTTTCCGACCCAGGTCAGTGTTACGTGCCCCTCTTCAGAGCAGAAGATAACGCCATGGCACCCATGATTGGAGCCCCCTGGTCCCCGGATCAAAGCGAGAGCAGCCCACGCGCGTCTCTGCCCAGATACTTTGGCAGCCCTAAAGATCCCCTGCTGACAGTGAGGGCTTACGCAGGGCCGCTGAGTCCTTCCAAGGTAAGGAGAGCCAAGAGACCCTTTGCTGAAGCCCCCTTCATCCATTTTGGGGGCTGTGAGATTGAGCAGCACGGCGGCCTCGTGGTGAAGCCGCTCGCCTCCCACTTGGAAGGCGGAAGAGCTCAATCCCAGGAAACGGCAAATGTTTCTCAGGGCGCCAAGAAAAAAAATAATCTGCTCTGAACTCCGCATAGGCATCAGGGAGGGCATCCGGCCAGGAAAAACTCATCTCCGTCCAATTGCCCCAGCTTCCACCCTGAATTAAAGGATTTATTGTGAAACTGAGACTAAATCTGAAGCCGCCGTATCTAGAGATGAAGCAGGTGTGGGAGTGGGCTGGGCAAGGGAGATATAAGTAGTCCTCAACTTATGACCACAAGTGAGCCCAAAATTTCTATCGTTCAGCGAGACAGTTGAGTGTTGAGTTTTGCCTCCCCTTTATGGCCTTACTTGCCACTGCTGTTAAGAGAATCGCTGCAGTCACTAGCGGCACGGTTGTGAAGTGGATCCGGCCCCCTCACTGACTCTGCTTGTTAGAAGGGTGCAAAAAGTGATCACGTCACACACACACACACACACACACACACACACACCGGGACAGTGCAGCCGTCATAAGTACGAGCCGATTGCCAAGCATCCAAATTTGGATGCTGCTGGCTGTGTGAAAAACAGTCATAAATTGCTCTTTTTTTTTCCCCACTGCCATCGTAACTCCGGACACTTGCTAAATGATAGTCGAAAGTTGAGGACTACCTACACTTAACGTAAGAGCGATTTAGTAGGCAGGGCTGGGTTGCCCTGATAGTAACGCAGGTGGATAAGTCTTCATGCCTTTCCTGGAGCAGCCGCTTGTTATAGGAACGGTCCACATCTCCGTCAAGCACCTGCGTTAGGGACCTTGCCATTGCTGCAGGTTCTCACGGTCCCTTGAAAGGCTTCTTGGAATCCTGTTCCGCCCATCCTTTTTTCTATGGCAAGTGGATTAGCGACAGAAGCCAGCAGGCCTCGTAGCGACTCAATCTTGACAGCTTGCTGTAAAAAGCTGGACGCACCTCAATCTCTTTTCTCTTCCCACCCCTTCCCAACAGGCAGAAGATTTCCGCAGGCTTTGGAAGACCCCACCTCGAGAGAGGGCGGAATATTTTTACCACCTCCGAAAATCTGACTTGGAAAGAGGGGTGGAACGAGTCGGAAGGTATTTCAGACACGGTGCCCGAAGCCACGTGGCCAAAGGCAGGAAAGGGTTCCGTTCCCAACACCGTTAAAACTTTTTAACAAGCATGAGCACCAATTAAGACTAGGAGGAGCCGCAATTATTATTACATATGCGCAAGTCCATCTGTATCGGGGCTCTTCAAACTTGGCCCTTTGGTGACTTGTGGACTTCAACTCCCAGAATTCCTCAGCCAGCGTGCATGCTGGCTGAGGAATTCTGGGAGTTGAAGTTCACAAAGTCATCAAAGGGCCAAGTTTGAAGAGCCCTGATCTATAAGTGGGGGATAGACCACTTATTACATAGATTAAACGTTGGAGATGGTTGCCATTTTTCAAAATGTTTTTTTTTTTCAATATTCTCTTTTGGAAGCAGTCTACTTTTAAAAAATAATAATTATCATTCAGCGTCACGTCATACCTGTTCCTTTCTGCACGAAGAGTATTTTGTGTGCAGGAGTTCTTTGATAAAAGTTATAGAGGAAAAGAAACATTTTGGGGGGGTTAAACAGCTCTACCTGTAATTACTGAAATTACTGAAATAAATTCCTTGGAGGGAGGTCTGAGCAGACGGTAGAAGTTGTGGGAAAGAAAGGAATTGGCATAAGTTGGAGATGAAAATGGGGAGAATGTTTACCTGTTGCATTTAGTCACTGAAGATCCATCTTAATCGGTGTTTCTTTTCTTTAAAAGAAGTGGCCTTCAACTCCCAGAATTCCTGGTGGCTGGGGAATTCTGGGAGTTGAAGGCCACCTGTTTTAAAATTGTCAAGGTTAAGAAACACTAATCAAAATGTTGTTTTTCCTTCCTTGTCCAAGTACCCCTATTGAATTTTAGTTATCCTATCCTCCTTCTTGGTTGTCCTGGCTGGGCAGAAGAGGCAACGGTGTCAGTCGGTTGTATGGGTGTGTCGTACGTGTGAGTGCTTGCAAACATGTCAGCCTAGACTTTCATAGCATCAAGGGGGAAGGTGCTGAGAACTTACGCAGGACTTTATTCTCAAGTTTTTAACTCACCTGTATTACATGATTCTTTCATTGTGACTTCTGAAATTCTGCATCGTCCTTTTTTGGGGTAAATACGGTAATATTGGGTGGGGGGGGGGCGTTGTTGTTTTCTTCCTTGATGTTCTATGGGAGCATAAAACAAGCTGGCATTTTAGCGTGTGAATGCGACAAACGAGAAAGCTGGGTTTGGGATAGTTCTATCCAAGTGCGATCCTGAGGCTGATTGTTGTTGTTGTTTTTTTAAATTGTCTTACAGTGGATTTGTCGTCGATTGAATTTCATACCGTCACAAATGATTCATTCTATCTTATTTATTACAGGGAGTTAGCTCATGAGCTGGGGTTCCCGTGGGTTGAACACTGGGAATTTCTGGGCTGTTTTGTTGATCTGTCTTCCCAGGAGGGGTTAGGACGGCTAGAAGGCCACCTGAGTCAACAGCAGGAAATGAGCAATAATGCTCAGCTAGAAAAAGGGGAAAACGAGGCTCACAAGAGATCCACTTCACAGTCTTATGGTAAGGCTGAAGAGGCACCTGGGTTGGGTGGCTTAATGGATGACTTAATCCCCAAAGCAATTTTAGCCAAACCTGCTAATGCTTTGAAAAGTCCAATTGAGCGATAAACGAGCGTATTGTTTATGATAATATAGACATTATTATTCATTTTTTTTAAAAAAAAAATTTTTTATTTATTTTATTTATTTATTTTAATTCCATTTATATCCCGCCCTTCTCCGAAGACTCAGGGCGGCTTACAAGCTTTAGCAGTAGCCTTCATTCTATGTATATGCCTGCTTGTTAGGGCTTTCACACACACCACCCCCAAGCGGCATTATTACAAAGTCAGCTTATTGCCCCCAACAATCTGGGTCCTCATTTTACCTCCCTGGGAAGGATGGAAGGCTGAGTCAGCCTTGAGCCTGGTGGGACTCGAACCTGCACTAATTGCAGGCAGCTGG
>JAKJMR010000927.1:423985-443171 GCA_024449315.1 Daboia siamensis | reverse complement strand
GCTGGTGTTACTTAAGGAGGCATTAGCCCACTGCTCCACCAAGGCTCCACCAAATACATGAACCCAGACAACGCTGTTTGCTAAATATTAAGAATGTTATTTTAAAAAATCCTAACCCTAACCCCATCCCTAATCCTATAAAAATTAATTATGCGTGTGTGCATGCCCCCTTACGACCTGTGGACTTCAATTCCCAGAATTCAGTGCTGACTCAAGAATTCTGGGAGTTGAAGTCCACAGGTCGTAAAAGGGTCTGTAGTTGCCCACCCCTGGTTAGAAGGCACTGGTGGTGTCTGCATTACCTACTGAATTTTTATTCGAATAATCCCCGTCGTTTTTGTCAATCCAGAATTGCAAAACATAAATTCTTACGTTGCAATCAGGCCTAGACCTTCAAGATTAAATTTGGACAGCTGGCATCTCTTTGCTTTGTAGAACTTTCTCAGTCTTGGAATTCTGGGAGTTGAAATCCACACTTCCCAAGTTGCCAGGATTTGAGGAACGCCACTCTCTAGACACACCCTCTTGAACACGAAGGATGCGTTCACTCACAACCCACTGCAGGGAATGGATGGGAGAGATTTCAGTTTAAATGCCAAATAGGTTCCGAGGAAACTTCAGCTCTCTTTAAACACGAGCAACTTAAGAGACGAGCGCCGTTGACGAGATCAGTAGGCGATAGTCAACCCCAAAGCCTAGAGTTTGGTCTGATGTCCACACCCGTTTTATTTTCTTGTTGTTGTTGTTGTTACAGGTAAAAGTAAAAACTGCAATTCTGTCTCCGTCGGAGCGTTTCTCGACGACGACGACATGAGTCTGGAAGAAGTGAAAAACAGACAAAACGCAGCCAGGAATTACAGCGCCGTTATAGCGCCGGACCAGCCGACCATCGGTAGCTTTGAAAGCTCTGAGTGCGACATTCTCTCCATCGAACACACGGGGACTATCATGCCGAGGGCAAAAACCTCCCTCCAGACAGCCGAAAAAGGAGCGCCTCTGGGTAAAAACGGCTATTGCAGTCCGGCCGCTAGCGACGATAGGACAGGAACCGCCAGGAGGCATCCGAGCCAGGAAGGAAACCTTCAGTCCCCCGTTGCCAATTTAATGGAGAAATTCGACCGGCTCTCTTGCCAGGATCCGGCCGTGGCAAGGGAATGTTCAGCGGCCAATGCCAGCCAGAGGGGGGCCAAAACGTGGAAATGCCAGGAGCAACTGCCTAAAATGGGTTCCCCCTTGTCTAAGACTGGGGCAACTGCCAGGAAGAACAAAAGCAGGAAGGAAGAGGGGGACCCCCAAGAGGCAGAGAGACCCTCGGCCGAAACCGAGGTCAGATCTGCGGAGAGGAAGCCGCCGTTCACCTTGGAATCGCCACCTGAGATGTCCGTTCCTGGTTTACTAAAAACACCCCCCTCAAAGGGGAAAACCAAGCAGATGTTCCTTTTAGGGTATGGAAGAAAGGCATTTGGGGGTCTGCGAAAGGGGTTGGTTTGGGGACTCCACCCTAGGAAGTGTATTCTTAGGACATTTTGCACAGCTAGCTTGTAACGTTCTTTAGATACTGATAGTCCTCTAGTTACAATGGCACTGGGGAAAAAAAAAAAAGGACTGGTCCTCACACCACAACAGCAGCCTCACGATCACGTGATCGAAATTCAGGGCGTGTATTTATGCCGGTTCCAGCATCCTGGGGCCCTGTGATCATCATTGGTGGCCTTCCCAGCTGGCTTCTCACAAGCAACCTGGAATTGAGGAGAAACCTCCTGACAGTGAGGACAATTAACCAGTGGAACGGCTTTGCCTCCAGAAATAATGGCCGCTCCATCCCTGGAGATTTTTAAGAACAGGCTGCTAGACAGTCATTTGTCTGAGATGGTATAGGTTCTCCTGTTTGAGCAGGGGGCTGGACTAGAAGACCTCCAGGGTCCCTCCCAGCTCTGTTCTATTCTAGAATTCTGCAGAATCTCTCTTGTTTTGTTGGCCCTGTCATGGGTTCTTTTAATTATACCCAATTTGGTGGGCTCGACATGCAAAAAAAGCCAACAACAGCCTAGGTCCCTGGACCAAGGGACACCCCACTCCAAAATCCTTAATTCTTCAATACCCAGAGAAAGCCAACGATTTTAGAAGTATCGGTCTGGAAGACCAACAAAATATCATTGTCCATTTAGAAGAAAGAAGCTCTATTCTATTCTAAATCAAAGTCAAGGGGGTTGGGGGGGGGGGGAGGAGCCAGATCCACTTAACGATGGTACACTTGGTTTAACCACTGCAGAGTTTTGCTTGACAAAAAAGGTCATAAAATCAGGGTGCGACTTAGCAACTTGACTTGTTTAGCAACAGGCATTCTGATCCCAGTTGTGGCTGTCAGTTGAGGACTACCTGGGCTGACGCGACATGTACCGTTAACTGTTGTGATAATGATAATTGGTGGAGCAGTGGGCTAATGCCTCCTTAAGTAACACCAGCTGCCTGCAATTAGTGCAGGTTCGAGTCCCACCAGGCTCAAGGTTGACTCAGCCTCCCATCCTTCCGAGGCAGGTAAAATGAGGACCAGATTGTTGGGGGCAATAAGCTGACTTTGTAATAATGCCACTTGGGGGGGTGGGCGAAAGCCCTAACAAGCAGGCATATACATAGAATGAAGGCTATTGCTAAGCACATTTGATTTGTGCTTAGATTGTAAGCCGCCCTGAGTCTTCAGAGAAGGGCGGGATATAAATGGGATTAAAATAAAAAATAAATAAATAATGTAGTGATGGGACATTTGTTCCTGTAATACGGAAAAGGTGACCCTGACCCATTCACAGTTCACTGTGGGCTCAAAACATCTGCGGTGTTTGCATGCATTACGATTCTTTCATTTGGTTAAGTTTCTTTAGGGCTTAGTGTATTGTGGGAGCCCACTGACGTGGTTAGTTTATGCCGTGCAAATCCTGAAACTGGGCGAGTTTAGTCCTCAAGCATCTTTGTGCGATGCCTTCAGCATTGGGACCAGTCAATACATGTGCGCAAAATGAAAAGCAAAAGTGAGAGAGCAATCGCACTTAGACTTATAGACCACTTCATAGTGCTTTACGACCCCTCTCTAAGGCGTTTACAGAGTCATCCGGTTGCCCCCAACAATCTGGGTCCTCATTTTACCAACCTTGGAAGGCTGAGTCGACTTTGAGCCGGTCAGGATCGCACTCCTGGCAGTGTTTGTGTTACGCTTCTAGCCACTGCGCCACCATGGCTCTTCTGTCGGTTTTTGTTCCAGGTGAAAGAGCTTGTACAGATCTTGAGCCTGTTGGGTGTTTGTTTATTCGCCCCAGGGTCATTAGAGGTCAAAGTTGCTCAGCAAAGCCCACACTGTTTTATATATATCTGTGTGTGTGTGTGTAATATATATAGTGTGTGTGTGTGTAATATATAAATATATATATATATATTTTCTCGGAGATTAAGAGTCTAAGCCACTGCCTTGGTAGTACTCAGCTGCCTAATCCAGCTCTTGTCTTCCTCTGCTTAGCGATCAGCCGTCAAAATGGGACAACGATGTGTTAACGGCATTACTGGGAGTAGAGATCGATCCCCAGAAGTACCCGGCTATTTACAAGTGGAGTGAGTCCGTGCAGGCCTATCCCATATCCGAACGGCAAAGGTACGTCCCACGAAGCCTGAACCAATTCTCTGGGCAAGTGGAGGAGAACGTTATCTCCTTGGGTTGGTGTCACATCCCTTCTAGGATGCGGGGGAAAAAAAGCTACACCACCAAAGTGTGGTATGCGGTCTTTCCTCCCTCCCCTCCCCAATAGTTAAAACTATTCAGCTGACTAATTTTATCATCTTGAGAACCTGTTTTGAAGGGAGTTGGGCCTTTGCCAACGCTCACCCTCGGAAAAACACATTTTTGAAAGGAGACCATTGCTTTTTTTCCTCCAGATTCTATTTTAGGTGCAAAGGAAGGGGTGTTAGTTGGGGCCAGTGTTACTCAACCCTCGGCCACTTGAAGATGGATGGATTTCAACATGGCTGGCTGGGGCGTTCCGGGGAGTTGGAAGTCCACCCACCTTCAAGTGGCCGAGGTTGAGAAACACTGTTTTAAGGCAAAGACACCAGCGTTTGCATCTCTTTTGTTTTTCTCTGTTGCATTCCTGCGGTCAAGGAACTCTTGATTTCTTCTTGGTTGTTAAGACCTGAACTTAAGTTACAAATGATCTACCTTTTTCTGGCTTTCTTTTTCTAACACTTCCGTTACTCTAGTGCAGTGATGGCGCACCTTTTAGAGACCGAGTGCCCCAAACTGCAACCCAAAACCCACTTATGTATCGTCGGGTGCCGGGTGGGCGTGGCCCATTGGGTGGGCGTGGCTGCGGTGGTAACGGCAGACCGGGTAGGACTAAAAAGTTCAATCAGTCAATTCCAACTTTGCGAGACCTTGTTTTTTCCCGCGAGAAGTTGAAATTGATTGAACTTTTTTTTTTTTTTTTTTTTGCACACGGTGGCGGAAGCCTAAAGCGAAACAGTTTAATAAAACCCAGCTGAAGGCCTAGGACTGGGGCGACGGCGCGTGTGCCCACAGAGAGGGCTCTGCGTGCCACCTGTGGCACGCGTGCCATAGGTTCGCCACCACGGCTCTGTTGCATAAATTCAGAAAGCCTGTTTCTCCAGTTCACACTCTTCCGACGAGATAAAAAAACAAAACGCTGCCTTTTTCTGACAGGTGGTCCAGCCCTTCTATGAAAGGACTACCCAAGGGCCAAGCCAGCCCTGCCAGGAATCTCCCGTACTTCAGCCCCGGAAAGAACAGCCCGGGGAATTACAACGCGGCGGCAGCGGCGACCAGCTTCTCTCCGGATTTAGTGAGCCCGGGACGGTACACGCCGGCGTACGTCAACTACATCCTTCAGTCCAAGAGGCAACATTTCTCAGGACTGCCCAACCATTAGGTTGGGATCAGCCACCCTGGTTGTGAAAATGTTGGAAGTGAAGGAAACTTGGGATGGTGGAAACCTTGGCGGGTTGGCTTTTGTGACCACTTTTTTTTTATTTATTTATTCTTGGAAGAGGGGGCTGCTGGAAAGCGGGGTGGGGGGGTAGGAAGCATTCCATTTACCAGACCATCAGAGCCTTGTAAGGTTAGGAAGTTAAGATCTAAACGGCCTCTGAATGGGGAAGCCTAAATATCCCAAGTCTAGGAATTATTCATGGATAGAAGTGGTGTGTTTGGGTCAGTCTTGAGGTCCAGTCTACTACTTGTAACTTACTTTTTCTCTCTCTCTCTCTCTCTCTCTCTCTCTCTCAATCTTTCTTTCTGTCTATTCCTGTTTCTCTCTCAATCTCTCTCCCAATTTCTTTTTTTTCTTCTCACTTTCAATCTCTTTTCGGTCTCAAATTTCTCTCTCAAATCTCTCTCTCCCAATCTCTCTCACACTCATATATTGGGATCCTTGTGACCGTTAACAACCCGTAAAGAGAATTCGGTTATCATAACTCAATTTTCCAGTCAGGCTAAGAACAGGAATAGTCACCTTAATTCCAGTGGATACGAGCACACAAGAGAGTCGTGGTTTGCGATCTGGTTTAATGAGGATCGTTGAGCATAAAAGGGGGAGGGGTGGTCACGCTGTGGCCTGTGCAGAACCTTTAAGAGAAGCTAATGAAAGTTATAAATAACACAAGTGAAACAAACCCCCACACACATGCACACGCACCAATTCGCCCTTTGTTTCTGGTTTTGGGGGAGCAGACGCCGCAGCTTCCACAAAAGCTCATAAGCGGTAATAAAGCCATTTTCCTTACACAGCTAAGTTCATCATTGCATCTCATGGGAGCGTATAGCATCGATATTACTCCGCGTTCAGTGAAACGGCCAGAACAGATTACAGCTATTCTGCTGTTCCTTTAAATCCCACGCTGTTTAATGTCGGCTAATGTCTTGAGTTTCCAGCATTTGAGAATAAACCTGCCCAAGTTATGCTTATTATTCACTGCAGGCCATTTTTTTTTTTTTGTAGCCTAGTTCCATACTGCAAAGGATCTCTTCTTGTACAATTGGAGATGACCTGTACAGGAAAGTAAGGAGGGGGAGAGACAAAATGGGAGAAACTCTTAAATCATAAGGCTTGAAGAGATTGGTGGTGTGTGTATGTGTGTGTGTGGGGGGGGGGAGTTATTTACTGCACACTAACTTGAAATAATCACAGCATCAGGAACTGCACCGGTGGTTTCCTTATCCATGTGTCACCAACATTTTTATATACTACCTGTTTGATGTTTTTGGTACTAAAACTTCAAAAACTACACTCAAGACTCTTCCAGTTTTATTAGTGCCTTTTGTAACTTTTACGTTTTGGAATTTCTGTCTGGCTTTTCAAGGGGCAACGTTCCCTTATATATTAAAACACATTTTAACTTTCCACTTTTGCAGTTTTTATAGTTTAAAAGATTCCGACAAGTACTGTAGCCATCTATTTATTTTATATTATGTAAGATAAGCGTCCTATACGTAAAAGAAAAAATTACAAATTGGATTTAAGGACCATTTGGAAAAAGAAACCAGCTTTGGGAGACGGCCCCTCTTTGGTCACCCAGCTTTTGCTATCGTTCTCCAGAACGTATAAAACCTGTCCAGGTTTGTACTAACCGGCATATAAAAGCTAATTTCTCGTAAACCCTAAAGATTAATGGGTATGGGGGGGGGGGGGAGAGGAATGCGCCAGAATTCTGTAGTGCAATGTTGAGATAAAAAGGCAGTTTCTAAAAATCTTTTTAGTGTAGCACGGTTTCTGAAATTCAGCCTTTGTGCTTAAAAGTGCCCTCTGCGCATTAACACCTTGTCTACATAAATGGTACAAAGCCAGATAGGGCTATTGTAGACAGCTAGAGGTCTTGTGTAAAACTTACTCCACAGTATAAAGGATTCATTCCTGCTTAGCCACTGCAAATTATTAAAACCTGTAGGCAACTGACCAATTTCCTTTGCTTTCTTAATACTTTTGTACTCAAAAAGTGTTTCTGGAGCACAGCTATTCAGTTAATACTTTTTGTTGAGGTGTCTGAAGAAAGGTCAAAGAATTGCTCTTGAAAAATATTGTCTAAAATGGATGTGTGTGTTTTTTTTTCTTTTCATCTGTGTTAATGTGAATTTTAAACAAGCTTATTAAATTTGTTTACTTAAAAAGTCTTCCCTCCATTAATCGGGTTGTTCGTAGAAGGGACTCCGAAGGCATTAATCAGGCATAATCCCACTTGACTCAGCCACAAAGCTTAGATGCTGAAAAAGGATCAGGCAATTTCAAAAACTCCTTTAAAATTTCCGAAGTATATAAGATGAGAAACACAATGGGTGACTAAGGCAGGGGTATGCAACCTTGACTCTTTTATGACTCGTGGACTTCAACTCCCAGAATTCCTGAGCCAGCCAATGTTAATGACATGGAACTTACATGCTCCAAGCCTTTTTTAGAATCTGACCCAAGGCAGCAGCTGAAATTAACTGGGATACGATATTTCATAATGCCTCTTATTTTCAGTTCCACCTTCCCACCAAAAAAAAAAGGGATGTTGCACTAGCAAAGACCCAGATAAATGTCACACTTCTATTTTTTTTTTTTTTGCCATTACGTGAAACTTGGTATGCAATCTCAGAATTTTAACTTTCCACTTTTGCAGTTTTTATAGTTTAAAAGATTCCGACAAGTACTGTAACCATCTATTTATTTCATATTATGTAAGAGAAGTGCCCTATACATAAAAACAAAAAATTTACAAATTGAGCAGGGGGTTGGATTAGATGGACCTCCAAGGTCCCTTCCAACTTTACTATTATGATTATGACTTAAAAGCAAAACTAGGTGCTCTCATTTTAAAGCACTCTCGAGTGAAAATCAAGTCGCTTTTTTATTTATTTTCGTAGATAAAAAGACAAATAGAAATAACTTTTTTAACATTTTCCCACATGGATTGACAACAGATCCACCGGTGTCTTTTCTCTGACCACAGAACAACCCATCACACCCGGCTACTCCATTCCGGCAATCCCACAAGATAACAAGATTCACACTGAAATCTATCCCGAACTGGCAGTTGCTGGCCACGGGGTTCAGCTTCACCCCATTCCCATAACAAGTTCCCCACCGGAGCCCCGTTTGGAAAAGGAGGAGGAGGAGTTGGAACCGGGACCATCCGACCGGGATGGCACATCTCCCTTGGCATTTTTGGAGAGGCCAGGGACCGAGGACGATGCTGGGACGGAGAGCAGCAGCTCTCTCGACCGGACAGACAGCTGCCTGCCTTCATAGACACGGGAGGATCGGCTGCTGAGAGGCAGCCGATCCCCTCTCTGATGAGGAACAGCTGCCTCCTCCACTGATCCAAGGGCACGGAGAGCCGAGTGTAGGCAAGCCCAGAGAAGGGCTGCAGGGCTACTCATCCCTCCTCACAAAGAATTACCTATCTGGAGTGGAGTGACTTAAGGAGAAGCTGCGGGAAGTTGGTCTTTGCCAGGAACCTTTGCTTCGGCTTACACTCTTCCCCGGCGCTGGGAAGATGGCTCTCCGGCTTTTTGTCTTGCATACCTTGCCTTGTCCCGTGGACTGCGTTTGGCCTTCGCTTCGCTGGGCCTTTGAAACGGCTTCTGGTCTTGGGACCTTTCCGCCCTGGTCTTGCGCCTGGACTCTGCCTTACGGGCTGGACTTGGAACCCTGGACTTTGCTCCTACTCTGTGGGCTTTCTTGGTACTAGAGTGTGGGGATGGAGCCCATGCCGGTCGCCGGAACATTTATTGAGAGCAATAAAGGACTCTCTCCTTGACCGCCTGGGTCATAACACAGGGGGACAAATCTCTGCGGACTAGAGGAACGGAATAAGATTATCCTTCCTTCTAATTTGACGGGGCTTTTAGTGGGAGCAAATCGATAAATGCTAAACCTGTAACCATTACGAGCGGCCGAGAAAACCTAAAGTAGGCTCCTATTTAGGGTTGGTTTGTTCATTTTTAGGAACAAGACGCTTGCAGCAACAACAAAAGTCTCAAATTAAAAAACAAAAAACCAAGTAAGCAGACTGCGCTTGAAGAGAGAAGAGCGTAAAACCACGGTTTGCTTTTATTCAGGCACTGCTTTGGAAGACAACTACAGATGCCGCCTCCGATTTTCATTATTATTATTATTATTATTATTATTATTATTATTATTATTTGTTATTAAAGTATATTTTCAGTGCCCGTCTGCAAATCGGGGCTGCGTAATAAGAGGAGGCGCTACTTTCAAGATTTCGTCCCCCTCCCCCCCGGTCAGAATTGCTGGATCTGATGGCTTCTGGCTTTACACCGATTTCACTACCCAACGTGTATCTCTGGACGTTGCAGTTATTTCTGTCCCACCACCCACCCACCCACCCACCCACCCACCCAAATAGGAAACCAACCAACCAACCCTGGCGAGAGGCTGCCAGCGTTGTCGTTTTTGAAGCCATGAAGGAGGCGGGTCCTCTCCAACTCTCCCAACGGGTTCGACGTCGCACGCCAGGAACTGCTAGTGCAAAATCTGAATGTGTCAGAAAAGAGTCTTTGAGACAGACAAAGGCCAGGGGACGGAACCTGCAGCTTTTCAGGGAACGTGCTGGCTGCGTCTGAGAGCGGCCCTGTCCTCTTGGCTGGAGATCCTCTCCCTGTTTACGTCAGCTTGAAAGGAGGACGGGCGAGAAAGAGGCACGAGTTAGTTAAGGGCTAGTGGAACTTGCTATCCTAACACTGTGGCAGGTAGTCCTCAACTTAATAAAGAAATTTATTTGTTGATAAAGAAATCTCGGGCTCAAGATTTAAGACCTTTTTTTTTTTGCCACAGTTGTTAAGTGACTCACTGCAAATAATAATAGTAATAATAGTAGTAATAATAATAATAAAGTTGGAAGGGACCTTGGAGGTCATCTAGTCCAACCCCCTGCTCAGGCAGCAAAGCCTATACCATTTCAGACAAAGGGTTGTCCAGTCTCCTCTTAAAAACTTCCAGTGTTGGAACATTCACTGCTTCTGGAGGCAGGTTGTTGCACAGATAAATTGTTCTAAGTGTCAGGAAGTTTCTCCTTAGTTCTAGGTTGCTTCTCTCCTTTGATAAGTTAGTAGCCCACTTGATTTAAGTCAATCCGGCTTCCCCACTGACTTTCCTTGTGAACTGGTCACAAAGGGGGATCATGGCCATAAGCGTGAGCCGCTTGCCAAGCGCCTGAACTTTGATCACGTGACTATGGGGATGCTACAGAGGCCCTATCTCTGAAAAACAAGTCCTAAGTCCTATTTTCCAGTGTGTTTGTAACTTTGAACTGTCACTAAATGAGCTGTCGTGATTCGAGGAGTCACATTCCAATATTATTGGGTGGGTTCAAGGCTGATGGGAAACTCCAAAAGAGGCTTACTCAGTTGCGGGTGATCTTCTCCGGTGGCATAAACCCCGTGTCACCAAGCAGGCGTAGGGCTACCCTGCCGTTAGGGCGGATCACCAGGTGCGTGATGCTGCCGTTGTTGAGGGATATCCGAAGCCAACCCTCCGGAGGAAATTGCAACGCTCTTCAAAAAGAAATATATATATATATATATATATATAATTAACAATTGTGAATATTTTGATAAAGCCTGCAAGATCAATTCTTTGCTCCCGGTGGCTGGCAAAACAAAAATAACCGGTATGTACGCTGCAATGCATTGCATTTAACAGCAACGCTGACGCTGACAAGGCAAGAGACTAGAATAGAAATGGAGAGCAAGCCTCATTCCTCATTAGCGCTGATGGTGTTACCTAGTCGGGTCATGAAATGCCTGCGAGAAAACAAGCGAGTTCAGAGAGCACCGGGGACCCCTCATTTAATGGCAAATCCGCAAAACGAAACCGCAAGAGTGGCAAATCTTTTAGGAGAACTGCTATGATATGCTCTCTTGTAAATTGTGTGTTTTGTGAAAGGAAGAGGAATGCTTATGTCAGTCACACATCCTACATTACGTTACTCTCTGTCATCTGAATCCCGTCACCAAATCAGGGCGGATCCCGTCACCAAATCAGGGTGTCCCGGGGCGGGGGGGGGCAATTTAAGACTTCCTAACCTTTTTTTTCCTGCATTTTATTCTTTGGAGTTACTGAACACTCATACATGGTGAACATAGGCGGTGGTGAACGTGGGAGGAAGGAATATTAAGAACGTTTGCCACCTTGAGTCGCTTCTAAAATTAATAAAGGCGGGATAAAAATAAAATCAAGACAAGGCCAAGTTTGTGAGTTTAGTGTTGTCAAAAGCTATCTGGCCTTCTGGGACTACTATTTTTCAGAAACTCATTATGCTGGGATTAAATGAGAGCCCTATGAAGAATCCTAATTAACTTAGCAAGCTTTTATTTTCCAACCCACCCCCCCAGGAGAGCAAAAATAATCTTACAGAGGGGGTTGGTTTTTTTTAGCAAGACTATAAATATTTCTACAGCCACTGCCCAACCTTCTCTGTCTCCTCTTTGACCCAAACTCCAAGAGATAATTGCTTTTAGAACACTCCCCCAGCTTAAGATAAAGGTAACAAACACTAAAGCAATCTTAAGTGACTGTAATCTTAAGTAATGAAACGCCTCAAAGTCCAACCACGTTGTCCACTGTCTGCACAGCTAGCTAGAAACTTGGGTTAAGTATGGAGGCAATTCTCCGTAAAATTGGCACAGCTTTAAATTTAGTACAATCCCTGCAAATATTAGTGCGTATAAAGCTTTTAGCACGTTCGAAGTATCCTCTGAGAGATAGTGGATCAGGGATTGCAATCAGTCTGTTCATCCCCTTGTCTCTTTACTTCCAGCCCTTCACGTAGGGAACTACAGCTCCCATTTCCCCACTCCCCCGGCCATTGGCTGAAGCACCAGAGCTATCAACAAGACTTTTTATTGTGGGGAGGCCGTGACGAAAATTGTTGTTGTTGTTGTTAACTGCGAAGTCGTGTCCGACCCATCGCGACCCTATGGACAACATTCCTCCAGGCCTTCCTGTCCTCCACCATCCTCTGGAGTCCATCCAAGCTCACGCCTCCTGCTTCAGTGACTCCATCCAGCCACCTCATTCTCTGTCGTCCCCTTCTTCTCTTGCCCTCAACCTTTCCCAGCATGAGGCTCTTCTCCAGTGAGTCCTTCTTTCTCATTAGGTGGCCAAAGTATTTGAGTTTTAGCTTCAGGATCTGGCCTTCTAAAATTACTGAGGTTAATTCAGAAGGGCTCCAAACACAGGAGTTAATATATTCCCCTCCACTGCTTCCCCCATCCAGGTTTTAAACATTACATTCGTTTAAACGATTCTTTCCAATCCCGCTACTTAGAAAGCAAAGCTCTGAGTTAATCCTGCAGACAACTGTTCCGATTATTCCTAAACTCCCAACCAGGTGCTAAAAGCATCCGATCCCTCCGTCTAACGCACGGCGCGACGTGCTAAACCCACTTTAAGAACCAAGGATTTAGGAGCACTTGCCCCGGCCCTGGCGGTCTCCTCCACGCCCCGAGTTACCTGCAGACGATATAGCGAATCACGTTTGCGTGGCAGACGAAGATTTCGTAGCTGTCTTCCTCCTGTTTGATGTCAGCTCTGTGGATGTAGTTTCGGAAGGCAGCCTCAATGCGAGCACCGTCTTCGTAATACTGCTAAAAGCAAAACATTTGGTGATAGCGGCAGATAATTAAAACCTGCAGAGATTTTTTTTCCCCCTCCCTCTATCAATCATCAGAATCAACGATCGGCTTTCCCCAACACGTTAAAATCCAGAGGCCTCGATGTTTAATATTCTTTGGATGGCTGGAATCGGCAGGAATTAAAAGGAACAGGCTGTGTGAGTCCTCGAAATCCAGTTTTAAGATGCTTGAGCCTTGCCCTTTATCTAAATAGTGCTTCAGCTGTCCTTAGAACTGCTGCTTGTATCCTTTTACCACATGAACGAGAAACACCAATTTTGATTTAGCGTCCTCAGTTACTGTTTATTGTCACTAAACGAACGGCAAGTGGTGCATTTTGCAAATTGACAATAAAATAGAGAGCAAGCTGCTTACCAGTGTGCAATTTTATTTTATTTTTTGCATTTTCTCACGAGATTATGTGCATGCAGAGAAGCCAGTCTTAAAGCCTAAAGCTATACCACAAAATGGACTAGAAGACTAAATATATATAGATATATCTAGAAATCTAGATATATATAGATCTATATGAGGACCCAGATTGTTGGGGGCAATTAAGCTGACTTTGTAATAATGCCGCTTGGGGTGTGTGTGAAAGCCCTAACAAGCAGGCATATACATAGAATGAAGGCTACTGCTAAGCTTGTAAGCCGCCCTGACTCTTCGGAGAAGGGCGGGATATAAATGTAATAAAAATAAATAAAATAAATAAAATAAAATATGTGTGTGTGTATGTAGATATGTGTGTGTATATGTGTATATATGTATATGTATATATATGTATATGTATATATATATACATATTTGTATACACACAGACACACTCAGACACAAGCCTGAAGATGATACGTCGCCAAGACATATATGCTCTAAAATATATGCTCTAAAATAAGATTCATCATTAAGCTTTTTAATCTGTAATTCTGCGTTCTCGGACCTCCAAGGTCCCTCCCAACTTTGTTCTTCTATTCTAAAAGCTGCATTGGCTTCCGGTTGCCCTCCGAGTGAGATACAAGGTGCTGGTGATGATCTATAAAGCCCTAAATGGCTTGGGTCCGGGATATCTGAGGGAACACCTGCTGCCGGCATCAAGCTCCCTTCATCCAGTGCGTTCCCAGAGGGAGGGTCTTCTCAGGGTACCACCGGTAAAAGATTGCCGGTGGACAATACCCAGGGGGAGGGCCTTCTCTGTGGGCGCGCCTGCCCTCTGGAACCAGCTGCCTGTAGAGCTTAGGACTGCCCCTGACCTCCGTTCTTTTCGCCGGGACCTGAAGACCTGGCTCTTTGAGCTTTCCGGCCCAGGCTGAGAGTTTGTAATTGGGGTTTTTATATTTCTTCAGGGATTTAATTTAATCTTTTAAATTGTTTTTAATTTTTGTATCGATGTTTTAAGTACCCTGTAAACTGCCCTGAGTCCTTCGGGAAAGGGCGGTATATAAATTTAATAAAATTCAAATTCAAATGCTAGACTAGATTTTACCACAGCTTCTGGCTTCCAGTGAGGACTGGGAGGGTTTGGTTCAATTGGGGCTCCTTCGCGCAGGAGGTCTGTGCTCAGCTTGGTCACCCCTGAGGAAGAGAGAAAAGGATGTACGCAACCCTTGTGGTTTATACACAGGCCAATGTACAGAAGAAGGCCTCTTGGTCTTCGTATCTTTCCAGAGACACACACCCACTTCCACAATAGATTTAGGATACAGATTTCCTAGAGATGTTTGCCACCAATGCTCTGACACAAGTCTTACTTTTGACGTGAAAGAGGGCCATCACCAACCTTGGATAAATCTCTGCCAGCTTGCCAACTTTCTAAAATGCTCTGTCTTGCTTTGTAGCCTTCAAGGAAAGACTACCGTAACTTATGATGAACTCCAATCAATCGATCGACTGATCAATCTTTATTATAGTCCCAGACTAGCAGGGACCCCAAAATTCATTCATCTTGGCACAGATCCCAAAACCTGTTGCACAGCCTCTTTTCCTCCTATATTTTCAATATTAAAACCCCAACCCTTTATGAAATAGTGGTTTCAACCCTCTTAGACGCTTCCTTGGCGCAAGTTTTTGATTCTTTAAAAATGATTTGCAGTGTTTCTAGCACTGAAATGGACTTCTCTGCTTCCTGCATATTTTTAATATTTTGTTTCCTTCTCCTGTTTGTCACCCCCAGGCATCACTGTGGGCGGTACTGTATTTTCTTTTCAACCCAAATTTATCTTCCAATAATCTGTCAGTTTCTTCACAAATACTCCAGAACAAGCAAAACCAAGACATTTCGATTTTCCAAGTCAATGTTGTTAACAAGTTGCAGTCGATGACACAATATTATCTCTCTTCTCTTAAAGCAACAATTTAATCACTGTCAATCTTAACTAAACGGAATAATGCTCCTTGTTTGCCTACCTACAAAAAGGCATCATGTGGTTCAAGATAATTTTGCACGATGCTCAGGGAATTGGCTTACGCCACTGCTGACTTGGGATTGTAAAGTAGCCAAGATTAGAAGTAGGAAAAAAAACCCAATATATGTGACTAGGGCATTATGTCCCAGAATGTTATCTTTCTCTGATACACACAAGGAAACTGTATCGCAACTGGAAAAAAAGAGACAAAAGGTCAGAATTTAATCTGACACAATGCATTCCAAAAGCTTGATGAAATCTTAACAAACATAAAAGAATGAATGTTGTCATTTTTTTTTTAGAGAACTGAAAGATAGATTCCTAACTGTAGCCACATCTGGCAAAAAGTAAGTTTGCAAGAGTTACGGGAGAAGCCCCAAAGGTGCTTTTTTCAAAAAGCAATTGGACTCAATGCAGACCAACAAACAAACCTGTACACATTGCTTATAGATCTCCAAAAATCATCAACAAGATGCCCAGATTTATCCTTGCAAATACTCAATAAAGCTCTGGGCAAGCTCTAAATACAGACGAATGTGAGACTTGGAAAGGCCTTGAGGTTGGCCAACTACATCCTAGACAAAAAGACAAGGTGTGTCAGTGGCCAGCAAGATCCCTAACCTGGATCTACTTTTGTCGTCTCTCAACTGTTGCTGATCTTGCTAGCACTGAACTAAATCTTCTGCAAAACCTCTTAGATCCCTGCTGGCTACATACTTTGAATCAAACCGTTCGGATATAACAGCTCAAAGGACAAGCAAATCAGACAGCTGGTCCTGCAGGCACGCAGTAAAACTGCACAAATGTTGCTGACAACAAACTCTGTTCCAAGACGACACTCACCAGGAAGATGTTTGCTAATAATGTTGGTCGTTTCCGTTGCTCTGGTCATTGAAGAATGGACAATTTTATCAAATTTCAGCCCCAGACTTGCAAGTCTCATTCCGGTCAGCTCAGCTTGCTCGCGACCTAAAAGGTACATTTAGGTATAAATTCCTAATAATAAGGCACAGAGGGCTGTTGTTGTTTCAGCACAGTGTTTTAAAATTAGGACTTGCTCCTTTCCCCACCATTCCTGTTTGCATTCTTCACGGGAAGGATGATTCTGCATTCAGACAGAAATCTGCAAGTTGGTAAGCAACGAAAGCAGAACAGCTTTCTGAATAAGCTGGGCACGGAGGCCTCTGCCACTGGCTTGAAAACAGGTACCAGTTAATGGGTTAAGCGTGGGTGAAACAAGCCGAAGCCATTTAAGTGAATGGTGATGAGAGAGAGAGAGAGAGAGAGAGAGAGAGAGAGAGAGAGAGAGAGAGAGAGAGAGAGAGAGAGAGATTCTGATATAGTGATATATATTGAGAGATATTGAGATATATATTGATATATATAGTGATTGATATATAGATTGATATATAGATATAGTGATATATATTTATACTGATATATATCTATATTGATATATAGTATATATATATTGATATATTGATATAGAAATATATATAGATAGATAGATACACACACACACACACACACACAGAAAAGAATGTAAGGCTCTCCATCAATTATACAGCAAGCAAGCACCACAAATGGAATCTCCAGCCACAACCCCGTCATACCTACCCAGCTTCGTTAAGATTCTATCCTTATCCTGCTGCCCATCCAGATTGTACTGAGAATGGCGGATGAGGAATATATGCCGGGTGGCTTTTGTTTTATAGTGGGCCAAGCGAGTGGAGGCCTCCTGCTCACCGGTCTCTTCGTTTTTCTTCTTCAGGTTCATGAGAGCCACGGGTTCCCTCCTAAAGGCAGAAGCTGAAGTTTATATTCTCGCACTGAACACGGCGGGCGCGCCAAGCAACGAACTCGGCTCCAGTGGTGCACCTTGCTTTGAGAGAGCCAGCCTCAGACTTGGCAATTCAGGCTGCCTAAATATCTCCTGCATGCCGTTTTTCACAGAGGAGCAACATATTCACACAGAAGAGCAATGGGCAAATAGAAAGCGACAGGCAAGTCCTCAACTTGCAACAGTTCGTTCAGTGACTGCTCACAGAGTTATAAAGGTTCCGGGGGAAAAAAAAAGACTTATTACCATTTTTCACATTTACGATCGATGCCGCACACTCACGGCCATGGGATCAAAATTGGGAGGCTTGGCAACTGGCTTCCTCCGCTGGCTTTGCTTGTCGGAGACCGGCTGGAAAGGTCGCACAATGGCGATCATGTGGGATACTGCAATGGATGTAAGTGTGAGGATCGGTCATAAGTCACTTTCCCACCCCCCTGCCACTGTAACTTTGAACTGTCCCTAAATAAATGGCTGTAAGTCGAAGGCAGCTCCTCTCTCTGAGTTGATTGCAATAGTCACGTTTCAGATCTGCATCATCGGTTTCAAATGTATACATCAACTTTACCAGATTCTGTTGCTAACACAAGTCAGTCTGCATAGATACGTATTCTTAGCCCAACAAAGCAGTTCCATATATTCCAAAACAGAGGATGAAACAATGGAGGTTTTGGGGAATTGTGGAGTCTGCTTAATTCATCCCCTCACTTACAATGACTAACAGACCCACCAAGACAGCAATTTACCTGCAACTGTTTATGCTACTTGCTCGGCCGGTCTGTAGTTCTAGGCCAGGGGTCTTCAAACTTGGCCCTTTTAGGACTTGTGGACCTCAACTCCCAGAATTCCTCAGCCAGGCACGTGTGGGAGTTGAAGTCCACAAGTCCTAAAAGGGCTATGTTTGAAGACCCTCGGTCTAGGCAAGTCGATTCATTTCCTATCACTGGATTATTTTTGTGTCCCGTCCCTCCCGTTTAAGAGCAGACCCAGTTTTGGCGTTTCAATCCTGCTTCTAGCCTTAATGATTTTATTAAGTACCGCAGAGAAATAAAGGAGAGTCAGAGCGAGGCCAAAATAAAATGCATTTCAGAAAATGAGAGATATAAATGGAAGCTCAAAGCTTGCTCATCACTTCGATGGGATGGGTGTTTATGCTCTTAATGCTCTTTCAAGTAAGCTGATGTTGTTTCAGTTTCACAACAGCTGCCATTATGTTGAAAAATGATACACCTCTGAATGTCAGTGCTAAACCCTGAATCAATGGCAAGGTAAACAGACCGGGGCTAGTTATTAATATCAGTTTGCTATGATTTGCAGAAGCAGTATTTTTTTTAATGGAAATCTATCGACTCCTGCTTTGAAAATGAAAATTCGAACTCTTTTTTTCCCCAAAAAAAGAAATGGTGTAAATAGAAATACAAACATAAAGAAAGCGATACCACCGGTTTACAGGGAACCCCGCTGGATTAAGTCAGGTCTTCTGCAGAGAAATTTAGGCTCTAGTCATATTAACTAACTGTTGTTAGTCACAGTAACATAGGATAGAGAGTCTGAACTAACTGTTCAGAAAAGCAGCTAGGGACACGAACAGCATACAGGCAAGGTCACCCCTAAAAGAATTACTTGCCCTTAGCTAAACAAAACTGCCTGAGATGCTAAAAGTTCTACAAATCTGACCACAGGAGAAATCACAAATGAGTGCTCAGACAATTCAAAATAAGCCTTTTTGCCTGTTACAACAAGCCAAGGAACCCTGCTTGGATTCAAGTAATTATTTATACGGGTTCTCTCTTTTTCCTATAGCAAAACCATTGCTGGACCCTGAGCAATTAAAGCATGCACTGGCAAGTTTAGTTCTTCCCCAAAAACATTCCGATTTAGTTCACCGTTATATATGAACCCGACCCAGTGTAGCCAAGCTGCAAAACTAAACCGACTCCGCATAAGCTGATTATGGGGGTATTTTTTGCTTACCCGGACCTATACGGAGAGCAGCAGTTCCAACCCATTATGAAATTAAATGTTAGGAGGGCTTTCGTTCAGATTTAGTGTTATTAATCTGGAAGGGATCAGGCAGAAATTAATGCTTAATTCACTTTACTAAGAGAATTAGTAACTGCAGTATTCTGAAAAGCATAGGTATTATTTCATTTATAGCAGAAAAACAGAAGTCATCAGGCAATTATCCTGATGTCTGAAATTTCCAATAACTATGAAGGGGGTGTGTGTGTGTTGTGTGTGTGTGTGTGTGTGTGTGTGTGTGTGTGTGTGTGTGTGTGT
>JAKJMR010000927.1:402812-417193 GCA_024449315.1 Daboia siamensis | reverse complement strand
TATCTATCTATCTATCTATCTATCTATCTATCTATCTATCTATCTATCTATCTATCTATCTATCATCTCTCTCTTTCCCTTCCTTAGCTAGCCCTCAACCAATGATATTCTCTTTTTTAGTTTTCTTGTGTCTTTGATACCCTTGTGGGGTCTTCAAGCATTCTACAGTGTCAAAGTTCATGTGTTTTGTTTCATTTTCAGCACATCAAAATCGCACCACTGACTTATTCAAATTAAAAGGATCTTAATCACCATTTTTAAGAATCCAGTGGGCAAGAGAGCTGGTGATGTTAAGATGGATATCCGTGAGCCATTGAGGACGCTAGAGGTCTACATGAGTTATACAGAGGGCTGATTCACCATCAATCCATTGGTTTCTTCTGTCTTACAGAACCAGCTGCTCACACCAGCCCCTTCCTTCGTTCCCTTAAATGGGTTGAAATGAGAAGGACTGACAAGTTGTGTCATTCTAGGATGCTAAATAAATCGGAATCGCTCCAGATTTGGACAGCTAGTTGTGGTGATGATGATGGTAGATCCTTTTTTTTCCCAATATTATTTCAGAATTTCCCAACT
The DNA here is from genome assembly GCA_024449315.1 of Daboia siamensis. Taxonomy (NCBI): domain Eukaryota; kingdom Metazoa; phylum Chordata; class Lepidosauria; order Squamata; family Viperidae; genus Daboia; species Daboia siamensis. The sequence goes on along the minus strand of JAKJMR010000927.1, from coordinate 416,617 downwards.
TGGACATTCAAAACTGAACTCACACACACACAAACACACACATACACACCGTCTCCCCCTACCCAGCAACGGTGAGATTCAGCAGCAAAAGAAGAAAATGTAAGGAAGCCACCTTCAAAGCCGGATTGAAAAATATATATACATATGTATTGAGACTAAAGCGACAAGAGATGATGAGAATTACAGACACAAAGTTTCACGAAGCCTGGACAGATTACATTCCAAACAGTTTTGAGATAGGAGAACAGGTGAATACAGACTGTTAGGAGGTCTCTCCAACAACAAGGTCCTTGAACCATGATTTTAATAGCAACATCTGCCCTTTCAAGTCTTTAGGTTCTTTCTCTCCCTAATCCCAGGCTGGGGTGCAGAGGCAGTCAAGCAAGATTGTGGCCCCTGTTCAGCTTTTTGTCTGCAAGACTGCCATCCTCGCCGAGAGGGTCTTGCTTATAGACCCCTCTCCCCATTGTACAAATCCGATGAGCAAATATTTACAAAAACCTTGGGTACGCTTTTCTTGTTTCTTTTTCTTTTCTAGCACACCCGCTTGGCTGCGTATCAGGTTTTCAACATTAAAGCATACTTCTGCATAGTTTTGTCTGTGTGTGTTTGGTGTGTGTGTGTGTGTGTGTGTGTGTGTGTGTGTGTGTGTGTGTGTGTTTAAACACTGGAGGATAATCTGCTCAGGAAACAAAAAAAAAAGATGACTTGGGAATTCGATAGCTCTGAAAAAATTTGCTGAACTTTAACCAGCTGTTCCCGCAAAATGTATATATATATATATATACATCCCCGAGGAATCCTCTGTGATCTATTATCCCTGTCGACTTCACAAGCCCTTCTCTTTGTCTTTGATGCTTGATGTGTGTGTGTGTTTTTTTAACTGCACGGAGTAAAGTCTATTATTAAACCCAAGCAGAAATACAGCAGCATCTGGTTTTCTCCACTCTGCCCTCTGTTGCTTATTTCAAAGAAGTAAAATATTAAGGCTTCAAGTTAAGAAGAAAAAAAAAAAGAGGGGGAAAAAAAAAGGAACCAAAACCACACACACACACACACACACACACACACAGAGGGATTGCAAACCGGCAAACCTGCAGTTCGATCAAAATAAAATAAGCAGGCTAGTTAAAAGAAAGCAAATGTGGTGGTGGTGAAGGGATAGAGAAGTGGACCTCCATTTTTCTAAAGCGAGCAGTTCACAGCTTCAAGGTGAACCCTGTTTGGCTGAGAAAGCTTTCAACAGTTCAAGTTGAACTCTTATGTTGTCCCTCCGGGAAACAACACAGAAATCTATGGCCATTGTCTTCTTTTGAGATACGGAGTCTGCAGTCTCGTCTACACACCAGACATTTCCTGATGAGAACTTACAAGGCCCGAGTCTACTGTGGCGGAAGGTAGTCTGGATTCCCAGCAGGGAGGGGCCACATTCCAGTGAAGTTTAGCTCCCCAGCAAAGTATATCTACAATGATGCTTTAGATGGGCAAGATTCAGCCTAGGGGTGAGGGACATAAAAGGAACTGCTCAGAAGTAATTCCATAGGTCTTGCTTGATTCTTGGGACCTTTTTTCAAAAATCACCCAACATCAGCTCCATCCTGTCACTGGCAATATATACCTTTGGGCTGATAGTCCAACACAAGAATTGCGATAAGGCAAAGGTAAAGGTTCCCCCACACATGCGTGCTAGTCGTTTCCGACTCTAGGGGCCGGTGCTCTTCTCTGTTTCAAAGCCGAAGAGCCAGCGCTTGTCCGAGGACGTCTCCGTGGTCATGTGGCCGGCATGACTAGACGCCAAAGGCGCATGGAACGCTGTTACCTTCCCACCGGAGTGGTCCTTATTTTTCTACTTGCATTTTTACGTGCTTTCGAACTGCTAGGTTGGCAGAAGCTGGGACGAGTAACAGGCACTCACTCTGCTACGCGGCACTCGGGATTCGACCCGCCAAACTGCCGACCTTCTGATCGACAAGCTCAGCGTCCTAACCCACTGAGCCACCGCGTCCCTTGAGAATTGCGATACCTTGAGTGAAAGAAAAGTTGGTCAATCGGATCCTTCATTCAAAACACCAAACTAAACTTTGGATAAAATCTCTTAACATATATGGTGAGCAGAGCAACTGTCCCATCTGTTTAAAAAAAAAAAAAAAGGCTGGACGGACCCAAAATCCTTCATATTTTGGCAGATTCTCCCAACCCAGCATCAAACTGTCCGCTAGAAGCTTTCTCCTAACTGCAAACACAAAATCTCAGCTAACATCTACGGGGTTTTTTTTTCCTAGTGACCCACATGGGCTGGATATAAGCCCTAAAGGGAAGACATCTTTTGTTTCCAGGGTCTGCTAATTGGTCGGTGCCAGCTACTTCAAAGATCTGAATAATTTACTACCATCTCAAGGCCATTTAGTCTATTTTAAATGCAAACTTCAAAGAAAAGACAACAAGAAGAGCCCAACTTTCATAACCCTATTAAATGCAAGAGGTATCTTTTCCATGTGCCTGGATCCATTTTATAGCTTAACCTAATGGGATGCATCTCCCGTGTCCTTGCGTTCTTTTATTGGCCCAGCTAGAGCTAAATCAACCTGGCCAAGCTAAACAAACCACTTTCAAACCCACACCACCCTCCTGCATACAAATAGAGAAGGTATTTACTAGAGACGAACTAGCTGATCGGTGCTGTAAGCATCCAGGTGTCTCTCTTTTCGTCACCTTTAGAAGGACAAAAAAAAAAATATGCCACGGACCTCACAGAATTCCGCTCTGATCTGACTTTTAATTCTTACCATTGTGAATTTCTCCCAGAAATTTCAAGGGAGAAAACAAATTAAATCGAGGGAAGGAGGGAGAGATCAATGCACATTATTAGGTAAGTGGTTTCACAACTGGAAATGACCAGTATGTATCCCATCTACTCAGTTGCGTGCGTGCATGTGTGTGTATGTTGTGTGTATGATGGTCTGTATATGTGCTTACTTTAGACTATCCACCCTTTTGCTTCGATTTTAAAGGCACTATCAAAACATCCATGTGCTTATTTGATCATAGCCTTAGTCGTACCCCAAACCAGCTAGACATATTTCTCGTAGGAGTGAGGCTTTAGCGAGCTTTGCAAATTTCAATAGAAAAAAAAATGACCTGTTCTACACTTACTACAGTGTTCAGAAGACACTCGTCTGCTAAAGTTCATAGTTCCCTGAATATGCCCCTAAATGCCTTAATTTTTTCCCCTCCCTTTTCCTAAAATGGCTTGGAAATTTTTGAACTGTGCATTCATTTCATAGATGCAAACCATCTTTCCTCCAGCTCCTTGCCTGCACGTGGTCCCACAGGAGATTAGAGAATTACAGACCACAAATAACAGAGTTGGGAGAGACCTCAGAGGTCTTCTAGTCCACCCCACCGCTCAAGAAGACTCTATACCATTCTGGACAAATGGCCCTTCAGTCTCTTCTTAAAAACCTCCAGTGATGGGCGGTTTGTTTGTTTTTTCCAAAAAGCAACCGGACTTTGTTTTACCTGGAAGATATTTTGCTTCTCACCCAAGAAGCTTCTTCAGTTCTGACTGAAGTCAGTCTGGAGTCAGAACTGAAAAAGTGTCTTGGATGAGAAGTACAACGTCTTGAAGGAAAAACAAAGTCCAGTTGCCTTTTGAAGAAGCACCTACGGAACAGCCATGGGTTGGAGGACTCAGAATCTCCTTAGACCTCCAGTGATGGAGCACCCACAACTTCTGGAGGCAAGCTGTTCCACTGGTTAATTGTCCTCACTGTTAGGAAGTTCCTCCTTAGTTCCAGGTTGCTTCTCTCCTTGATCCGTTTCCATCCATTGCTTCTTGTCCTTCCCTCAGGTACTTTGGAGAATAGCTTGAGTCCCTCCTCTTTGGGGCAGCCGCTGAGATATTGGAAGACTGCTATCATGTCACCCCTCGTCCTTCTCTTCACTAGACTAGACATTCCCCATTTCAACAAAGGGAAGTTGTTCCTATAAAAGGGAAGAGAATCTAGAAAAGACAAATGGACAGGGCTGGATAGAAATAAAATTTGCTCCAATTCGCTTAGAATTAAATTGAAAATTAAAGCCAGCCAATGCAAAGGCTACATAATAATTTCCACCTTTGCATTTCAGTAAAAATTCAGCAGCAACATTTGGAGGGAAGCTCTGATTTAAATGAAAACTTCGGGTTTGGTCTTGAATTAAGTTCTTCCAGGCTGATCTGTATTAGCCCTGCCTCTTCAGAAATGTGTATCAGCTTTGGGTGCCATGCTTTTAAAAAAGAACTGAGTCAAACTGGAATAGATTCAAAGAAGGACAATAAGGGATGATTGGGGAATCAGACAGAAGTGTACTGTATGTCAGCCTTGAGAAGACCAAGTGATGGTAGGACAATTATCTGGAAGTTCTCCCACAGAAGATGATCCAGATCTGTTCTCTTTCATCCAATAATGTAAGATATGAGATTTAGGTCACGACAAGGATGATGCCAGTTACATTTTAGGAAAAAACGTCCTAGGAGAAAAACTAATTTTAACAGTAGAAATAATGGTCAAGATACGGTGGGTTCTTATTCAAGATGGACAATTTTGGATGTTTTAATTTGCATTCCAACATTGAGCACGTGAATGAAAACTACGGCTCCCCTTTCAATAATTGCATGCTTCTATCATGAGCAAACATTTGGGAAGCTGTCAATCCATTATATCTCGTGATTATCTGGGTAAGGAAGACAGGCCTACGAGAAAGACACCCTGAATTAAAGAAAGCTTAATTCTATAGACAGAGAAGGGTGTTCTTAGACCATTATGTGCAGTCTGGAATTAAAATAGCATACGAGAAGACAGAAAAATAAAACAGTCAATAACAATCATTAAGAAGACAACTAATGATGGGCAAGAGCAGAGATTTAAGTTAAAATCTAGCTGGCATAAAATAGCGTTCATTCCTATCCATCAGCCTGGTGAAAGTTCAGTGGTCATTATCCAATTTACACAGAAGGCACTTTTTTCAAGTTTCATTCAAGACCAAAGGATGGATGATAGGTGATGTAGTGCATTAACTTAGGCAGAGGACGCTAAGGGAGGCTCCACAATATTGGAGAAAACAGACACGAGTCATGCAATGTCTCTGAACTTTGATTCCAAAAGCAGGGAGATCTTTTGCCCCAAAGGTGCTTTTCAAAATGCAACTGGATTTTCTTCTTGGTTTTTTTTTCCTTGAAGACATTTTGCTTCTCATCTAAGAAGCTTCTTTAGTTCTGACTGCATCGCAGAGAATAGAAGGATTTATATTCTTTGCAGTCATCTGGTCATTAGTACTCTTTCATTGGGGCCACTTGGAAATTTATTTGTGCCTTCAGGGTCTCCTGAATAGCGCAAACGGATGTGGGATCTTCTTGGAGCTATTGAAAGGACTGCGTATGACACCACTTCTCTCCTGTTTACAACACAGTCCTTTCAGCAGTTCCAAAAAGATTGCATGCCCATTTGTACTATACAGGAGACCCTGAATAGGGCATAGATAAACTTCCAAACGGCCTCAACAATTCTCAGAAAGAGTGCTAACCATCAGATGACTGCAAAGAATATAAATCCTTCTATTCTCCCCCATTCAGAACTGAAAAAGTTTTTGGGACGAAAAAATGGGAATGGCTTTGCACCCAGAATGGGAGTAGGGGCCATCTTGTTCCTGCAAAATATTTTAGGTCAGATTTAGAGGCTAGACATCGCTTCCCAGCGAAGTAGGCGACAGAAGCCGTTGAGATGTGTAAGATATTGAATCAAATTCGGATGACAACACAGCACCAAAGCTGATGGCAACGCTTGAAAATTCTACATCTTATGTTTCCCCTCAAAGAATCTGGACCACAGTTGGCTGCTAAACCTCCAGTTTGAAAGAATCCAGCTCTTCACCTTTCCTCATCCTAACATGAGAATCCAGCCAAGTGGAACTTTTTAATATAGACACTGTTCCAAGATCAACATCCTACTATCCTTGCATTCTTCTAGAATTAATCTCTTCAAACCATACAGTTCTGTACATCTCTTTTTCTCTGAGGAACGCGTTATCATGTCCACTCAGACTATCGTATCATCCAGAGGTGCCAGTAGACCACAGTCTGAAAAAATCAAGATGGTGGCCAGAATCATGCGATTCGGAGCTTCTGCTATATCTTATGCACATTGACCGAGCATGATTTGTTTTAACTGTACCTTGCAGATACCCCTAATATTATATATGCAAGGGACGATGCAATGTAATCTAAGCATAAATCCTTTCCTGGATTTCTAAGGTCTTCCCATGCCCATTCCTTTCTAGCACTGATAGTGTTACCTAGATGGGTAATGAAACGTCTGCAAGAAAACAGCCAAGCTCAGAGAGCGCCAAGGACCCCACAGTCCTCCTTCTCTTCTCCTTCTCTGCCTCTCCACAAACCCCATTCCCTTCTAGCACTGATGATGTTTCTTAGTTGGGTCATGAAACGTCTGCAAGAAAACCACCAAGCTCAGAGAGCACCAAGGACCCCACAGTCCTCCCCCTCCCCCCAACTCCCTTTTAGCATTGTTGATGTTACCTGGTTGGGTAATAAATGTCCACAAGAAAAGAGACAAATTCAGACAGCATCAGTCTTTCTTCTCCTCTATTTCCTCCCCTCCCTTTGAGCACTGAAGATGTTACCTAGATGGGTAACGAAACGTCTGCATAAGACAGCCAAGCTCAGAGAGGACCAAGGACGCCACCGTCTTTCAGTAACTTTTTTTTTTCTCTCCCCAGATGAAAAAGTGAGAAAACATCAAATGCCAGAGATTTATCACAGACCCAGGAAAAGAAGGGACGGGCCATCCAAGCAGGCTTCACGCTCTCTGAAATCTCATCCCAGAAGAATTAGCTCGCCAAACCACACAACAATGGATGAATGTGGGAAACACCTCCCACCCGTTGGGAAGCTTACTATAAAACTAGGAAGCAGACAAAACGTTAAGAGCTTGCAAAATCAAAAATAAGCCCGTGAATTTCAAAATAAATCCAAATCGGGAAAACAAAATGCCTTCTCTACAATTTCCCTGAAATTGGTTTTAATCACCTTGGAGTGCCATCCCTGGAGTGGTGAGGTTATGATTGGGGGGGGGGCAGCGTTGGTTGTTTTTAATTGGGGAATTTGGAAGGCGTGTTTGCTGGTTTTTACTCCACGCAACTACAGACAGTCCTTGACTTACCACCACAATTGAGCCCCCAAATTTTTGTTGCTGAGTGAGACAGTTGTTAAGCAACTCTTACCCCATTTTACGACCTGCCTTTCAGCTGTTAAGTGAATCACTGCAGTTGTTAAGTTGGCAACATGGGTGGCTGTGCAAATCTGGCTTCCCCGTTGATTTTGTTCACCAGGAGGTTGCAAAAGCTGAACACATGATCCTGGGACAGTCACAAATGCGAGTCAGTTGCCAAGCATCTGGATTTTGATCACCTGACCACGGGGATGCTGCAAGGGTCGTAAGTGTGAAAAACAGTCATAAGTGGCCTTTTTCAGAGCAGTTGTAACCTCAGACAGTCACTGAAAAAAACTGTTGTAAATTGAGGACAGGCTGTATACACTTTTGAGGATGAAATGCAAAATAACCTATGCCAGTCAGAATTCATCTGAGAAAAACTGACTATTCTCACTTCTTAAAATGTAGTTTTCTTTTGCTTGGCGTGGAGAAAAGAGACATAAGCATTTGGCTCGCTGATCTGGTTCTCTTTCCAGAACAAATCACAACTTGTGTCCAAGTGATTGTAACTACCACGTTTGCACTAAGGAATCCATTCCTTCCCTGCCCTCCTAGCTCATCCATGCCACACACAAAGACACACACACACAAAAAGACACACACACACACACGCACACACACACACACACGCACACGGACACCAAATTTGGCAAAAAAGGAAAGGGCAAAAAACAAACAAAACCCCACAACGTTTTTTAACACCGTGATCTTTTGCAGCATTCAGCCTTAAGAGGCAGTCACCCAACTTTATATATATGTATATATATAAAGAATTAAAGGGACGCGGTGGCTCAGTGGGTTAGGACGCTGAGCTTGTCAATCAGAAGGTCGGCAGTTTGGCGGGTCGAGTCCTGAGTGCCACGTAGCAGAGTGAGCGCCTGTTACTCGTCCCAGCTTCTGCCAACCCAGCAGTTCGAAAGCACGTAAAAATGCAAGTAGAAAAACAGGGACCACTCCGGTGGGAAGGTAACAGTGTTCCGTGCGCCTTTGGCGTCTAGTCATGCCGGCCACATGACCACGGAGACGTCCTCGGACAAGCGCTGGCTCTTCGGCTTTGAAACGGAGATGAGCACCGGCCCCTAGAGTCGGAAACGACTAGCACGCATGTGCGGGGGAACCTTTACCATTTATAAAGAATTATTTAAGGCCCATTATGCTAAGTATCAGCATTCTAAATATACTACTTCTATTTTCTGCTTGTTTCTTAACTGAAATATGATTTACACCAAAGGGTAGGTACAGGATGTGGAAGGGAAGACTTCCTAATTTTGAGGAGAAAGATTTAGAATTTTTGTAAACAGTTTAGGGAGCACTTTTTCTTTAACAAATTCTCTTTCGGATCAACTCTTAAAAAGTCTAGCGATCTTGCTGTCTCCCTGGATATTTACTGTGCCCATCTTCAAGCAGGCCACAGACGTGTCTCCTGCAGACGTGCGTTCAGCTGACCAACACACACACGCGCAAGCATACACACGGACACACATCGCGAAATTCAACAGCTCAAAAATACCTTGCGTCGAGAGTATACACACACGCACACACGCACACACAGTGTGAGTATACACACACACACGCTGCACCAGTGCAAGACAATTTAACACCATTTCACAGCCCCCAGGAGCAGGAGAATCGGAAGGAGTATGGCTGTTTGAAAATCATAAGTGACCTTCTCAATATTTTGATTTTTTTTTTTTTGTTTTCATTTTTCCTTCAAAAGCAAGGCGGGGTTATTGGTGGTATTTGAAAACCCATCTAGAATTGTCCGGGGGGAGGGGGGGAATGGAAGTCCCTTATTTGTGCAACAGTTCTATGGCATGATGGGGAAACTCTTCCTGGGCGCAATATAGTTTTCAGATGCTTCAGCAGATGGTAAGAAGATGGCTAGAAAATTGCCCCGTTTCTTGGCCTAAAGGACTGAACAAGACTCAGAGGTTTAGTGGTGTCCATCAACTTTCCTTTGCTTGATTAGGGTTCTCTTCAGTGCATGGTTATGCCCAGTTTCCATAAGCGCATGAATTTCCCCACTCATCCTAAAAGAAGGAAGATGTATGTCTCACCCAAAGCATGGATGCAGAAACCTGATTCCCTTCTGCCATCCCTGAAATGAATTAAGAAGAACACCACAGAGAAGGAAGCGGTTAAGGACCCAGAAGACTACGTAGCACTTGACTGCTTCAAATGCAGCTCTTCCAAGTTTTGTATAGATCACAGATGGGCTGAAAAAAGAAAACCAGAAACTCCATCACTTGTTCCTCTTGAGTTCCATCACTTGTTCCTCATGAGTTCCACAGCTTGTTCCTCATGAGTTCCACCATTTCTTCTTCATGAGTTCCATCATTTCTTCATGAGTTCCGTCACTTCTTCCTCATGAGTTCCGTCACTTCTTCATCTTGGCCTTCAACCAGCCTGGAGACTTGAAGCAGGGGTGGAAGAGAAAGCAACAAGGCCTAAGGACAAGGATGGGATGGACAAAGAAAATGCACAATGGTTTTCACCGTTGTTGGACACAGCCGGCGTTGTCGGTTGTGGACGGGTCAGTTTGTCCAGGAAGGACCGAATGATGCCAAGGGCATCATTCTTTGAAGAATAAGGCTATAGCTGGCCTCAGCTGGCAAAGGGGGACCTCTGCGTGCCTTTTAAGAATGGTTGAAAAAAAATAATGTCCAGCCATGAAGTCATGTACAGGGCAGGCACCAACCGTTGGTTTCCTCCTTCTGGTCCTGTTGGATCTTCACAGTGTAATGTAGCTCCACAGATGAATTTGCAAGGACTTCTCCTTCTCCCATACTCTTAACTCATCTTCTTTTTGTTTACACTGAAATTTCATAGGTTGTTCCACCCACTCCAGAGACTTTCTTAACGTTTGAGTGTCTAGCTGGACTCAAGGGAGGACCTTGGGCACTAGGCGTGGAGCCGATTCGACCCTCGGCTCTGGAAAGACCCTTCGGCTGTCCATTGACTTTACTGTGAGGGGTCTTCAGCGGGATGTCCTCTCTGTGGCCGGGAGAAAGATAAGGTCAAAAGTTAGGAAGCAGAAGAAAACGAGGAATCTTACGTCGGTAGTTCTTGACTTGCAAGCACAATGGGAAAAACGGAATTTCTGCAAAGGCAGCCATTAAGTGGACCCCACCCAGTTTTATCACCCTCCTCCCCTTTTCCCCCCCCCATTTTGGTCGTACAGCAAATCACTGGCAGTTGTCAATAACATGGTTGTTATTAACAATTTGGCCTCCTCTGCTGATTTTGCCCGTGGGGAGCCAGCTGTGAAGGGGACAAGGGATGATCACGTAACCTTGGGATGCTACTTGCAACCATGGCAGATACGTGCTGGTTGCAACGTGCCTGGATTCTGATCACGGGACACGCTACCGCAGTTAAAAATGGTTGCTCAGTCTCTTTTTCCAGGGCCACTGTCAGTTCAAATGGTCACTAAACGAATGTTTGTTAAGTCGAGGGCTTACCCCTATGGAGTGGAGAACACTCCAGACGGACTTAGACAAAAGGCTGGAATCAAGAGACGCGCCCCCATTTTGATCGAGACGGCAGTAGCAGAAATGAAAACGCCCTCCTCCCTCTCGCACTTCGTTGTCTGTCCCGATGGCGTCCCCCTCACGCGCCGCAATATAGTTTAGTCCTCGACTTGCGGCCACAATTGAGCCCTCATTTGTTAAGTGCTTTTTGCCGCCGCTCTTAGGACTTTTTCTGGCCGCGTTGATTAAGGGGATTGCTTCAATTGTTAGTTAAGTCACACGGTTGTGGTGCGAAGCTGGCCTTCCCACGGACTTTGCTGGTCAGAAGGTCGCAAAAGTTGATCACGTGACCCCCTTCCCCAGGGACACTGCAACCGTCATAGATACATGCCAGTGGCCAAGCATCTGAATTTTGATCGTGTGACCATGGGGGAGGCTGCAACCGTCAAAATATGTACTAGTTGTCAGGCATCCGAATGTAAATCGCGTGGCCAAGGGGATGCTGCAACGGTCATAATTGTGAAAATTGGTCATGGCTCACTTTTTTCAGTGCCGTTGTAACTTGGAACGGTCACTAAATGAACCATTGTAAGTGGAGGACTATCTGTGCTTCCTGGTTATACGTAACGGTGGAAATAGTAACCTAGAGATGGGATGATTTCCCCCTTTTGCAGAAGGCCTTCAAACCGAGGTTGGAAAGCTATCATTCAACAATCCTTTTAATTTGGATTTCTGCACGAAGCAGACAGTCAGGTTTAAAGGAATAAATGATCCCCTAAAATGTTAGAATCTGATACTGACAGAAGGGAATATTTGTAGCACAAAGGTTGAACCTGAGGCTCTCTAAGCTTGGTGGTTTTCTTGCAAGATGTTTCATGACCCAAATAGGTAACAACAGTGGTTCTCTATCATTCCTTACTTACAGAAGTGATAGAGCACTGATGACGTTACCTAGTTGGGTCATGAAACGTCTTCAAGAAGACACCCAAGATCAGAGAGCACCAAGGACCCCACAGTCCTCTTCCTCCCCCTTCCCTCCCCTCCACCTCTCTGCACACCCCACTCCCTTTAGCACTGATGACGTTACCTAGTTGGGTCATGAAACGTCTGCAAGAAATCCACCCAGCTCAGAGAGCACCAAGGACCCCAAATGCCAGATTCTACTCTTCAACTTAACAAATATGATGAAGCGCATACTAATTAAACAACTCATTTCACATCCTCATTGGATGTTAGTGCTGAAATCTGGAACTTGATACTCATGTCTAGTAGCCAGCCTGAAGTTATTTTACATTTGCTAGTATGCTACTTTTAAATATTGGATGACTCCAGGGAATTAGGTTCTATTTCTGAGTAACAAACTAGCCTACAATCTAGTCTCGGTTCAACTCTTAATTTCCAGGTCATTTAATGAGCTCAAGGTATACATTTTTGAGACCGTCTCCCCTTGGCTGAAAACTACCCAGAAATACAGAAGTATTTCAACTCTGCACCCCGTCTCCCCACACGCAACTCAGCCGTGCTGAAATTCTCCGTACCTTGCAGCTCCTACGGATTGGGCTTCAGTGAGCTCCACCGTGTTAACAAAGGAGACCGATTTAGGAGGCCCGTACGAGGGAGATCTGTGGATCCCGCTCGGCGATGAAGGAACCTGGCGGATTGGCGACTTGTAGGAGCCGTTACTCATCCTGCCTTGCAGTGCCTGATGGGCTTGGATGTTGTTATTGGCTAGGTCTGCTTGGAGAGAAGGTGTGGAAGTCCTTGACACCCGGGTCATGGCGCTGGAGAGGGAAGAAACAGACGTCTGCAAGGCTGGGTTCCGGGTGCTAAAGCTGCTGGTGGGGATGAGATTGTCTCTGGAGCCGTATCGCAGGACTAAGCTACGGGGATCGTCCGACAGCAGGCTGACTTGCTGAAGGCTGTAAGAACTCGGGGTGTCATACACCCCTGAATCGGCAAACACGGAGTCTGGGTGAGAAAGAAGCAGCTTCTCCTTCTCCTCCATCTCCTTCCTTTCTTGGATGGACGCCATAATGGTTTTGGACAGGTTGTCGTAGCGGACTGGAGAGGGGTCTCGTGGGTGCGGGGCTGGCCCACTCTGCCCGGGGCTAAAGGTCTGGGGAGACGGGCGCTGGAGTTCCCTGCCCCGCAGATGGCACATTTTGGCAGACAAATAGGGCGAGTGGTATCCGACGGAGCCCACCGCGGCGTGCGCCATGCACCGCTTCCCGGAAGGGGAAATGGGATTCAGCAAGCTGTCGTAGGATAAGCTCCCGTTCCTGTTGGAGAGTGAATTGGGGGCGAAGATGCTCTTGTAGGGGGTTGAGGTCGCCCCTTCGGACTTCATGGGATGGAGGGGCAGTTTGTCGGTGCCTCTCCGCCCCCCCGTTTTCAGACTGAGGGACCTCGAGTTGGCAGCAAAAGAATCTGCTTGGAGCGGAGAAGACTGGTAGGTTTTGTGAAGGGACCTCTTCCGATAGTTGGGGAGCTCCATGCTGGGCTCAGATTGATAATCCAGGCTGCTGTCGTTGTCGTCGGCCAGGGAGCTTTGCCTCAGACCTTCCTGGATGGAGATCTGGGAGAAAAGAAGGAAGGATTAGAACGGAGCGGCTGTCAGCCCTCCTGGGTCAACCAGACAGGAAGCACGACCAGATGGGCAATTTCAACTTTACTGTAAGGCTATCTTAAAAAGAATCTTGCAAGTCTTAAAATACAAGTCTCCCACCGTCTCTTTTTTCAGCCTGATAAGTTAGGGATGATCCTTTCCAAGTTTCTTGCTTTACCCCTTAGGTAGTTGCAGGCTATGTTGTCTCTTATCTGATTATTCCTGAGGCAACCTATCTTCCCCTGTATTCTCAGATCATTCCCTCATACCTCTACGTCAGCGGAAGCAACTTGTTTTTCTCTCTCTCTGTCTGTCTCTCCTCTCTCTCTCTCTCTCCTTCTTTCTCTCTCTCTTTCTCTCTCTGTCTCACTCTCTTTCTCTCTGTCTTTCTCTTTCTCTGTCTCTGTCTATCTCTCTCTCTTTCTTTCTCCTTTCTCTTTTTCTGTCTATCTCTCTGTCTCTCTT
>JAKJMR010000927.1:361015-390992 GCA_024449315.1 Daboia siamensis | reverse complement strand
TGTGTGTGTGTGTGTGTGTGTGTGTGTGTGTGTGTGTGTGTGTGTGTTTGCATGTGTATATTAGACACACCAGTTCCGCCATAAAATCTTCCTTTGTACTTCTTAGGAAACACATTGTGGGCTTTTGGGATTAGTTTCGGACGAAAAAGGGGAAGTCAGCACTATTATTTGGCTGCGGTCCTCCTTCTAATAAAAAAACAACAACTCAATGTTTGAATCTAAAGGATCGACTAGCCTGTAGCTACCATGAAAATATCCCCAGATGTGAATAGTCTGGAGCATCCTAACTGGGTTTAACGTTATTGATTGCTCAAGTTTAGTATTTGGATCCCAATTGCTAACCTAGGATAGTTTGTCCTGATTCACCCACGATCCCAAGCTATTATGCAGTTTAGCAGGAAACACAAAAACCTTATAACAGGGGGTCTTCAAACTTGGCCCTTTTATGACTTGTGGACTTCAACTCCCAGAATTCCTCAGCCAGGCATGAGGAATTCTGGGAGTTGAAGTCCACAAGTCATAAAAGGGCCACGTTTGAAGACCCCTGCCTTATAATATGGCTTAGTTCAATTGTGAACACCACTGCTTCCGTGACTTTGCCTCTGGGCCATGGATTGCCCTCCAAAAGAATTTATTTAAATACACAGTTCACACGATGGCTCATCTCCCAACTGTGACTAAAGAGAGATGGAATCAATCCCCAAGAGATTGGATTTTATTCCTGCTAAATTCCGGGTCAGTAAGAATCAAATCAATATCAGCATGAAAGCCATGGTATATGTAGCTAAGGATTTGAGCCTTCTGTCACGTAAAAACAATAAAACAATAAGAGAATGGGTGGTTTGGTCCTGTTGGACAACCTAGGTTGGACATCCATATTTTTGTGGAGCCTCAACACAAGATTTCGTCTGGTGGTTGAGGCACCAGGCTAGAAAGCCGGCTGGGTGACTTTGGGCCAATCACCATGAGACCTTAGGAATGAAAGCCAATTTTGGGTCAAACACCAGGAGACTGTGAATTCTAGTCCCACCTTAGGAATGAAAGCCAGTTTGGGGCCAATCACCAGGATACTGTGAATTCTAGACCCACCTTTGACATGAAAGGCGGCTGGGTGACTTTGGGCCAATCACCAGGAGAGAGTGAATTCTAGTCCCACCTTAGATATGAAAGCTGGCTGAGAGATTTTGGGGCAGTCCCTCTCTCTCAGCCGAACCCAACCTCATAGGGTTGTTGTTGCTGGGAAATGAGAGGAAAGGAGTATACAGTACATTCATTGCCTGGAGTTATTTGTAAAAATTGTAAAGGAAAGGAAAGGAAGAAGGAAAGAAAGAAAGAGAAAAAAGAAAATTAGAAAGAAAGAAAGAAAGAAGGAAGGAAGGAAGGAAGGAAGGAAGGAAGGAAGGAAGGAAGGAAGGAAGGAAGGAAGGAAGGAAGGAAAAGAAAGAAAGAAAGAGAGAGAGAGAAAGGAAGGAAGGAAGGAAGGAAGGAAGGAAGGAAAAGAAAGAAAGAGAGAGAGAGAGAGAGAGAGAGAGAGAGAGAGAGAGAGAGAGAGAGAGAGAGAAAGAGAAAGAAGCAATATAACTTCAAAAGGATGCAAGATTAATCCTCATGTTCCTTCGGATCTCCCTTGTAGCCATCTCTGAGTTTATTGCTCCAGCTTGGTATTAATCTTTTTTTCTTTCCTTTCCTTATAAATCATGTGCAAAGAGCAGTGATGTGCCAGCAGCATTAATAAGCAGGGGAATGCAGGCAGCAAAACATGAAAGGTAATGTTGTATACATCTCTTTCTCTCTTTCCCTCCCTTTCTCTCTCTCTCTCTCTCTCTCTTGAGAAGCCGTTCCACCTTATTAGCTTCTCCTGCTTCTCAGCTCTGTTGCAGGGAACAAAGACGTTAAATCTTAATTGAAACTACCTTTCTTCCAAAGGTTCAGGGGAAATAATTAAACCTTGCAGCAATGACTCAAGGGAACGCCACAGCGTTTTGATTCGTGGCGAAACAAAGGGGCTACTTAGGTGTCACCAAAAAGTAACGCTATTCATCCCGGAGAGTGACCAAAGGAGAAACGTGTGTTTGATTGCCAGCCGTGATTCTATAAGGCATGATAAGCTGTGAAAAACCAGAATGCCGGATTGGCTGAACGACCGACCCGCCACAATGCTTACAGATGCCGGCTTGGACTGCAAAACCCAGGGAACAGATCACAGGGACTTGGGTTGACACAAACTGCTGTGTCAGAGGGTAGCTGTGTTGGCATACGTCACACTCCACACCACAAAGGAGCTGGGCACATTTTTATTCTGGTATAATAAAAGGGGGGGGGGAGGAGGAGGAGGAGGAGGAGAGGAAGAGGAAGAAGGCTTTCCTGCCTGAGCAAGGGGTTGGACTAGACGTCGCTTCCAACTCTATTATTATTATTATTATTATTATTATTATTATTATTATTATTATTATTATTATTATTATTATTATTACTATTACTATTATTATTATTATTATTATTATTGATCATCGCACAGTTAGCCAGATGTTCAGACTGGATTTGGCATTTTTGTCTACCTACCCGAGTCCTTACCAAGGACCTGGGATAGGCAGATGTGGATGTTTGATGGTATTACAGATCTTGTCACAGGATGGAACCAGTTCCTAGTAAGGCCGCCTTTTGCAATTGACTGATGGCGAATTTGTCACTGCTGATAATGGTGCTCAAGTGGTGCTCCAGTTGTTTTGGGGTTGCAGCCAAGGCCCCTATTACTATTGGTACCACCCTTGCTTGCCTTTGCCACAGTCGTTCTATTTCTATTTGTAGGTCTTTTTATTTATTATCTTCTCCAGTTCTTTCTCGTCTATTCTGCTGTCTCCAGGCACTGCCACGTCCACTATCCAGACTTTTTTGTCTTTCTTATCGACAATTGCTAAGTCTGGGGTGTTATGTTGCAGGTGCTTGTCTGTTTGAATTCTGAAGTCCCAGAGCAGTTTAACTTTATCATTTTCTGTGACTTTCTCTATTTTATTTTATTTTTTTATTTTATTTTAATCCCATTTATATCCCGCCGTTCTCCGAAGACTCAGGGCTGCTTACAATTTAAGCACAAACCAATGTGCTTAGCAGTAGCTTTCATTCTATGTATATGCCTGCTTGTTAGGGCTTTCACACACACCCCAAGCGGCATTATTACAAAGTCAGCTTATTGCCCCCAACAATCTGGGTCCTCATTTTACCTACCTCGGAAGGATGGAAGGCTGAGTCAACCTTGAGCCTGGTGGGACTCGAACCTGCACTGATTGCAGGCAGCTGGTCTTACTTAAGGAGGCATTAGCCCACTGCTCCACCAAGGCTCAGTTTTATGATCCCACCAGTTCTTGTTTTTTATATTATTATTATTCTTGTTGTTGTTAGAATGCATTTCCTTTTGCCATCCTTCCATGTGTTCCTTGTTTTTCTATCCCTTCTAAAAAATATTCATGCTTTATTATATCCGCCTTCCTTTTTATCATGGAGCCTTATTCAGCCACTGGGTTAGTGAAACCCAAATAAATTTCCATCTGCATCGTAAGTGGACACAAGTTGCTTGGATGTTGTGAATTCGGCCACGTATGTCAGCAACATCTCCAACCAATTTGCAATCAGACATACAAGGAAGCCAGAAAAGAAGAGTACTCTTAATGCTTTTGCTAATCTCTGAATCACATCGCTACAACACGTTGAGTGATGTTCCACTTAGTCGTGGCTTAGTCGTGAGAAAGCAGAACACTGGCTGGATCCATGCCTCATGTTAAAATAAGGCTCTGGATTTATATCTGTAGCTCTAAATAACCATAATTTACTGATTAAACCACAACGAGGTGAGTTCACTCATTGCAATAAGCCAACAACCATGGTTCATAACGGTCTGGGTTCACACAACATAACTAAATCAAAATGAGAAGCAAGACAGAAGAGGTCCCAAAGGTGCGTTTTCAAGAGGCAACTGGACTTTTCTTGTTTTTCTTTGAAGACGTTTCACTTCTCCTCCAAGAAGCTTCTTCAGCTCTGACCGGATGGTGGGGAATGGAAGAATTTATACTCCTTGCAGACAGCTGGTCATTTGCCTTCTTTTGGAGAGTTGTTGAGGCCACTTGGGAGTTTATCTGTGTCCTCAGGGTCACCTGAGTGGTGCAAATGGGTGTGGCGCCTTCTTGGAACTGCTGAAAGAAGTCTCCACACGCATTTGCAGCACTCAGGTGACCCCGAGGACACAGATAAACCTCCAAGTGGCCTCAAGGACTCTCTATAAGAAGGCAAATGACCAGCTGTCTGCAAGGAGTATAAATCCTTCCATTCCCCACCATCCGGTCAGAGCTGAAGAAGCTGGCTTGGGATTTTATAAGATACAGGCGATGGGACAGGATTCATGCTTTGCTTAATCCCACTAACAATGTTTTTTTTTAAACCATGATTTCTCAAAGACGCCCAGATTGGCTTGGTTCACACAACTTGCTAAGCCATAAACCACTGCAGCTGGGTTTCACCAGCAGGTCCCGGCTGACAGCCCAACTCCTGTAATTTAGCACAATGTTGTTTTCCCCGGTGTTCGATATTGGTTAAGAAAGTCATCTCAAGAAGTTTATATATATGCAAATTCAGTTGATTTTTCCTGTATTCAGTGGGGGATGACTTCCAAGGAAATAAACAGTTTGTAAACACAATCTGGTTCAGACAGTAAACACAATCTTTCCTCTAAGTGGGCTGGATTTTTAGTTCAGCGTAATTCCCTTGCACGGAGAAACACGGAAACTTTATGCCTTTCTGCTTGTCTAACATGTCTATCTTTTCCTTCCCTTTGTGAACAGTCTATTTTGTTGAAATAGATGTTGGGAATTCCTGAACCTAGTCAGGGCTATCCTGTGGAACAGGAAAAAGAAAAAAAAAAAGGCTTGAAAGTAAGATAGCAACTCTGGATTGGAGATGACAAAAGCAATCGGTGGAAGCTAATGAAGAATTTCTTGACAATGGAATCAGTGGAACAATTTGCCTGCTGGACTTGTGGGTGCTCCATCCCTGGAGATTCTCAAGAAAAGATTGGACAACCATTTGTCTGGCATGGTTTAAGGATTCCTGCCTTGAGCAGACGATTGGATTAGAACAGGGGTCCCCAACTCCCGGTCCGTGGACCAGTACCGGGCCGTGGCATGCCAGCAACCGGTCCGCACAAACAAGCAAAGCCCCATCTGTGATATGCAGGCAGCACACAAAACCACACACCCTCCGGTCCACAGAAAAACCTTTCTCCATGGAACTGGTCCCTGGTGCCCAAAAGGTTGGGGACCTCTGGGCTAGAAGACCTCAAAGATGCTTTTTCACGAGGCAACTGGACTTTTCTTGTTTTTCTTTGAAGACGTTTTGCTCCTCATCCAAGAAGCTTCTTCAGCTCTGACTGGAGGGTGGGGGATGGAAAGATTTATACTCCTTGCAGACAGCTGGTCATTTGCAACCTTTTAGCAAGTCGTCAGTGCTACCTGGAGGCATATCTGTGTCTTCAGGGTCACCCGAGTAGTGCAAATGTGTGTGGAGCCTTCTTGGAACTGCTGAAAGGACTGTGTTGTAGACTGGAGATAGATGATGTCTATCTTTCCCTATCTATCTTTCTTTCCGTTCCCCACCATCCAGTCAGAGAAGCTTCTTGGATGACAAGCGAAACGTCTTCAAAGAAAGTCCAGTTGCCTTGTGAAAAAAGCATCTTCGGGATAACTATGACCTGGATGACTGGGGAATCTCTCTAGACAACTAGAAGACCTTCAAGGTCCCTTCCAGTCCGATGACTCTATGAAGAGAATACTATGGATAGCCAAGAAAACAAACAAACACAAGTTGGACAAAACAATCTAGAGTTGTCACCTAGGCACAAAAGGCGAGGCTGTAAGTCATATTCTGGACCCATGATGCTAAGTCTCCATTGTCTTATGACAGTGGTGGCGAACCTATGGCACGAGTGCCAAAGGCGGCACTCAGAGGTCTCTCTGTTGGCACATGTGCCACCACCGCCAGCAGCAGGTCCATCAGGCCACCACCGCTGCCCGGAGCAGAAATCCCACCCAGCACACAGGAGACGAAGCGGCTGACTAACAAGCTCGAGTAGAGTGGTAGAGCAGAGGTCACCAACCATTGTTGATTAGTGCCTGCATGATACTCACTAGCCCTGCCCCGTTCTTGCGTGGTGCAGCGCCTTGTGCACCCCACAGTGTGGCAGTGGCCATTTTTGTGCCTTGCAGCACGGTGGGCCATTTTTGCCCTCCCCCCCCCCCGGGGTTTGCATGTCAGAGGCAGCACTCAGAGGCAGCTCCCTGCCCGCCCCCCCAGGGCACCACAATGCTGATGCGGCCCTGGCACTTTGCGATAAATAAGTGGGTTTTGGGTTGCGGTTTGGGCACTTGGTCTCTAAAAGGTTCACCATCACTGTCTTATGAAGTCCACAACGCTGGAGAAGGTGGAAGGAAAGAGAAGGAGAGAACAACCAGATGGATGGTCTCAGTTACGGCAGCGACGGGAACACCATCGGAAGACTTGAAGGACCAAGCTGAAGACAGCTCAACACTGGAGAACATTTGTTTAAGTGGTTGCTAAGCGCCAACGTAGATTTGAAAGCAAATCACCACATTTTTTCCCTACCTAAGAAATCTGTTTTCCCATCTGTTCTCTTTGCGACCGTCTCTCAAGTTAAGTATTTGATCTGTTAGTGACACCATCAGGGGCACAAGTCTCCGCGATGCCAGCCAATTCTTATTAAACTCTGGTAATTGTTATCTAACATGCCAAGCACTTGGCAACAACAAGCACAAGAGCCCAGATGGAGAACATTTAATACAGTGATTCCAGTCCCGGTGTTTGGTCCCACCAGCTGAGAACTTTGGCATTAAGCGTGCCTCCCTCTGGTCCGCAAAAAGAGAATTTCATTAATGGATAGTTCCTGGGCATCAGGGCTCTTCCATTAAAATCTCCTCTGGACAAATCAACTAAGGCAATTTTTAGTTTGATGTCAGCCCCTAGAGCAGACATGTCAAACACAAGGCCCGGGGGCCGGATCCGGCCCGCGAAGTGGTTTCATGCGGCCCGCGAAGCCATTCTGGAAACAGTGAGGGAATGGCCCCCACTGCCTTGGCCCTGACCCAGAGACCCTCCTTCTGCCAGAGACCCTCAGATCTGTCCCACTCCTGCCCAGGCCCCCATAGATACCCTTGTTGCGAACGATGTAGAGCTGGCCACGCCCATCCAGTAGGCCATACACACTCTAGCCACACCCACCCAGTAGGCCACGCCCACCCTGGCCACACCCACCCGGCCCCTTGAGGGCAACCGCAATGCTGATGCGGCCCTCAATGAAATTGAGTTTGACACCCCTGCCCTAGAGTTTGGGATGGCGGGGGTGGGGGAATTTTCTGAAGAAAAGGAAGTGGGATTGTCACAGCGCAGAATGAGGAAAGGGAGAGAGGCAGACACACAAATTGTAGAGTGGAACAGGAGAAGGGGTAAACAGTAATTAAAAGGAAAAGGAGGACTTTTCTGCTATTGCAACACTGCTTTCCCACCGTTCCCCCAAAAGGGTCGCACCACATCGCTGCCTAACCTGAAAAGTTTGTAAAAGCTAGGCTGAAACCTTCACAGTAATTGTGTAAAATAAAATGCATGCAATCCATAGGCCTTCTGTAACATTAAATCGTACTGAACACTGCTATAAGTGTGTGTGTGTGTGTGTGTGTGTGTGTGTGTGTGAGAGAGAGAGAGAGAGAGAGAGAGAGAGAGAGAGAGAAACAGAGAGAAAGAAAGAAAGAAAGAAAGAGAGAGAAACCACAATAATGACATAACCCTAATAATAATTATCCACCTAATTAAATGGCAGCCTCTGGCTGACCTTGGCCGATCTCAAAAGGCTGAGCAGAATTGGATCTGATTAATACTTCCATGGTTGAACATCAGGAATTGGAGAGAGAGACGAAGGGCAGGGAAGGGGAGAAAGAGAGAGTAAAATAGAAAAAAGAGAGAAAAGGAGAAAAAGACAGAGGAAGGAAGGAAGGAAGGAGTGAGGGAAGAGAAAGAGAAGAGAAGAGAAGAAAAGAGAAGAGAAGAGAAGAGAAGAGAAGAGAAGAGAAGAGAAGAGAAGAGAAGAGAAGAGAAGAGAAGAGAAGGAGGGAGGGAGAGAAAGAAAGAAAGAAAAGAAGGAAGGAAGGGAGGGAGGGAGGGAGAGAAAGAAAGAAAGAAAAGAAGGAAGGAAGGAAGGAAGGAAGGAAGGAAGGAAGGAAGGAAGGAAGGAAGGAAGGAAGGAAAGGGAAAGAGAAAGGAAAAGGAGATGGGAATGACAACCCATGCTGTATCGTTAAGGCGCGCCTGCCCTTTGGAATGATTTACCTGTGGAACTCCGGACCGCCCCCAATCTGCGTTCGTTTCACCGGGACCTGAAAACCTGGATTTTTGATCTATCAGGCCTGGACTGAAGGGGTTTTAGCTTTTTAATATGGTTTTAATCGTTGGGCTTTAATTAATTTAATTCATGTTAATTTTATATTATCTTTTTATACTGTCTTTTTATATGCTGCCCTGTAAACCGCCCTGAGTCCTTCGGGAATAGGGCTGGTATAGAAAACTAATAAAATAAAATAAAATAAATAAAATAAAATAAAATATTCAGGCTTTTTCAAACCAACCCTGGCTTTTACAGCAGAGATAGTTCTCCACCTTTCTAGACCAATTCATCTCTTCTCTCCAGCCTAGAAGGCATGTTGGGAACCCCGACAAATGATGGTTTAACCATAAACCTGGGATTCAGCTAAACCTAGGCTTAGCGGGATACTTTGTAAGGATAACCCCAAGGGTCCAAGCCAAGGGAGACGCTTCTCTTACCACACGCTTTTCCTCCCCCCCCCACCCTCTGGGTTTTAAAGGTGTCAGAAACTACGCTGTGATTTTTGGCTGTGCTCCTCAAGAGTGAAAACAATGGGACTTCCACAAAAACAGGGCGAGGGATCAAACTGTCATGGTGCATTTATTTAAATTACGGAAGCAGCTGCAGCCCGTCGCTTCGGAGAGAGAGCCTGGTGAGGCAAGAGGCAGGAGGGTGACTACGCAAACTGTGTTCGTGTCCCGATGTATCTATAGTGACTTACAACTACTCGTGTGATTCTCCTTTTGCAAACCCCCCCCCCCCCCCCCACACACACACACTCCGGAGAAGCAAAGTCAATGGGGAAGCCAGATTCACTTAAGAACTGAGGCAAGAACGGTTGTAAAGTGGGGCAAAACCCACTTCGTTGTCTTGCTTAGCAATGGGAATTTTGGGGCTCAACTGTTGTCTCAAGTTGAGGATTACCGGTACACAACTCACAAAGAAGGGTTGTATTCTCCGTAGTAAGAATTGAGTCTCTGTAAGAAACGAATCCCGCATTTTACATAAAGTACAAAGACGGTTTGAATCCCGCATTTTACATAAATTACAAAGACGGTTTAAGTTTATCTGCAAGCCTGACTTGCGCCGTAATAGATTAATTACAATGACTAATTACTAATTATGATTCAGGAAGCTCCGTGGCAACAGTGCAAACAGCTGGCCTTGTATTTGGCATATATTAATTTGTGTCGGTTGTTTTCACTGTTTTGATATTCGTTGTTCTTATTGTCTACAGTATCGATTTTTCGGACTTGCTTTCGTAGCATTTTTACAGTTGTTTCCCATGCACTTTTTTATTATTATTCATTTTTTCCATACGTACAATAGTAATTTTTCAACCGACATGCTATCTTGAGTTTACATGTTAATACATAAGGTAAAGGTAAAGGTTTCCCCGCACATGCGTGCTAGTCGTTTCCAACTCTAGGGGCCGGTGCTCATCTCCGTTTCAAAGCCGAAGAGCCAGCGCTTGTCCGAGGACGTCTCCGTGGTCACGTGGCCGGCATGACTAGACGTCAAAGGCGCATGGAACGCTGTTACCTTCCCACCGGAGTGGTCCCTATTTTTCTACTTGCATTTTTACGTGCTTTTGAACTGCTAGGTTGGCAGAAGCTGGGACGAGTAACAGGCGCTCACTCTGTTACGCGGCACTCGGGATTCGACCCGCCAAACTGCCGACCTTCTGATCGACAAGCTCAGCGTCCTAACCCACTGAGTCACCAAGTCCCTTTATCTTCGATAGGGACCCTATTAAAAAAAAATCAATCAGACAAGTAACAGCCTTGGAAGTCCTGGGCATTGTGGGTTTGTTGCAGAGTGTGCAAGCTGGCGCTTCGGGCATTTATCAGGCGTGCAAGAGCTGAACAGAGAAAGAAATTGGCGTGTCGCTTGCTAATGGACTTTGTGATGGATCTACGGACTGAGGCGCCGTAATGAGCAGCCTTGCAGGCAAAAAGCGATGCTTCTCCTTCTCAAGTTGAAGACCTGTGTGGCGGGGAAGGAGGTTGCCAGGTTTCGTGGCCTTGATCTGCCTCTCCCCGTCGAAACAGGCAGCCGAGAGATACAACTTCAGTATGGCAATTCCTTCTCCAGCAATTTTGGGGGGGTGGGGGTGGGAATATTAATAACAATAGCCCTTAGACTTATATGCCGCTTCCCAGAGCTTTACAGCCCTCTCTAAGCGATTTGCAAAGTCAGCCTGTTCCCCCCCCCCCCCCCCCAAACAGTGCGGGTCTTCATTTTACCGACCGCGGACGGAGGGAACTGCTTTATCCTTGAGCCAGTCAGGATCGAACTGGTGACAGTGAACTAGCCTGCAATACTACATTCTAACCAGTGTGAAGGAAGGAAAGAAGGAAGGAAGGAAGGAAGGAAGGAAGGAAGGAAGGAAGGAAGGAAGGAGTATTAGCACTTATATACAGCTTCACAGTGCTTTACAGCCCTCTCTCAGCAGTGTACAGAGTCAGCCTATTGCCCCCCCCACCCCAAACAATCTGGTTCCTCATTTTACTGAGCTCGGAAGGATGAAAGGCTGAGTCAACTTTGAGCCAGTCAGGATCGAACTGCTGGCAGTGGGCAGTCAGTTAGCCTACAATGCTGCATTCTAACCAGTGCACACCAAGGATGGATGGATGCACTACACTTAGACTTATATACTGCTTCACAGTGCTATACTCTCTAAGCAGTTTACAGGGTCAGCCTCTTGCCCCCCGCCCCAAACAATCTGGGTCCTCATTTTATCGACCTTGGGAGGATGGAAGGCTGAGTCAACCTTCATCCGGTCAGGATCAAACTCCCAGCAATCGGCAGAGTTAGCCTGCAATGCTCCATTCTAACCACTGGGTTACCACAGGTCTTGGACTGGGTTTGAACTTCGATGCATATGCCTCCATCTAGGAAGACACACACACACACAAACACACAGACACACACCCCTGCACGGTTGTGTGGTCACCAGAAAGGGTCTGATGTAAGTACAGGCAGTCCTCAACTTACGAGGCTTCATTTAGTGACCCTTCAAAGTTACAACGGCACTGGAAAAAGTGACCTATGGCTCTTTTTCACGCTTATGACTGTTGCAGCCTCTCCACGGTGCATGGTCAAAATTCAGACGCTTGGCAACTGACTCATATACTTATGACCTTTGCAGCGTCCCGGAGTTATCCAATCCCTTTTTTGCGATCTTCTACCCAGCAAAGTCTAAGGGGAAGCCAGATTCACTTAACAACCACGTTGCCAACTTAACAATGGCAGTGACTTGCTTAGCAACGTTGGCGAGAAAAGGGAGGCCAAGCTCACTCAACACCTGTCTCGCTTAGCAAACCGGAATGTTGGTCTCCTTGTTGTAAGCGGAGGACTATGTGGGCATAGGGAGGGCTCCTAGTTGTACGTTGCGTTGCCTCACATGAAGGCGATCGGTCCCAGAAGTTATGGGTGCTCCATCGCTGGAGGTTTTTTGAGAAGAGATTGGACAGCCATTTGCCCGGGATGAGGGCATTTCAGAGCCGTTCATCCTTGAATCTCCATAGTTTTCAAGGGTAATTTCCCCCCCCCTTTTTTCTTTCTGGCCGAGGCTAGCAGAGAAAAAAATCCAGTCCGGTGGGAGGATGTTTGCGAAGGCCAAAAGGGACGAGGTGTGGTTCAAAAATGCCTTTTGCAACATGTAACCCTCTCCTCCGTTCCTGCAAGCCAGCAACTTCCCCCATCTCTCTTGCACCAAAGGCAAAATGTAATGTGATCTCTGATGCCAAAAAGGAAAAAGATCAGCATGGCTTTCCTACTCAAGAGACAGGCTAAAAGGGGGAGAAAAAAGGAAAAAAAAAAATCACATTTCTGTGCAGTCCAGGCAGCCAGGAAATCGCTTTTCAGGGTGGAAATCTTTTCACCGGCGCTCTTTTTTTACGGCTGCCCCTAAACCCCAGGTTTTAAGGGGCGGTCATAATCTTGACCTCTGCCTGGTTTTGAAGGAGATCTTACAGAATACAGAATAGGAGTTGGAAGGGACCTTGGAGGTCTTCTAGTCCAAGCCCCTGCTTAAGCAGTAGAAGACCTTATATCATTCCAGACAAATGACTGCCCAGTCTCTTCTTAAAAGCCTCCAGTGCTGGAGCACCCACACCTTCTGAAGGCAAAGCTGTTCCACCGGTTAATTGTCCTCACTGTCAGGAAGTTTCTCCTTAGTTCTAGGTTGCTTCTCTCCTTGATTGGTTTCCATCTGTTGCTTCTTGTCCTGCCTTCAGGAGCTTTGGAAAATAGTTTGACTCCCTCTTCTTTGTGGCAGCCCCTGAGATATTGGGAGACTGCTCTCATGGTCTTTTTCCCCATTAAGCTAGACATACCCAGCTCCTGTAACCGTTATTTATTGCTTTCATCTCCAGCCTCCTATTACTTTTAGAATTAGATGCAGTTGTAATTTCAGGCTGGCCAAAATGATCAGCCTCACGCGTTGACGTCAGCGATGGGCATCCCACTGGACATGGTGTTTTGTGCACCTGGACCAAATGTCAGAGTCTGAAGAAAAACAATGATGCGTATGATGTGTAATGTGAGATTCAAGGTGCTGGTGATGACCTATAAAGCCCTAAATGGCATGGGTCCGGATTATCTTAGGGAGCACCTGCTGCCAGCATCAATTTCCCATCATCCTGTGTGCTCCCACAGGTAGGGCCTACTTAGGGTACCACCGGTCAGTGAGTGCCGGCGGGTGATCCCCAGGGGGAGGGCATTCTGTGTGGGTGCGCCTGCCCTGTGGAACAATCTGCCTGTGGAACTCCGGACCGCCCCCGACCTTCTTTCATTTTGCCGGGACCTAAAAACTTGGTTATTTGATTTATCTGGCCTTATTTAATTTTTAAACTTTTAAATTTTAAACTTTGGGCTACTAATTGTTATTTAATCTTATTTTAATTCTATTTTAACTCTTATTTTGTCTTTTAATTTTGCCCTATAAACCGCCCTGAGTCCTTCGGGAATAGGGCGGTATATAAAACTAATTAAATAAATAAATATCCTAAAAAAACGGTCAACCCGCACAAGTGCACTGCCCCGCCTTCTTCATTAACATGATGGGTGTGCTGGAAATGTGTTCAAGGACAATAGCTGGGCCCCACAATTAGCTTCCAACGAAGGCGTCGACGGGATAGCAGATACTCCGTTCAATGTCTCCATAGCAAAATAAAAACAACGGCAGAGGGTTGTTGTTTTTTTTTGAATCACTATGGCAATAAACACACATTTTCCTACCATGAAGTCATTTCTGTGCAGAAATGTCTTTGTGTGTGTGTGTGTGTCTATGTGTGTGTGTGTGTGTCGCACACAGCCTATGAAATAGCACTAATACTATGGAACTTATATTTTATTTATTTATTTATTTTATTTTATTAGATTTATATACCGCCTTTTCCCGAAGGACTCAGGGCGGTTTACAGGGTATTTAAAACAACCAGTACAAAAGTTAAAACAAATTTTAAAAGATTAAATCATCCCTAAAATTAAAAACCCCAGTTAAAAATTCTCAGCCCGGGCCGGAAAGCTCAAAGAGCCAGGTCTTCAGGTCCCGGCGAAATGTGCGAAGGTCGGGAGCAGTCCTAAGCTCCATGGGCAGCTGGTTCCATAGCGGTCAGGAAGGGTCTCTGGAACTGATGGGCCAATTCTTGAGGAAAGAGAGAGAGATCCACTTAAAAAGGAGAATTTATATGAAGTTTTTCTTGCCCCAGAAAGAAAGTTAAGCTCACCTCCTTTTGACGTGGGGACACTGCCACTGGAAAAGTCCAACAATGTAGACACCAAGGAAAATTGTATGTCTATCCTGAAGGTAATCTATAGAATGTCTTTATACAGGTGCTAGTGGAAAAATCACTTAAATAGGAGCCAATTGTGTGCTGCAGCTGCCGCCAACACAGTGCTAGGCTGCATCAACAGAGGGATAGAATCGAGATCACGTGAAGTGTTAATACCACTTTACACTGCCTTGGTAAGGCCACACTTGGAATACTGCATCCAGTTTTGGTCGCCACGAT
This sequence comes from Daboia siamensis, assembly GCA_024449315.1. Lineage (NCBI taxonomy): Eukaryota > Metazoa > Chordata > Lepidosauria > Squamata > Viperidae > Daboia > Daboia siamensis. Next base: position 376,556 of record JAKJMR010000927.1, on the reverse strand, counting down.
GTAAAAAAGATGCTGAGACTCTAGAAAGAGTACAGAGAAGAGCAACAAAGATGATTAGGGGACTGGAGGCTAAAACATACGAAGAACGGTTGCTGGAATTGGGTATGTCCAGTTTAATGAAGAGAAGGATGAGGGGGGACATGATAGCAGTGTTCCAATATCTCAGGGGCTGCCACAAAGAAGAGGGAGTCAAGCTATTCTCCACAGCACCAGAAGGCAGGAGAAGAAGCAACGGATGGAAACTAATCAAGGAGAGAAGCAACCTAGAACTAAAGAGAAACTTCCTGACAGTTAAAACAATTAACCAGTGGAATAACCTGCCTCCAGAAGCTGTGAATGTTCCAACACTGGAAGTTTTTAAGAAGAAACTGGACAGACATTTGTTTGAAATGGTATAGGGTTTCCTGTCTGAGCAGGGGGCTGGACTAGAAGACCTCCAAGGTCCCTTCCAACATTATTATTATTATTATTATTAAGCAGACCTTGACTTACAACCATTCCTTTAGTGACTGTTCAAAGTTACAACAGCATTGGAAAAAGATTACAACTGGTCCTTGGTTAGGAACCGTTGCAGCATCCCCATGGTCATATGATCAAAATTCAGGTGCTTGGCAACTGGCATGTATGCTGTAGTGCCCTGGGATCATGTGATCACCTTTTTTGACCTTCCTGATTGGCTTCCGACAAGCAAAGTCAATAGGGGACGCTAGATTTGCTTAATGACCTCATAGTTCCCTTAACAACAGTTGCAAAAACGGCCATGAAATGGACACAACTCATTGAACACCTGCCTTGCCTAGCCATGGAAATTCTGGTCCCAATTGTAGCCATAGGTCAAGGACTACCTGTTGTAATAGTTGGGCCAGTCTTGATTCAGAAACTGCACTGAAAAAAAATGTGATCTATGACGGATCCTCTGTAGGAAAAGAGCAGGCAGAATTAGGGGGCGGAGTTAAGCGACTCATCAGCCTAGAGTCATTACATTCCCACAAATGGTCCAACCCCTCTTGAATTCCGTTGACTCTTATCTGGTGCCAATTTAGTATACAAGTTTAGTTGATTAGATTCTTGTGAATGGAGTGGACTTCACTGGAGTAGACTAGAATAGACTAGACTAGAATAGAAAATATGAAATGAAATAGACTGGACTAGACTGGACTACACTAGTCTAGAATACACTAGACTAGACCTAGAGTAGAAAATGTGGAATGGAATGGAATAAGAAGAATAGAATAGAATAGAATAGAATAGAATAGAATAGAATAGAATAGAATAGAATAAGAGTACTTTATTTGGCCAAGAGTGATTAGATACGCAAGGAATTTGTCTCCAGTGCAGAAGCTCTCAATGTACCTGCAAACCAACAGAGTGTAATAATCATAATAACGATACCAATAAGAGTGCGTAGTAGAGTAGATGTGAAGGACACAAACGGTCAAAGTCCAGGTCCTCTCAAATTCTGTTGATTTAACTGGTGCCAGTTTATGACAGGTTGAGTCGATTAGATTCTTGTGTGTAGATTTGAACAATCCATCTTCTCAACTGCAACATAAATATGGCCCCGATCCTTTGCTCCTGACATCCTAACACTTACAACTGTCACAGCATCGCAACGCATTATGCACGCATGGGATGAACGCATAAGGGGACCACCTGGTTTTTAAGAACACACAAGCTGTCATCACTGAATTTCAAAACATAAGATGAGACCTCAAGGAAAGGTGGGGATTCTCCTTCAAGTCAGCTGCCTTCTCAGACGCTAGTGACGGACCCGTGCAGGCTGCACCCGTCTTACAAGGGGTTGGAAAGCCATTGTAGCAGCTGTTCTTCTCCAAGAGCCAATTGCCATCACCCAGCGAAGCTCTTTTGAGAGCACACAAACTGTTTATGTTTGCTTAAGCGAGCCCAGCTCGGCTAGCCAGGATGTGCCAGAGCACTGTGTAAATAATGGAAGCTAATTTGCAGCTAAGCACCCTGGCTGGAAACGTATTAGTATAAATATTGTGCGCGGCTAAGGCAACCAGAGCTTGCCAAGGAGAAAGAGGGAGCAGAGATGGCACAACTTTGAACACCACGGGCAATCTCAACGGGGCTCTCCAAGGACAATATGAGGCTGAGTTTGATTGGCAGCAGGAGTGGACCATCTTTTTTCCCAAGCATCCCCGAGCGATTTCACAGTGGGTCAAGAGGGCTCAAAAGAAACACAACACAATTATGACGAAGTTCTTAAATTAATCTGCGTTTTTAAAAATTTTCAGTATAAAATAGCAAAAGCTAAAGGATCTGAACTTGGAAGATCGGGCAATGTCATGAAATGTTAACCTTTTTTCTTTGTGTAAATTTCTTTTGTAAAAGAAAGGGGAGGGGCGGTTATTGGATGCCATTTGAGAGTCCGGGGTCAATAACTCTAGATCTATTGCACATCTGCTTGAACACTCGCTAATACTTTCAAACCTTAACAAAAAGATAACAATTTTCCTTCTGCAAAAGACACCTTAGCAGGACGGCAGACTGAAAAATCCTCAGCTTACAACCATTAGTTTAATGACAGTTACAAAAAGTGGCTTACGTTTTTCACACTTGATTATTGCAGCATCCCAGTGGGCACATGATTAAAAATTCAGATGCTTGGCAACTGATTCATTTTTAATGACAGGTGTAGTGACCTGGGATTATGTGATTCCGCTTTTGGGAACCTTCCGACAAGCAAAATCAATAGAGAAGCCAGATTCACTTTACAAACCACGTTACTAACTTAGCAAGTGCAATGATTTGCTTAACGAGAAAGATCATCAAATGGGGACAAAACTCACTTAACCGTGCTCTTACTTAGCCACAGAAATTTTGGGCCCAAGGGCGGTCATAATTTGAAGATTACCTGTACAGAAGCAACCTGGAATTAAGGAGAAACTTCCTGACAGGGAGGACAATTAACCAGTGGAATGGCTTGTCTCCAGAAATCGTGGGCACCCCATCACTGGAGATTTTTAAGAAGAGGCTGCTAGACAGTCACTTGTCTGAGATGGTATAGGTTCTCCTGCTCCAGGAGGGGGCTGGACTAGAAGACCTCCAAGGTCCCTTCCAGCTCTGTTCTATTTTAGAATTCTGCAGAACCTCTTTGCTTTGTTGGCCCTGTCATGGGTTCTTTTAATTATACCCAATTTGGTGGGCTCAACATGCAAAAAAGCCAACAACAACCTAGGTCCCTGGACCAAGGGACACAGCCCCCACCCCCCAAATCCTTAATTCTTCAATACTCAGAAAGAGCCAACGATTTTGAGAGGGTTCTCCCTCCAGCTTTAAATTAAAATGGATGGCTTGAAGCCAAAATGTATTTATGGATCATACAGAACCAGCTTCTTTCATGCCCCTAAAAGGAAGGAATAGAGTGAGTTTATGCCAAATAAGGTAGAAGACTTAATGAAACGCTTCGTTTATCCACCCTTTCAATGAACATTGTCCGATAATGTTTGGATTCCCATGTCATCGGCCCTTCTTTCGCCTAAATGGACAATGATTTTTGAGACTTTGCAGTTGGATGCTGTATTGGTAACCTTGTCAGCTACGCCTTAAGACCTTTTGGCTACCGTTTTATCTTGCTTTCTTCATGGTAAGAGGCAACTTTGCTGGCAAAAGGGAAATCTGGAAGGGATAAGTGCAGTAAAGCAGTGAAGGGAAGAGACTGCAGGTTTTACAAGAGAGGTTTTGAGAAGAGGTGAATTTAGGAAGCTGCTGGACTGTTGATATATTCTCAGACTATAGCTCAGACATGTCAAACACAAGGCCGGGGGCCTGATCTGGCCCGCGAAGTGGTTTCATGCGGCCCGCAATGCCATCCTGGAAACAGGGAGGGAACGGCCCCCACTGCCTTGGCCCTGGCCCAGAGACCCTCCTTCTGCCGGAGACCCCCAGATCTGTCCCACTCCTGCCCAGGCCCCCATAGGCACCCTTGATGCCAACGATGTAGAGCTGGCCACGCCCACCCAGTAGGCCATACGCACTCTAGCCACGCCCACCCAGTAGGCCACGCCCACCATGGTCATACCCACCCGGCCCCCTGAGGGCAACCACAGTGCTGATGCGGCCCTCAATGAAATTGAGTTTGACACCCATGTTCTAACGGATGACCAGTTGAATAACAGAATAACCAAGTTGGAAGAAGGGACCTTGAAGGTCTTCTTCTAGTCCAACCCTCTGCTCAAGCTGGAGACCCCATACCATTTCAGAGACCGTTTGAAGCTATAAAAGACACCCCTCCCACCAAAAGATACCCATAATCTGGTTCTGAAGGTCCAAAGGATGTTCCTTGGCAACCAGGTTGCATTTCGGCCATTTGCAGTATCCCGTAATCACTTGACCACGATTGATGGATGTTTTCACCCCAAACTGCTCCTTTACTTCCAGTTTTCGGCAAAAGTCCCCCATAGCAAACCATGGATTCACAATGTCCGTGATGTTCACATTGCGACTGCCAGAAAAAAGGTTCTAAAATTGAATTGGTTCCGTGGGGGAAATCTGCTTTACAGCTTTACGACCTGCCCATAATGGTCACAAGGCGTAAGTTGAGGATGGTCTGAACGTCTTACTAACGGTCTGCAAGGGAAGCAACAGCCGTGCTCTCTTGTTGGTTATACCCAGCACTTGATCATCAGAAGTGTACATTTCCTGATTTTGTTAAATTAATTGTCGAAAGGATAACATGAAATGCACACATTGCTATTCAAGAGTTAATGCAGGAGAATCCCACCCACAATCCTGAACGAATGGCTCCAACGTTTTTCTTCTTGCATCTTTGTGTTTGGGTGTGCATGTTCATCCGGGGGAAACTAAAGTCGGTACTAAGTATTAGATCTTATGATTCCTTTTTGTTCGGAAAAATGGAGAACCCAGAACAGAATGCTCTTTGTTTCCATGAGTAACAATTGCAGCTTACTGGTTAAAGTTGCCTCTGACTAATATATGGCGTCGAAGTTTAATAGAATGGACACATAATTTCCCTCCCCCCCCCACTTCCTCTGCAGTGTCGCCCAATTTCCTCACAGTGGTAAAGGACAGAGTGTTGTCAGCATGTAAAAATGCCATCGCCCACTTTCTTGAATTAAAACCCCTTTTTATTTTAAGAGAAAGCTTTTTGTTTGTTTGTTTCAATGCCCTTGAACCAAACTTAATATATCTAAGGCCAGGCTCTCCAAACTTGGCAACATTTAAGACTGGTGGACTTCAACTCCCAGAATTCCTGAGCCAGTATGGGGAATTCTGGGGGAGTTGGAAGTCCAACAAGTCTTAAAGTTGTTAAGTTTGGAGAACCCTGATCTAAGGGATCGGATATTCGCCTCCTGTTCTGTGTTCGTTTGTTTTTTTAGAAGGAGGTTGAACACGGCTTGCTCCGAATCTGTCCGGTGATTCTAGACAGAGGACGATGAACTGGGCGTTTCGTGGGAGGATGAATTCACAAGCTTTGTTTTTCATCTGAAGGAGTGAGGTCAGCACATCGCTGGGCGGCCTGTACAATTACGGCTGTGGTTTTTCCCTTAGTTGCTGAGAACGTACTTTGTGCAATAAAACCCACAGCTGGTGGAACATCAGCTGCGTCGGAGGAAGCCATTGGAAACCATCACGACATCCTAAACGCTCCGTTTTCCTAAGCATCCTTCTCTCTGGAAATATTGCTTCAATTGCTATCCCTGTTTGTCCCTGGCTTATGACCACAATTGGGGATCGGGATTTCTTTTGCGAAGCAAGGTGGTTCTCTAAGGGAGGTGCGCCCGATATTACCTCGTTTCTGCCATGCTTGCTAAGTGAATCGCTACAGCTATTAAGGGAGTTGCATTTTCCTGTTGACTTTGCTTGCTGGAAGGTGGCTGGGAAGGCGGGAAATGGTGATCCCGTGATCCCAGGACACCGCAACATACATGCCGGTTGACGAGTGCTCCAATTTTGATCACAGGACCGTAGGGATGCTGTGACGGTCATAACGGGGGGTGGTGGTCAGTCATCGGTCACATTTTTCAGTGCCATTGACAGCCAGTAAACAAATGGCTGTTAAGTCGAGGATTTCCTGTACGCAGACTGAAGCAGTGTGGTGCCTCCAAAGTTTGAGAAGTTCTCCTTGTCTACGTAAACATCACGAGGATGTTCTTTTTTTTGAAGAACGCTTTCTTTTGGGACGAAGGTTTTGAAATTTGTCCCCTTGGAGCTGTTTGAAATGGGGCGTGATGACTCGCCGGTTAAATACCCTGAATTTGGCAGCTGGAAAGCTGGCAGCCCAGATTTGAGTCCTGAGTGCCGCGAAATGGGGTGAGCTCCTGTTCCTTGCTCCAGCTCCTGCCCACCATAGCAGTTTGAAAGCATGCAAATGCAAGTAGATAAATAGGCACCACTTCAGTGGGAAGGTAACAATGTTCCATGTGCCTTGGCCTAGAGCCATGCAGGCCACACAACCATGGGAACTATCTTTAGATAATGCTGGCTCCCTTGGCCAAGAAACGGAGCACCGTGCCCCTAGAGTCGGACGCAACTGGACAGGGAACCCGTAATTTAAGGCTGTTTTGCAAATCAAAACTTCCAGGAGCTGCACAGAGTGTACTGTTCCAACTGATCCTTCAGTCACCACAAGAGCCCTCAAAGTGATGACAAGCTGTGTAACAAGACATATTTCTGTCACTTTGGTACCTCGAGGAGAGAAATGTCATGGCCTCTATGGTGTAAATGTCTTGCTGACACTAAGTCTGGCTATCTCAGTATCTCTACTATTTACAGATATGGTCCATCGTTCAAAGCATATGTGGAAGGAAGGAAGGAAGGAAGGAAGGAAGGAAGGAAGGAAGGAAGGAAGGAAGGAAGGAAGGAAGGAAGGAAGGAAAGCAGATGGGAAGAGGGGGAGGGGAAAGACGAAGAGGAAGGAAAGATGGAGAGAAAGAAGATACAGAAAGACAGAATAGAGAGACAAAGAGAGAGAAAAAGAAAGAAAGAAAGAAAGAAAGAAAGAAAGAAAGAAAGAAAGAAAATTTTATTTAGAATCTTTGGAGGGAACTTATGTAATTTAGTCTCTGACTCACTGGAGTCCAGAGAAATATAAAAATAGATAAAAATGTTCAGGGACATAAGTTGTAACTCAACTGGATGGAGCTTGCCTAGGCTTTGAAAGTGATCTGCGTGGTAATGGCTAATTTGGTGATGAACATAACCTGCTTTATTAATAGCCAAATTCCATCCTGATTTCAGAGGCCTCCATTTAGCTAATGAAAGGAAAAGAAGGTGTGGGGAACATTATTTTGGAGATTCACTTTCAAATGTCATGGAGGAAAGAGATCCAGCTGCAGGGAGAATTACATTATTTTTTGCATTCTAGAAAATATATATATATATATGAAATCATGCATGTGCTTGACCACCTGAGATCCTGAAACTAAACAGCTTCCATTGCCATAACCCAAGTTCGCAATTATCGTTCAAGTCCTCTTTCTAAACCTGCAACGCCTCAGCTTCGAAGCTTTTCCTCCCTTCAGAAAGCAAGCAAAGTTAAGCTAGAATTAATGAAAGCGGACTCAAGAAGGAAAAGGAGGAGGAAACGCCAGTTTCTCCAACTCCTCTGTCAATGTTTCAGACATCACCATGACTACCATGGCAGCCATCTTGTGAGTTGACCAGCTGCCCTCTCCTCACCGCGATCATTTTGTCAGAAGGCCCATGCCGTCTTCTCAAAATTCAGAAAAATGACCCTTGGCCTAAATATTTCACTTAATCCTGGTTGATATTTCAATGGAATACAGGATACAGCAGAAAAGGGGTTGGAAGGGACCTTGGAGGTCTTCTAGTCCAACCTATACCCTATACTAGGGGTAGGCAACCTTGGCTCTTTTATGACTCGTGGACTTCAACTCCCAGAATTCCTGAGCCAGCAGAGCATGCCTGGCTGAGGAATTCTGGGAGTTGAAGTCCACAAGTCATCAAAGGGCCAAGTTTGAAGATCCCTGCCCTAGTCCCAGCCATTCTTTATCATCCATGCCCCTGGCTAGTTAGCAAATGGTACCCTTAGGTGTAGATTTATTCACGGAGGGAGACATAACGGTACGTTAGTCGGTATCTGACTTCATGTTCACATCCAGCCTTGCTCCATTTTGACTTTTAGTCACTGGCTAGCTGCCAATTTATTTATACGATCCGGAGCACAGCACGTATGCATGTGCGCTGAGGATAAGAAAGAAAAATAAATATGACTCACAACTCCAGGGATGGACAAGGAAGGCAAATGTGGAGAAGACATTGGGCTGAGATCAAAATCTCAGAATTTGGGGGTGGGGGTCGACAGCTCTTGGGTTTTGTTTATACATTCGCCCAACTCGCGTGACCAATGTGTGCCACCGTATAGCCACTGAAATACAAGCTACAGATAGTCCTCAACTTATGACAGCTCATTTAGTGACGGCTCAAAGTTACAACGGGACTGAAAAAAAGCGACTTGTGACTTACAACTGCTGCAAGCGTTCCCCAGGGTCACGTGATCAAAATTTGGATGCTTGGCAACCGGCTCATAGTTACGACGGTTGCAGTGTCCCGGGGTCAGGTGATCATTTTTTTCTGACAAGCAAAGTCATTGGGGAAGCCAGCTTGCCTAACAAACATCTTACTAACTTAAGAACTTCCCTTAACCACCATCGTAAAATGGGGCAAACGTCCCTGAACAAAGGTCTTGCTTAGTAACAGAAGGTTCAGCTGTGGTCGTAAGTGAAGAACCATCTCTACCCGCCATCATCTATCCACTGAAATACAAAACTATCAAATTGCTGGTTAAAAATAAGGCATTTCCCCAACGTTTTCTAGGTCAGCCGCTAATAAAAGCCTTTGAGAATCTCTGCCAGTTGAAGAATTCTTCATGGGCTAAAATGTAAAATCTCTTTTCTCACGAAGCTGTTACTATCAGCCCATACTTCTGACATCTTGTCCTAATTCATCTTACTGTGTTCTTATCCAGGTTTATGGCCTGTTTTGCTGACTTAATCGTGGCTTCTTCAGCCACAGCAAATCATAGGGCTGTTTGCCGCTAACCCAGCCTGTTTGTAGCTAACCCAGTGAAAAGTACATTTTTTGAGTTAGGAATACTAATCTGATGTGCTGCAAACATTATTTGAATAGAGGCAATTGCGAACAAGGAAATAGAAATGAATGGGCTAGCGAGCCCCACGTCTAATTCTTAATTATTTAAAGCTGGGTTCACAAATGCGGTGAGCAATGTACTTAGAAATATGACTTTCTACATGTGTAAAATGAGGAAATTTGCAAGGTCTATCTGCTGGAAAGATCTCGGAAAAAGATGGCTGTCTCTAATTACGGCTGGAAATTTTACAGACCCATTAAAACATGGCTTTTATCTAACATTACTTTCATTACGCTAGTGTTATCCAAATAAATGAAGCGTAGCCTTAAAACTATATTCCACTGAAAGCAGTAGAAAATACAAAAATGGCGAGAGAGGGAAGGAAGGAAAGAAGGAAATCTTGCCTTTCATTAAGTAGTTCCATTCATAATGTAAAGACTTTGAACCCAAGTCATTTGGCGTTTTCTAATTGAGCATTTCCACACAATTATCAGGTATGTAAGCAAGCTGGTTGTGCGTCCACTTTAAATAACTTTCCGTAGGAGACAGGACCAGATACCTCCCACCAAACTCCATTTCAACCCATAGTGTGAGAATTTTAATATTTGTATTCTTTTGTATTTTATTTTATTGTTGTTAGCCGCCCTGAGTCCTTTGGGAGATAGGGCGGCATATAAGTCCCATTAAATAAATAAATAAATAAATAGGGCTGGGTTTTGATCCTGGAACGAAAGCTTTTATAAACATCTAAAATAGGGTTAGGGTCGTTATTATTATTATTATTATTATTATTATTATTATTATTATTATTATTTGCTTCATTCTCCTGCTTGCAAAGACAATTCCAACAGGCCAGCCCAATTTCCATAAAACCATAAAAAGTTCTTTACAGTTTCAGATTTAAGACTTTTTAAGATTTTGCCAGCAATACTCTCCTCAACTTATTGAACAAAAATGTTGGGCCATTTGCGTCGTCCTTCCTCCTCTCCACCAATGAGAATAAATATAAAATCTTTTTTTAAAAAAAATGATATCAGCCATATCTTTGGGCGTAGAATCTGAGTTGCAATGAAGCCTTCTGCTGAGTTGCAGTGAAGCTTTCAGCCATGATGTCGGGGGATAATTACATATAATTTTTACAACTCAGGGCGTGCAACTCCACGTACAGATCCTTTTGAAGGAAAAATCAGTGTGGCTAGACTATCATGGCAAACCAAGCAATGTTGATCCTGTAAATCAATTCCATGCCAAATTCAAGGATGGACTGTGTGATCCTGCAACTGTCGGTCCTCAGGACAAAAAAAAAAAGGGGGGGGGGGTGTGCTTTGGGATGGAGGAACTTAAGAGGGATTGACTACTTGAGGCAGTTTTAATTAATTGATTTATAGTAAAGGTAAAGGTAAAGGTTCCCCCGCACATGCGTGCTAGTCGTTTCCGACTCTAGGGGCCGGTGCTCATCTCCGTTTCAAAGCCAAAGAGCCAGCGCTTGTCCGAGGATGTCTCCGTGGTCATGTGGCCGGCATGACTAGACACCAAAGGCGCACGGAACGCTGTTACCTTCCCACCGGAGTGGTCCCTATTTTTCTACTTGCATTTTTACGTGCTTTCGAACTGCTAGGTTGGCAGAAGCTGGGACGAGTAACAGGCGCTCGCTCTGCTACGCGGCACTCGGGATTCGACCCGCCAAACTGCTGATCTTCTGACCGACAAGCTCAGCGTCCTAACCCACTGAGCCTACCTTTATTTGCATGGATAATTCAAGGCAGCGAAAACATAAAAAAACACATCTGGATGGAAAACCTGGGTGGAAACCTAGTTTTCGCCACCTAGGACAAATTTCCTAACGGCGAGAACAATCAGTGGAACAGCTTGCCCCCAGAAATCATGGGCGCTCCATCCCTGCAGCTTTTTAAGAAGAGACTGGGCAGCCATTTCTCTGGAACGGTATAGGACTTCCTGCTTGAGCAGGGGGTTGGACTAGAAGACCTCCAAGGTCCCTTCTGACTCTGTTATTCTGTTACACCTTCCCCCTTGGGCTTGCTTCAGGTCTCCATCGAAAACAGTCACTTAGAACTTGTTCAAAAACAATCACTCAGAAAAGGCAGCTTGTGGTGCTGTGGCCAAGGTCTATCATACTTAGTGCTGTAAAGATGGCAGCGAGGAACGACGTTATTACGTTGTGTTGCAAAAAATAAGCCATTTCCCCCCCCCCAAACAGGAAATCCTCCTGTACTTTTCTCTCCAACATCCAAACGCTGACGGAGCTTCAGTTGTGCCACACAAAGGCAATCAAACCCCTAGGATTTGTGCCTGCTGGCGACAGCTGCTAGCTGCAAATCGCCCATCGCCCCTAAAGTTCTCTCTTGGCAAAATCCGAAACCAATGGCCTTTTGTTTATATGTATCACGGTGGCCAAAACGGGCTGCGTTATTCCAAGTGTGATCTCTCTAGCGTCTTGACGGGTTTTCTCCTGTCTTCTGCTCGCCTTAGGCTGCCCTAGATGTATACTGTGACTCAAGGTTACAGCCACCTCTTCCAAACTCAGCCCTGCGCCATTGAGGGAGAGCATCTGTGTTCCTTCAGCATTGTCAAGCTGCCATTTTTAGACATTCCAAACAGTATGACCAAAGGTATAGAGCAGGGGTCTTCAAACCTGGCCCTTTCAGACTGGTGGACTTCAACTCCCAGAATTCCTCAGCTAGCGTGCACGGAATTCTGGGAGTTGAAGTCCACCAGTCATCAAAGGGTCAAGTTTGAAGACCTCTGGTGTAGAGTTTAAAGCATGCTGAGAGCTGTAGGCCAATATACAGTGATAATTTTTCCTGGACTGCGCCATTTTTTGGAGAGGCAAAAGAGAGCACGTTTGTGAATCAGCCAAGTTTCGTCTTCTTCCATTTACTTTATTGGAGACTGCGTTCACGAACAACAGCGCCTGTTTTAAAGTTGCATGTCTAAAGAGAGGATCCTTCTGATGAGCTTGGGTTTCGAGCTTGTAAACTTCGGATGTTCTGTTGACACAGCACTCTGTAATTTCAATTCCAGGCCCTAACTTAATTAGAGGTGCTGCTAATTAGTTTCAAAAAGAACTGGCAACTGCCGTAAATAACCGCCAGGAAGTAGATGAGAGAGAGAGAGAGAGAGCAAATGTTACTTCTTGGAAAAGCAACCTTACAAGGCAAGGGCAATTTCACAGCCATCTAATCAAATGGGATGGAGAAAAGAAGCCAGATTGGACTGCAAGACAGGGAACACAAACAAATGAGCCAAATTTAATTTACTGTAAGGCTACATTACAGAATCTTGCCAGTCTGAAAGTGCAAATCTCCTGCCATCTCCTTTAGATCCTTAGGAAATAGACCAACAATCATGTAGCTGTGGGCTCTGCTTCCTCTTATCTGACTGTTCCCTAAGGCCTAAGCAGCCTCTTTGCCCAGTCTTTTAAGGTTGTTCCATTATATCAGGGGTCTTCAAACGTGGCCCTTTTATGACTTGTGGACTTCAATCCCCAGAATTCATCAGCCAGCTGAAGAATTCTGGGAGTTGAAGTTCACAAGTCATAAAAGGGTCAAGGTTGAAGACCCCTGCCTTATATCATTGCAAAATTGGAAGCTGCAAAGAAGCAGATCCTTCCAACATCCATTTTAGACCACAGATGCTTTTTGCAATGAGATTTCAATCCGAGTAAGATCAGCAAATGTACAATTCAGCCACCTTGTAAAAAGGGCGCTTCAGCATTGGCTACGGCTTGGACGTAACCCCCGCATATCAACTGTACGTTATAAAAGGAATTATGCCTGTCCTACAATTCCATGCAGCTCAAGATTATGTCGTCGTGCGGTTAGGTGGCTACTTAAGAATCCCAATGTGCCGCTCCGTGCAAATGACTGGATAAATATGTAGCAAAGAAGTTGAACTTGCAAATCTTTTGATGTCTCTTTGTACACATACAGGGACAACAGCACAAGGACAACAGCACTATCATCCCGTAGTGGGTTGTTAGAGACTGGGGGGTGGGTGGGGGGCAAACGTAGAATTATGGATTAATACCTCTTAGTTGCTCAGGAAAAATAAAACAGTTTAATTTCCCAGCCGAAATGCTTAAGCCTGATATGGCTACCTGCCTTACATGGGCGGGGGAAGGGAGATATTAAAATACATAGTCATAGAGTGCTTTGAAAACATGGAGTAGGGTGGCATTTTTAACCCTGGTGTTATGATTTGGGAGAATCTTTTGGATATTATTATTATTATTATTATTATTATTATTATTATTATTATTATTACTATTACTATTATTATTACTATTATTGATCATCACACAGTTAGCCAGATGTTCAGACTGGATTTGGCATTTTTGTCTACCTACCCGAGTCCTTACCAAGGACCTGGGATAGGCAGATGTGGATGCTTGATGGTATTACAGATCTCGTTGCAGGATGGAAGCAGTTCCTAGTAGGGCCGCCTTTTGCAATTGACTAATGGCGAATTTGTCAATGCCAATGATGGTGTTCAAGTGGTGCTCCAGTTGTTTTGGGATTGCACCCAAGGCGACTATTACTATTGGTACTACCCTTGCTTGCCTTTGCCAATCTTTCTATTATAATATTATTATTTTTATTATTATTAAACTTTTATTCATTAAACATGAACCTCAGTCAACTGAAGATTCAAATTATTATTATTATTATTATTATATTATTATATTATTATTATTATTATTATTATATCTTCAGATAACCTTCTTGCAAAAGGAGGAAATATCCTGAAGAGCCAGAACAAAGAAAGATGGCAGGTTAAAATCAATCTTTGCAGGCAAAACACCGGATTTATCACTGGGCAAAAGGCGACATTTGTTTGCTTTTTAAGAATTTTTTTTTTTTTTAGCTTCCCCTTCTCTGCATTGGAGGAGGGTAGAATTTGGCAGAAAGAAAAAGAGGAGGAATTCTTCGCTGAAGAATTTTCATATAAATGGCTCCTCCTATTTATAAATGGAATATTCCCAATATAGTTGAGTGAGCCGTGGTCCAGCATACCGGAGAAGACAGCTTTGAACGAAGGGGGGGAAAAAAAAACCATTGAGGAGTAAAGAGGCTGGGAGGGAAGGGGGGGGCTTTAAGAATTTCGACCCTTCCCCTCTGATGGTCAGCCTGCTATTTTGGCCCACCGAGGAAACCGTGGTCTTTAGTTAGCTAGCTGGACGAGAAGTCGCCAACAGCATAAATTATGCTTCTCCGCAGCTGGAGCCAACGTCAGGAATAGCTTTCCTAAATTTAGTCATTTCAGTTCTTTTGGGGGTAGGGCTGAAGGGGGTCTGCAGAGAGAACCCAGCCATTGTCATTCTCCTGGTGGGCCTCTTGGGCACCGAAATTGGGGACTGGTTTATATAGAGTTGATTTGCGCTCCTTTCTGAATTCTTTCAAGGTCTAACATCCATAGTTCGGTCTAGCGATTAAGGCACCAGCTTGAAATTGGGTGATGGCAAGTTCTAGTCCCATCTTAGGCATAAAAGCCAGCTGGGTGACTTTGGGCCAGTCACCAGGAGACAGTGAGTTCTAGTCCCATCTTAGGCATAAAAGCCAGCTGGGCGACTTTAGGCCAATCACCAGGTTACGGTGAGTTCTAGTTCCTCCTTAGGCATGAAAGCTGGCTGGGTGACTTTAGCCCAATCACCAGGAGACGGGGAGTTTTAGTCCTGTCTTAGCCATGAAAGCTGGCTAGGTGACTTTAGAGTCAATCACCAGTTGACAGTGAGTTCTAATTCCACCTTAGCTGGCTGGGCGACTTTTACACCGATCACCAGGTGAGGTGAGATTTAGTCCTGCCTCAGCCATAAAAGCCAGCTGGGTGAATTTAGAGTTAGACCAATCACTAGGAGACGGTGAGTTCTAGTCTCACCTTAGGCACGAAAGCCGGCTGGGTGACTTTGGGCCCGTCCCTCTCTCAGCCCAACCCACTTCACAAGGTATGTTCGCCCCCCTGCCCACACTCCAGAGTTATTTTTATGTAACTAATAAAAGTGGGTTATAAATTAAATAAACAAGCAAACACATAGTTTGAAAGTAACTGAAGTCATGGACTTCATTTGAGATGGCGGATTGGGACCAGGAGGTCTGCAGGACCACGATCTGAATTCCGTCCGAGGAACGCCTGGTTACCTACATCGGTTGAGTCCCAAATGGGACAAAAACGGAGTCTTCCTCCAATAATCTCTGCCTCTGGAGGGTCAGTGCAAACAGGATGGAATAAATAGACAGGATAAAATAAGAGAAATTCCCCACTGTCATCATCAAGGGAGGGCCTGGAAAATGCATGAAATATACTCATTGAGAAGTGGGCTATTTTGTTGGATTTTATTTAGAACATTCATATGGATGCCCATCAGAGGCACAGGCGACCCCCGAGTTACAATGCGCAACCGGGCCCAAAATTTATGTGGCTAAGTGA
>JAKJMR010000927.1:343258-361005 GCA_024449315.1 Daboia siamensis | reverse complement strand
CTCCTTTACTCCCAACCCCAAACACAAGAGATACAAAAGCTGTGGGTCGGTGAGAAATTTGACCACCATAATTCATTTGTTGTTGTGTTTTTTTTAAAAGGCCAGGAAAAATAATTCTCAACGAGAAAAGGAGGTGCGTGCCAGAGAAATTACAGAGTCAAAAACGCCTTTGCTTCCCCCCCTGCCCAAATAGTCCCATCATCTGTCCCAACAGAGAGAACTGCACCACCGTATCTCGGCCAAAATCTTTCTTTTTTTTTTTTTTTAAACCTTCCTCTCCTAGGAGCAATCTGGTTGTGAAGGCAGCTCATCAGCCCCACATCCCAGAGGGTTAGAAACCTCCATAGGTAGCTGTCCTTATTATTTATTTTTTTAGAGGAAGGATGGATTTTTGGGGGGGAGGGAAAGAGAGAGAGAGAGAGAGAGAGAGAGAGAGAGCGAGCGCTGCAGTGGACTTACGTGAAGACGAAAAAGAGCGAAGTTGACCCCACTAATAAGGCGGCTGCAGTAGAGACGGGGATGTATTTTGTCGGTTTAAATCTTTTTCCGATACTGCTGGGCATTCTGTGGATTATACATCACTGTGCGTTAATCCAGAGTATCCGAGAGGCACTGGGGACCCAGAGAGACAGAGAGAGAGAGAGACAGAGAGAGTGAGAGAGAGAGAAAGAGAGAAAGAAAGAGAGAGAGGGAGAGAGAGGGCTAGGGCGTGGGGGAAGCCCCCGAGATGAAGGTCTTTGCACTGCAGCGAGATCAAGCAAGGGGAGGGGAAAAGGGGTAGGAAGAGGAGGAAATAAAAGGGGGGGGGAGTGAGGAAGGGAAAGGGGGGGGGGGGAAAAAGAGAGAGAGGGGGGGGGGGGGAAAGGGATGGGTAACAGCTGACCTCTTCTGCACAGGAAACTCAACCCACAGAAGCCAGCCCACTCGGCTGATGTCAACCAACCCCTTAAGGTAGCACTGCAAAGAGCTAGAGATGGAGATGGAGATGATGGAAACAGATTTAGGAAGCGGCAAGCGGGTGTGGGGGGAAAAAGGGAAGGCCTGAAGCTCCTGAGATGCCTCCTCACCTACCGGTCCCGAAGGCCTGCTCTCCCGCAGCTGGATGCCTCCCCGCACGGATTCCACTTTCTCCTCCAGAGATCCTTCAACCTTCAGATCCCAACCGCATCTTTGCGAGGCCACCCGGGAAGGTGCAGAGGCCGAGCGAAGGCCGAGATCCAACAAGGAGGAGGAGGAGGAGAAGGCAGAAAGGGTGGCCCATTTGGCCTGCCTGCCATGGAGACGGTTTTGGGAGGGCGAGGGAGGAGACTTCACCTTGGGATGTCGACGTGCCTAGGTGAGCTTTGAAGGGCCAAGGAGGGTCAAAGAAGAAAAACATGAGGAACAGGGCAGCTTCGTCAAACTCCAGCTTTGCTCCAATGGGGGATTCTGGAGAACTTGAGACCTTACATCCTTTGATGCTGTGATGCTTCTCCTCAACTGCTATTACCCACTTGGGGTGAAATTTGGGATATCTTCTGGACCATCTCAGCTGCCGTTGCTGCTTTTTATACACAAAGCCCCTCCCCAAAAGAAAAAAAAAATTGGGTTTCCACGTGTAGGGTGTTACAAGTCCCACAATTGTTGAAGAGGCATAAGGGGTGGGGTGGGGAAAAAAAAAGAGTATAAATTTTACCGATAGTCCTTAACTTATGACCACAACTGGGAGCAGTTTCCACTGCTAAGATGGTTATTGAATCTTGCCCAATTTTATGACCTTTTTTTGGGGGGGGGGGCAACAGTCGCTCAGTGAATCACATGGTCGGTAAGCGAATCCTGCTTCCCCATTGACTCGGCCGGTTGGAAAGTCGGCTGGGTAAGGTTGCAAACAGGGATCGTGTGCAGCCGTGGTTAAATACATACCATGCAACTGAATTTGGGTCACGTTGACAGGGGGCCGGGGAGAATGCTGCAATGGTTGTAAATGTGAGGACTGGTTGTAAGTCCCTTTTGTCACTGCGGTGGTAACTTTGAAGGCTCGCTAAATGAATGGTTATAAATCCAGGACTACTGTATTCATAAAACTATGAAAGCAAATTCATATTAATGAAGACTTTTGGAAGATCTTATTGGCCTTTTAAGACTGATAAACAATTCTAAAGAAGTGTGGGCATTCTGTAAAATCGCCAAAACTATTCTTTTCATCCCACGGATCTTCCCCAGCCCAAGATCATCAAACAATGTTGACATAATTGATCCGCCACGCACAAGCAGCTCTTGCTTAATTTGCGGAAGGGAAGCAGCTATCGTGGTTAAGCCCATCTCTCACTTAGGATTTAATTCCATTTCACGCAGTTGAACATTTACAAGTGCTCTCAAGTGAACGCATAGGATTTGAAGAAAAAAGTTGGATGAGCTTCCGGCGAGATTTTGGCAGCATCGTATAAACCCGTAAAGCCACAGTTTACAACCCACAAAGGCCACGTTTATTTTTTATTTTAATTCCATTTATATCCCGCCCTTCTCCGAAGACTCAGGGCGGCTTACAAGCTTAGCGGTAGCCTTCATTCTTTGTATATGCCTGCTTACCAGGGCTTTCACACACACCCCAAGCGGCATTATTACAAAGTCAAGAATCTGGGTCCCCCAAGAATCTGGGTCCTCATTTTACCTACCTCGGAAGGATGGAAGGCTGAGTCAACCTTGAGCCTGGTGGGACTCGAACCTGCACTGATTGCAGGCAGCTGGTGTTGCTTAAGGAGGCATTAGCCCACTGCTCCACCAAGGCTCTTTAATGCCCCCAAGAATCTGGGTCCTCATTTTACCTACCTCGGAAGGATGGAAGGCTGACTCAACCTTGAGCCTGGTAGGACTCGAACCTGCACTGATTGCAGGCAGCTGGTCTTACTTAAGGAGGCATTAGCCCCACTGCTCCACCAAGGCTCTTTAATGCCCCCAACAATCTGGGTCCTCATTTTACCTACCTGGGAAGGATGGGAGGCTGAGTCAACCTTGAGCCTGGTGGGACTTGAACCTGCACTAATTGCAGGCAGCTGGTGTTACTTAAGGAGGCATTAGCTCACTGCTCCACCAAGGCTCATTTTGCTCCCCTTCCCCAGTGCATGCCATAAACAAGCCATGGTGGACATTTTGGATCGTGTGTAATCAAACCCATCCCCTCACACTTGGCCTTGCATTTAAACGCGTCTTCCTTTTTCTTCACATATTCTGAGAAGATATGTTTCTCTCTTTTTACAATTGGCACCTTTTGGCTTCAGCCTCACAATTCCAGGAAATCTCAAAAATAAAATAAAATAAAAATGGTAGCGGATTGCTTGATTTGGGGGTTTTGTGTGTGTGTGTGTGTGTGTGTGTGGACGAAGGTGCAAACTACGTTTTGTATTACATAAATGTTGATATATAAATAGCACGACTGAGTTATACAGAACCCGAATGGACCTAGCAACAGGGATCAGTGTTATGAGCCTGCATAAGCAGTCGGGCAGATTAACAAACAAGAGGCTGAATTCCACGATAACCTTAATTTCTTCCTCCTTTAGCTACAAGAGGTTGCAGAGGAAGTGAGGCCCAATACTGTTCAGGGCTGCGGCTTCAAGAGTGGGCTGTCTGTCCACGCTGTCTTTCTGGTTGTGCGCCACGGAACAGGGTGGGAACCAAGGCACCTGCCTTTAATTAACCCGGTCAGAAATTTGAAGAATTCCAGTGCACCCATAAGCGAAAACAGAATTTTTGTTTTGTTCTGTTTTTGCATCGATTCTAACCACGGTTGCAAAATACACCCCATTTCGAACACATTGCTTTTTTTTTTTTCCCCGTTTTCACGGATGGAATTGGAAAGTTTAACCTTCACCTGGGCATGTGTTTCAGCGTTCGTCATCTCTCAGAAATCCGGCCGCAATCTGTGGACCGCATTAGATTGTGAAGTCTTTATGCCATCCGCAGGAAGTTGTGTGTGTGTGGGGGGGGGGGGGGGGAAAGCCACAGTGAGCAAGTTCAGGACTGGCAGGTTACACCATTCGTCTCCCTCAAACTTAGCTCACAGGTGCGTCTGCCTGCACAGGCGGAGATGGTTGCGCTTTTGCACAATCCACACACAATTTTGCACCCGTGACGCGACAGCTGGCACTTTGCCTTGGGGATGGCTTTTGTTGATTGTGAAGGAACACACCTGATGGAGCGAGGGAGGGGCAGATTAATGTCCTCCCCTCCCTCGGATGGCAAAGGCCTTCTAAGCAGATTTCAGGCAAAGATGCTGGGGGAAAAAAAGGGATCGAAACTGCAGTTGTTGTACTGGATCCCTTAAATTTCCATCCACACCACCCCTTTTGTGGTAACCGGTCCAGATTCCAAGTACACACACAAACACACACACACAAACGCAGGCCTGAAGGCCCTGGGGTGACCTCCACTGGGCTTAGAAGATAAGCCAGGTCTTCAGTTCTTGAAGAGCGGCAGGAAGTCCGAGACCATTTGGGGAAGCCAAAAAGGTGATGATGGAGATGGTGAAGCTTGCCAAGACGACATCATCACCATGATCCAAGTGTGAATTGAAGGACTTTGGCGTTCCTCTTTAAATCATTCATCCCGAGACGCAGCATCCTTGGTTAGGGCTTAGCTAAGCAATGCAGGTCCTCACCCTCATCCAATCGATTTCATAAAGCTTAAAAGTGGAGTCCACTTCTCCGTACGAGAAGTACAATATCGCAGCAGTATCAAAGCGTTGCCAACTCGGTGGTTCTCTCCTCCAAGTTAAGACATGTACGTGTGACCCAACCTTGTCAGCCCACTTGACTTTACACGGGTCCTTGGTGCCCTCTGAGTTTGGTAGTTCCTTTGCAGCTGTTTCATTACCCATCTAGATAACATCAGCGCAAGTGGGGAGTTAGGGTTTGTGGAGTCCTTGGTGCTGAGTTTGGTGGTTTTCTTGCAGACGTTTCATTATCAAACTAGGTAACGTCATCAGGGCTACCTGACCTTATTGAACAAAAGGCATTTGTCCGCTGGAGCAGCTTTTATTTTATCAGACTATCTTTATCTAACTGCCGTTTCATTTGTTACAGTTGTGAGCCTCCTAGAGTAGCCCATGGCGATATAGGAAGCAAATAAATTTGATAATAATCGTCTTGCCCCTGGGAGCCTCCGGAGATGATGGGGACTGCGTTTAGGACTTAGGATGTTAACACCTTCAAAGCTTGAAGCAGTCAGCTGGTAAAGCCAGGTTTTCAATGCCATAATCTTCTTCAGACCCCTTTTGTTTCGCCAACAGGACCCTCTGGGATTAAGCACTACAGCCACTTGGCAAATTCAGCGGCCAATAGAATGTTACTGTAGAACGCACAGCTTGCAGTGAATATTGTTTTCATCGATTTGTGAGAAACTCATATATTATCTTCACATTTTTAGCGCTAATGGTAATAGTTCGTGTATCTTACATATGGATTTTTACCAAGGACTTGGGTTCAAATTTTATTTCACCACTATGCAGAGAGATGAATTATTCATAACAGCTTTAAATAGCGAATGTGGTTATGATTTGGGGAATAAATCCAATCAATTTTTCCCCCCTTACTGATCTCTATGTATTGTATTTATGTTGTGATGCAGTTTTAGGCAATTTACGACCCATCCATTAGCATTATTTTGCTATTACTGTGTACAATATTCAGACATTCTTCAAATTCATTTCAGGAATCCTGCCAGGAAGGCAAAAATGTCCCAGGGAGGTTGGTGGTGGTGGTGGTGGTGTGTGTGTGTGTGTGTGTGTGTGTGTGTGTGTGTGTGTGTTGACTCCTGGCAACTGCCTGAATATGTCCCTAGTTTTCTTGGCAAGGTTTTTCTCCTTCCTAGGCTGAAAGGGCCTGGCTCAAGATCACACAGCCAGTTTCCTAGCTCAAGCAGAACTAGAACTCACAATCTCCCAGTTTCTAGTGCTACATAACCACTACAGGTAGTCCTCGACTTACAACCGTGCATTTAGTGACAGTTTGAAATTACAAGGGCAACTTATGACCATTTTTCACACTTACAACTGTTGCAGCACCCCCATGATGCAAAGTGATCAAAGTTCAGCTGCTTGGCAACCGCCTCATATTTATGACAGTTCCAGCGTCCCGGGGCCACGCCATCCCTTTTGCGATCTTCTGACGAGCAAAGTTAATGGGGAGGTTAGAATCAATTAACAACTGTGTTACTCACTTAACTAGCGATTTACTTAACTACTGTGGCAAGAAAATTAAAATGGGGCAACATTGATTTAACTGTGCCACTTAGCAATGTCAATTTTGGTGGTAAGTTGAGGAGTATCTGCACTCCAAACTGGTTCTCCCTAGTTACAGAACCCCAAATAATAAAAAAACTGCAGCTTTATTTACTCACACCAGCCAAGTGGCCGACTATGAGAAACGGAGGCCTGCTGCAATATATTCCGTGACATTTAATAGGACGAAGCACGGCTTCAACCTGAGTAACTCAAGACACCGACACCGATTTCCAATTAAAAAGAAGATTTGCACATATTTCTTTTGTGGTATCTTACTTTATGCTCCTGTTTCTTTTATACAGCATCGTTGATACATTATTTCGTTTTCATATATAAAGTTAAACAAACACTATATAAATCCCGTCGGTATGGCTTCGTTTCTGTTGCTGAACATGTTTCCACCATAAAAAAATTGCAATGGGAAGAGGCCTCGGAAAAGCACACACAAGCGTTGCATTTTACAAAGGGAGCGAACAGAGAAGGCAGCCCGCATAGTACATTTACACACAGCAACAACAATGCAATTGTTCCCTTTCTCTCCCTGTCTCCCCCCCACCTCCCAAGCCCAAGTGACAGATGAGGAGCTGCGCTACAAAGCCACACTCAACAGATGCTCTTCCCTTCACACATCATTCACCTTTTTTTTATGTCCCAGAAATCACAAGACACAAATCAAGTTGTTAAAATAGCTCAAAGGGCAGAGGCCATCCATTACACACAGGTTATCCTGAGACACAGAGATCGAGGGTTCTAAGAACCAAAAGCACAGCACACCAATTGTACCCCCTTCTTACAAGAATTAAGCAGAACAAAGAAAGATGAAGTTGAAATGTATTTCAAAGTTAGCGGGGGAACAGCGTCTCTTTCTGATAAATCATTTAGTGATTTCAACATGTAAATAAGCGTTCCAATGCCCCTTTACCTTACTGCGGGATACACTGAGATGTCTTTGGGACTGGTTGAGGTATTTCTGCATCTCCCTATCTGCAGTCACGCCTTAAGTCAAAATATAATGAGGCAAAAAACCTACACTACAAGGAAGAAAACGTGTACATCCATAAAAATGTAATGATGAGTGGGGGGGGGGGAAGGGGGAGAGAGAGAGAGAGAGAGAGAATACCAAGGAAATATTTAAAAATTTCAGAAAAAGCTCAAGGGTGAGTTTCAAACAGTTCTGCTGTTAAATTGAACAAAAGCTTTTAATTAAATAACAAGTCTACTGCGTGCGCTGGTTCAAGCAAGAGAAAAGGAATGTTTTATAGCCACGCTCTCCATGGAAGTGTGTAAGCCGATGTTTCGTCAACCTTGGCAGCCTGAAGATGTGGATTTCAATCTCCCAGCTAAGCTGGCTGGGAGATTCTGGGATTTGAGGACCCTACATCTTAAAAAGTGGCTGAGGTTGAGAAACACCAGAGTAAGCTGACACGGAGAACTAGGCCAGGCGTTCCCAATTTATATGCAGGACAGACAACCTGTGTTACTTTCGGGGAGCTGTGTACAGTCAAGAGAAATGAGTTAAAAAGAAGGAGTGCATATTGCAGAATATACACACTCTGAAAAAGCCTGAGTTTTGTTTTTTGTTTTTTTTTTTAAAAAAAAATCTGTCCCTTCCATTCCTGAAGACCAGTTATAATCCATCTTGCCATGACGATGGAAAGCGACAACGTAACTTGGTTGGATGAGCGTGGCCCGTGGTTATGGATGCAGCAGCTCATCGTATAAACATTTTTGGTCTCTCTGGTGAAGATTAAGGACCTCCTAGGAATCTGAATAGGATAATCTTTCAAGTTATCAGTGACAATGAGGAGGGAGCCCACAATGAGACATTTTTGTTACCCAAAAAGTTTATCGTTAAATGAGGGAACCCCATCCTCGGCTAACGGACGCAAATTGAGAGATCAGTGCTTTTTCCTGGTGTGTGTGTGTGTGTGTGTTAAGAAAGGTAATTTTTGTCACAACCCAAAAGTTATCTTAAAAAAAAAAAAAAAGTGAAATTCCCCTCCTCCCCCCCCCCCGTTTCCCCAAAACACACTTATGAAAACGCTATAATCGAGACAGCAAAGCAACAGAAAATATTACGCGCCTTCATACCTACATGGAGTTGAAAATTTTTACAGAAGGAACTGGACTTTTGTCCTGTTTCCACAGAAGAGCCTGTCCAGATTTTGCTTTGCAGAAAAAAAAGGCCATTGAAACCAGGGGTTGTTTTTTTTTTTTTTAATTGCATTCGCTGGACATCTCCCCCTTTTGCTAATAAGCGGAACGATAATTCTTTCTGCCTTTCTGGATGGCTGCCGTTGGTCAAAAGAAACCACGACGTTTTGAAATACACCACAGGCCTTTTGACGTTAGATTCTAAGGGGACAGTGCCGTTTATAAATCTGCACGAGAACACTCAAGGTCACTCAAACCTGAGTTGTAAGAAAAGGAATCTTAGCGTAACATTTCTTCTTTCAGTCATTACAACATTCAGCCACGAAGCATCAGAAACATTGTTATTCTCCCCCCCCCAATTGGTAGAATTCAGTTACACTATACCTCACCTGAAATATGCACTCAAAACATATGAACCCAAGGTAACAAGGGCAGTCACACGAAGTGTATATAGAAACCCTGTCCTTTTCACACCGTTTCCAAAGCTTTTATTTATTCTCTCCTGGAACACTATAAATAAGTATTTCCACTATGGAAAAGAAAGTTTTAGCACAGTACATTTTCATGACTGGGGAATGGATCTTTCTGTTTTTTGTTTTCCAAAAAAAGGGCAGAAGCTTAGAAAAAAATAAAATAAATCAGAATACAGTTCTTTTATAAAGTCCCTTGTAAAAATCAAGAAAAAAAAAAATAAGGAAAAAAAAGAGGAAAAAAAAAAATACACAAGGCCCAAAATGATTTATTGCTTCTCTTCAGTCTTTTCCTTGTTCTCTCTCTTCTCCGATTCGTTGCACTCGTCCTTTACGGAAAGGTCTTCTAGTTTTTCAGCAATTTTATCAGCGCTACCGTTTTTGTCTGTTTCTGCTAAAAAAGTGTTGGGTGTAGACCGTTAGCATTTAATAGGCATTAGCTGGAAACACGGTTATGGAATGCAGCAGGAAAACATTTGTCTTTGTTAATAAACGTACGACTTGAGTCTGAACTGCAGATAGACAGGCCCAAAAACTGAACGTTAACGTGAGAGCCTTTCGGTTCAAATACATAAAGTAAATATAAAGGTTCCTCCGCACATGCGTGCTAGTTGTTTCTGACTCTAGGGGCCGGTGCTCATCTCCGTTTCAAAGCCGAAGAGCCAGTGCTTGTCCGAGGACGTCTCCGTGGTCCTGTGGCCGGCATGACTAGACGCCAAAGGCGCACAGAACGCTGTTCCTTTCCCACCGTGGTGGTCCCTATTTTTCTACTTGCATTTTTACGTGTTTCGAACTGCTAGGTTGGCAGAAGCTGGGACGAGTAACAGGCGCTCACTGTTATGCGGCAGTTGGGATTCGACCCGGCAAACTGCCGACCTTCTGATCGACAAGCTCAGCGTCTTAACCCACTGAGCCACTGCGTCCCTATATGTATATATACATATAAAGGTAAAGGTTCCCCCGCACACGCGTGCTAGTCGTTTCCGACTCTAGGGGCCGGTGCTCATCTCCGTTTCAAAGCCGAAGAGCCAGCGCTTGTCCGAGGACGTCTCCGTGGTCATGTGGCCGGCATGACTAGATGCCAAAGGCGCATAGAACGCTGTTACCTTCCCACCGGAGTGGTCCCTATTTTTCTACTTGCGTTTTTACGTGCTTTCGAACTGCTACATAAACAAAAAAAAGAAAACCCATCTTCCAATATACTCTGCCTGAATGCCTAAGGAGGATTACTTGAAATTTTCACCATTAAAACTCTTGTTTGGAATTAAACGTGATGTGCCAAGACGGTTAAAACAGAAATCCACAAGGAAGGAAATGTTTTGTTTCGTTCTGGACTGCTACTCTCGCAGGCTTAAAAAGCACTGTGACTACTGCAGTCACGCGCAGAGTGAGCCTGCCGATAACACGTGAAAATGGGAAGCCCATCGAACAGAATGTGGGTGGCCTCAGCACCTTGGAGTTAATGAAAGCACAAAACATATTGCTTCATTTAGACGGCTCTCAGTCTCCAAACAATTGGCTCCGGTTTCCTGCCATACTCAACCATCCTGTCTATTGTAGCTAAAGGTAGCTGGTTTTGTAGACACAAGTAGCCCTCAACTTAACGACAATTCTTCCATCGCTAAGCAAAGGAGGTTAAATGAATCACCCCCATTTTATGACCTCCTGCGTCAGTGAATCGCACGGTTGTTAAGTGAACACTGACGTTGGGACTCCATTGAGTTTGTTGGAAGCTGGCGAAAAAAGTTGCCAATACTGGTCATGTGATCCCAGGATACTCGTAAAGGCACACTAGCTGCCAAGCGCCCTAATTTTGAACATGTGACCAGGTGGATGCTGCAATGGTTGCAAGTGTGAGGACTAGTTGTAAGTCAAGGGCTACTTGTATCCTGTTGAATCTTGGCCCACCGACTTTTTATTCAATTTGGCCAACGATAGTGGAATATTTTCATACAGTTGAGCTATAAACCATAAAAAGACAACTGAGATTAAGTACCGATATCCCCCAACTCAAATTCTGACTGTTATTCCCTACAACTAAATGCGAAAGAATGATTAATGACAAAAGAATTCTATTGTTTCTTTCCCAATACGGAAAAATAAAGAAGCAAAATCAAGAACTGGCACAAAACGAGTATTAAATGGCAGGGCAAGTGAGGAAGAAAGAAAAAAAAATGTCCTTCAGGTAATTCAGAATGCAGGATTCCCTTGACCAAATCAGATGCACTATTTCCAGCATGCCTACTGTAGGCAACACATACCAAAGCCTATATACACATCCCACACACTTCTGTAAAATATATGGTGGAGACTTTATCTCTCTTCCCTACTTGTCTGACTGATTGGGGACTTCTGCAGAAATGCTTCAAAAATTTTGATGGTAACATTCCTTTTTTTCGGAAGCAAGCCAACACAAATATCTTACCTTTCTTTCCCTTTTTATCAACTTCGTTCTTACATTCTTCAAATTTCACTTTGAATTTCTGTGCATCTGTTTGAAAGAAGCAAAAAAAAAGACAAGAGAAGTGTTGCAGTGGATTTAAGCCGGCAACTGGAAAGACAGGTAGGAAAGCACACGCACTTTCGTCCCCAGAGGCTACGATTTCCAGCCAAATTTTCAATCTTTCGGAGGCCCTGGTGCCTTTTTTGACAGGAATACAAGTTCCCTGAGCCAAGGATTAAAACAAGCAAGGGTGAGGTCATGGCAGGGTGAGTGGATTTCTATACAAGCCAAAATTGTGAACTGGTATGGCAGGAGAGGCTACAGGAGTGGCCGCTAGAACTCACTGTCATCTAGCACTGCGAATACTTCATTCAGCGGGGGGAAAAGGGAGCTTTGCAACTTCACAGGCTGAGGCCGGAGAAGCATCTCTCCCGAGTCCGTATTCGCTTCATTCCTTTGCAAAGTTCTGAGATATTGGTCGTCCTCAACTTGCAACCATTCAGTGTCGTGACCAAAGTTGCAAACAGCAGCGGAGTTGACTGATGACCGTTTTTCACACTTAGGAACGTTGCAGCAGCCCCACGATCAAAAACCCAGATGTTTGACAACCGACGCATACTTATGACGGTTGCAGTGCCCCGGGGTCATGGGATGCCTTTTCATAACCTTCTGACAAGTAAAGTCAAAGGGGAAGCCAGATTCACTTAACGATCATGTTGCTAACTTAACAACTGCAGTGATTAACAACTGCGGCAAGAAAAGTTGTAAATTGGGGCAAAGCGCTCTTAACTGTTTTCTTAGCGAGAGATGTTTTTTGGGCTCAACTGTGGTTGTAAGTCGAGGACTGCCTATACATCACACCATCTATAGCCCTCTAATACGTCGGACTACCTCCTTTCTGGCTTAAAAACTTGAGTCTCCTCCTGGCACCCTGAACAGATTTCTGGAACAGTGTGAGCTTTTCCCATCATTCCCTAGACCAGGGGTAGGCAACCTTGGCTCTTTTATAACTCGTGGACTTCAACTCCCAGAATTCCTGAGCCAGCCATGCTGAGGGGAAAGGGAGAAGTTTCCAAGCTGAGCCATGCTGGTTCAGGAATTCTGGGAGTTGAAGTCCACGAGTCATAAAAGGGCCAAGGTTGCCTACCCCTGCCCTAGACCACAAGCAGAGGAAGACCACCTTTTTAAAAGCCCAATTTCTCCAAAACAAGTAACTTACTTTCTGCATTTAAAAACCGAATTGCCAGAAGTTCTGGTTTCGGACTCTCATCTGCAAAATCAGCATGTGTATTCCACACCCAGGCCCGGTCACTCCCAGCATTGGGCTTCAACTCCATTACAGGTGTGACTGGAAGTGAGGAAGGAGGGTGGTGGGGGGGAAAGAGTTAGGCACAGGTAATACAGCAGAAGATACAAACTATCAAAACATGTAACAATTTATACAAGCAATCTTATAAGGCTGTGGAAATACCAACATGGAAGATCAAGTCTATCTAAAAAATAACAAATGTGCAATTGTCCAAAATTATCTGTATTTAAAATATTGTTGAACATATTTCAGAATATTATCGCTGTTATTCAGAGTTAAGGGTTTGTTGTTACAATACTAATTTATGGAAGAATCATAAGTAGAAGAATACTAAATGACATACTGTAGTGATTAGCACAGATTTTTAGAGTTTTATCTCTCCTCATTAAGAGGCGGATGGTCCCCTTCTCTTTGTGCTTCAGGAGTTTTACATCCCCAGTGCCACGTTCTTTCCATTCTGGGAGGTCATTTTCTGATGCAAATCGGAAAAGTTTTGCTCGCCTTCATGAAAAAATAAAATGCAAACAAAAAAAGAAGAGAAATTAATAGCAACTAATATGCCAGAGATTATACTGAATTAGGATGTTTTCGTATCACTGAGTTAACTAATTTCTAATTTCAACTATTTTCTTCAACAGACAACACAAACTTGAAAGTCATACTTGGATAAAAGCCTCTGGAGAAACTCCATTGAAATAAAAAAATGCCTTTAAAGTTTACTTTCTGGATGGCTAAGTCAGTTTCAGTCAGGTACAATGGAGTTCAAAATCTTTTATAAACGCTTTTAAATTAAGCTTCATGAGATAAAATATAGAAGAAACAAAAGTTAAGAAAATAAGAAAAGGAGAGAGAAACATGCAAAGACAAAAAGTAAAGGTTTCTGACTTTCTTCAGTGCAACAGACTACAAAAATAATACATTGACCTTTTACATTTCCAAACCTTAAAAGCCATTTCTATCAATTACGAAATTATTTTAATCACCGAAACCTAAGCTCACAAATTTCATTTTTTTCCAGTTTCGATCAGAAAGTCGAGAAGTGGTTTCAAAGTAGAAACAAAACTAGATACTTTCATTTTAAAGAATAAATTTGGCCATGTCTGCTAACTCCATCACTTTTACCATCCGACAGTGGAGTTTCCCAACGTTTCCGGCTTAGTGGACAGGCCGGGGGAGGGGGGGGGAAGAGGGGATGGTTTTGCACAAGTGCCTAGGAAGTGCGTGTCCATGCTACTAGTGCAAGTGAGAATACACACTTGCCTTCTGCGGCCTGGCTGCAAACCCCTCATGGCCCATTGGGTTGGGGACCCCGTCCTAGAGTTTAAACAACCCATTTTGCTAAAAGTTAAGCCTGCAGACCTTCACATTTCCCACAAAAATTGGGACTTCAGTTTTACACCTGGAAAGTTTGCTCTCACACTTCCTTGAAAGTTGAGAGAACCCGCTAATTTAATCGCAGAAAGCTTTGGCTTGAGCTTACATCTTGAAAAGTTCTTCCTCATCTTCCTCCAGAGTTTTGATCTCTTGCTCAGGAAGAGAAACGATGGGCTCAAACTGTGGGTCGTGGTTAGAATCATCTGCATTGTCGGTTGCTGAGTCATGCTCCTCATGTGCCTCCTGCAGAGTTAAGAGAAATGCATCAAAGGCTTGTTAGAGAAGATCATTTCAAAGAGTTACGGTAGACGTTCTCATACACACACCCATCTGACTTTTGGAGTTCAAAAATTTCACAAGCAGAAATCTTCAAATCATGTTTTTAGTTTATCACTTTCTAAACTTTAGGGGGAAAAAATCAGTGCAAGCTTGCAACACCACTAAATATAGGTATATATGATGCTCAAGTGACATCCCACCATACTAAAAATGTGCCCTAAATGGGTGGTGAACATTATCCCTCCACCAAGGAAGGAACGCCACCACAGATTTGTGAAAACAGTATAAAAACATCAATAAAAGGATGCTAACTGTCCCAAAGAACTGAGGCATTATTCAGGAGTCTTTGGCAGTGCTCAGCAGAGAAAATAAAAGTA
Source organism: Daboia siamensis (assembly GCA_024449315.1). NCBI lineage: Eukaryota > Metazoa > Chordata > Lepidosauria > Squamata > Viperidae > Daboia > Daboia siamensis. The sequence continues at coordinate 346,340 of JAKJMR010000927.1, read as the reverse complement.
TAAATAAACTATGTGTTCCCTTGTTTTGTACTTTAAACAGGTGTCAAAAACTTAGAATGAGAACAGATTAGTTGGAATTTGATGGCTACTACATAAATGAGGATTTTAAAACCTGAAGGTTTTCCTTCTCCAAAACTGAACCTTATCTGCATTTTATGTTGTGCTTGAGGAAAAAAATATATCCTTCAAACAAGTAACGATGCCCAAAATGACTTTCGTACATTGCAATTCTTTTTACAGCAATCTGGTTTGCCAAAGTCTGAAGGCCGACAAAGACACCTGCTTTCTTAACATTTCCAATCAAGGAACCCGAAAATCAACGATTTAAGGGATTCGTCGCTGTTTGATTAGCCCAGCACTTCTCAAAAGGTGGCCTGGGGGGGGGGGGTGGGTTTCCCCAAAAGCCTTTGCTGCTATAGATAGATAAATAAATATAGACATAGATATATAAATGCAGTAGGATAGTAGTAGGTGGCTGAAATTTGGGGGGGGGGGGGCAAGAGAACAGTGTTGAATGCTCCAACACTGGAAGTTTTTTAAGAAGAGACTGGACATCCATTTGTCTGAAATGGTATAGGCTTTCCTGCCTGAGCAGGGGGTTGGACTAGATGACCTCCAAGGTCCCTTCCAAAATAATAATACTAATAATAATACTAATAATACTAATAATAACAACAATAATAATGATAATAATGGCGGCTCAGAATCTTAATAATAATAACAATGATGATGATGGCTCAGAATTATAATAATAATGATAATGATGATGGCGGCTCAGAATCTTAATAGTAATAATGATAATAATGATGATGATGATGGCGGCTCAGAATCTTAATGATAATAATGATGATGATGGTGGCTCAGAATCTTAATAATGATAATAATGATGATGATGGCTCAGCATCTTAATAATGATAATAATAATGATGGCAGCTCAGAATCATCATAATAATGATAATAATGATGATGATGATGGCGGCTCAGAATCTTAATAATAATGATAATGATGATGGCTCAGAATCTTAATAATGATAATAATAATGATGGCAGCTCAGAATCATCATAATAATAATGATAATAATGATGATGATGGCGGCTCAGAATCATCATCATAATAATGATGGCTCAGAATCATCTCGTAGGGGAGATGAGCGCCATGAAAACATTACAATATTCATTCATTTAATAAATAATAATTATCGGGACCGTGCATGAAAGGCTTCCCGGGGGAAACAATAGGCGGGCATCGCTGGTGGGGGGGGGGTCAGGGATGGGGAAGACCCCCCACCCCCCCTCGTCGTGGGGAAAGGCCCCGCCCCTTCAAGGGGGGGAGGTCCGGACTGCCACGCATGAACCCCCCCTGGAAGATCAACCCGGGGCTTTTTTTCGGGGTGGGTGGGTGGGTTAGGGTTCCGGACTCTTCCCGCCGCTTCTCAACTCCTCCCCCCCCGGCCAGGGGGAGCACGTGGGAGGGCGGAGCAAAGCACGAGGCCGCAGGTCGCAGCCATCCGGGCAGGGAATGCTGGGAAATGAAGTCCCAGGCGGCGCGAGGGCCTGAAGCGGAGGGGGGGCTCCATGTGTGTGTGTGGGGGGGGGGGAAGTAGGGGATTCAATGGGGTCCCTCACGCGAGGCCGAGGTTCCTCCAGACCGCTGAGGGAAGGCCGCCCCGCGCCTGAGGGGCCTAGCAGCGGCGGAACCCCCCCCCCCCCGGCTCGCCTCCCGCCTCGCCTCACCTTCGTCTCGGCCATGGTGAGGGCGGTCGGGCTCGCTCCCCGTCGCCGCACGGCTTCCCGCCTCCGCTGCTGCCCGCTCCCGCCGCGAGCTCGGTCGTTGCGCCGCCTCGGCTCCGCCCTCGCCGCTCAGGCCACGCCCACCGCGGCCCGCGCCGCCGCAAGGCCTGACGGGAACGTGGGCCTAACCTCGACGGCCGCTTCTTAAAAAACAAAACAAACAAAAAAAAAAGCAGCGGCCGGCCTCTTGTCGCCGTTCTCCCCGGCCCGCCGGTGGGCAGCGGACTTTCCTGGCGTGAGGGAGGGAGAGGAACGGCCCGGTTTCTGAGCAACGCGGAAAGGCCTCGCGCGCTGCCCGCCCGCCTTCCCGTCGGCCCTCGCGCGACCCCCCTCCCCTCGGGCGGCGACACGCAACCTTACGCCCGGATGCGCGCGCATGTACATACGGGGATTGATTTTCCCCCAGCCCTTGGGGGGGGGAGGAGGAGGAGGAGGAGGAGTAGGGAAGGGGGGAAAAAAAAAGCCGGAGCGAGGCAGAGCGACGTCGCGCGCGCGTTGCGTCATGCCGGCTCCGCCCCTTTTCCGCGCCTACGCTATGCGCCGTGGGAGTTTGGGACTGCTCGTCTAGTGGGCGAGCCCGGTGGCGGCCGAGGTGAGTGGAAAGCGCCACGCAGGGTTCCTTGGGCTGGGCCGAGCGTAGGGGCGCCCCTGCAACCTTCCCCATCCTGGCGCCCTCCGGATGCAGATGGATTGCAAATTCAGGAAGGCGACGGTTAGACGGCGCTAGGTTGGAGGACTGCTGCTGCTGCTGCTGCTGCTGCTGCTGCGCAGAGGCTTCTGGGGCATGTAGTTTTAAACACCCACCCCTGAAAAGCTCCACCTTGGGCAAGGCTGGAGTTTCCCCCTGACCTTTCCTGTTCGTTTCTCCACCCTGGGAACTTTAAGTGGACTTCAGTTCCCAGAATTCTTCAGCCATCATTCCACTACAAATCAGAAACTTTCAACATCAAACCAGAAATAGCCGAGAACTAATAAAAAAATAAAGCACAATCGTGGCCAAGTCTGGCTGAAGCTGGGCAGAACATCCGCTCGCTTTTCCAGGTTTTCAGAAATAGACTGGATAACCATTGGATTGGGGTGGGATGAGTGGGTTGGACTAGAAGACCTCCGAGGTCCCTTTCAGCCGCATGTTCTTCAGATCTTCCTGGATCAATCCACAGCTTTCTGCTTGCTTGTGTTTTGTATCTGCTTAATGTTTTGCCGGGATGAGTTTGTTACAGTGGTCTCCTGTTTCCTTAGTGCAGGGGGTAGGCAGCTTTGGCTCTTTTATGACTCGTGGACTTCAACTCCC
>JAKJMR010000927.1:324487-342858 GCA_024449315.1 Daboia siamensis | reverse complement strand
ACTGGTGTTACTTAAGAGGCATTATTATTATTATTATTATTATTATTATTTGCTTTACAGAGTGGCTGAAAGAATGGAAGGAAATGATGACGGCGTGGGCTCGGTGGATACGAAAGCTGCCACCCCGGAATCTGTGGTCCCAACCCAAGAAACAAATGCGGGGAATACTTCAGATACTTCCAGCATGTACAGGTATATTAAAGAGGACTTGTTCACTTCAGAGATCTATAAGGTCGAACTTCAGAATCTCCCCAAATACATTGGCTTTAACGAAGTCAAGAAATTCCTTTCCCGATACGGGCTCAGCCCGCATAAGATAAAACTAATGGGGAGACAGACGTTCGCTTTTGTCACCTTTAAGAGCGAGGAGGAAAGGGACAAAGCGATGAAAGTTCTCCACGGGGTCCGGTGGAAGAACCGGAACCTGAGTGTCCGCTTGGCCAAACCAAAGGCGGATCCCATCTTGAAGAAGAGGAGGAGAGAGGAAGGCGCCGAAGAGGCGTCGGCCAAGCGCCCGGCTTCGTCAAAAGACGGCGAAGAGGAGCCTCTGAGCAAACAGATAGCCGACGTGGTGACGCCTTTGTGGATGATCCCCTACGAAGACCAGCTGGTGAAGAAGCAGCAGCAGTGTCGAGAAGTGCTGGCGAAACTGACCAGGTACTTTTCTGCTCTGGAAGATTCCCTTTATAACTGCAATCACGGTGAACTCCTTCGGCTCCAGCTCGTGGAAATGGCCAACACCATTTCGTTTGTTCCACGGTTTACAAATTATGTCCCCTGACGGCATAATTGGACTGAAGTGTGGAAACTATGGGGTTTGTGGTGGGGAGAAGGGGTGGACACGGAGCTGACAAACACGCTGCCTCATGGGAAGGTTGCCTCCTGGTGAAAGGCTGGTGAGGATTTTGTCCCTTCGTGGTTGCAAAATTGGCGTACCACAGAACCTCCAGCCCACGGGCGTCCATAACCATCCCATTTCCTTCTTATTTGGGGAAGCAGAATACAGGTAGTCCTTGACGTACGACCACAGTGGAGCCCAAGGCTTCTTTTGTTGAGCAAGAGAGTTGTTAAGTGGGTTTTGCCCCATTTTACGACCTTTTCTGGCAGCCGTTGTTAAGTGAAAAACTGCAGCGGTCAGATTGGTGACACAGTTGTTCATTGAATCAGGCTTCCCCACGGGCATTGCTCATCGGAAGTTCACAAAAGGGGAATCACCTGACACACACACACCCCCGCACACACACGACCACAACGGAGCCCCAAATTTTTGCCGTTAAGCAAGACACTTGTGAGTTTTGTCTCGTTTTGCGGCCTTGCCACAGTTATTAAGTGAAGCTGGTTCTCCTGTTGACTTTTGCTTGTGGGAAGGTCCCCAAAAGGGGATCGCACGATCCCGGGACAATACAACCGTCGTAGAGATAAAATTGTTTGCCGAGCGTTTGCATTTTGATCACGTGACCGTGGGGATGCTGCAACGGTGGTTAAGTGTGAAGAATAGTTTGGAATTTGGGCTCGGGGAAACGGGGACAGCCGCCGCCACAGCTTCCCCTGCTTTTGTTTTTTATCCTTTCCTTCTCCTTCCTTATCTCCAGTAAACCCTCTTTTGACCTTTTTGTTTTCAGGGAAGTGGGGAACAACAACCGAGCGCTGCTCCCGTGGTTGTTTCTGCAAAAGGAGAAGCACGATGGGCTTTGTTGCTCCTTGGAGGGAGTGAAGCCATCACCCTTACAGGTCAGGCATACCAGGAGCTTTGCGCGATACCCGTTTAGTCAAAAGTCTGGGAGGAAGTAAAGCGCTGGACGTACCTTCTCAGCCGTGCTCTTCGCACTGAGCAGCTGCCAAGAAGCAGAAAGGGTTGAATGAATGCAGGTAGTCCCCACGTTACAACAGTTCGTTTAGTGACCGTTCGAAGTTAGAACGGCGCCGCAAAAAGCAACTTATGACCATTGCAGCATCCCCATAATCGCGTGATCAGAATTCATAAAGTTTGGCAACTGACTCGTATTTGCGACGGTTGCAGTCATCCCCTTTTGCAACCTCACTTGCAAAGCTCACTTCACAAGTGTCCTGCTTAGCAACAGCTCAAAATTGTCGTAAGTCGAGGACCCTGAAAAAGGACACATGGCCCAGATTCGAAGTTTCAACATCTCCCTTCCCTGCTTATGACCGTGTTGTAGATGCTTGGCAACTGCCCCCTTTTTCTACCTCTCTTTGCAGCGTGATTTGGTCACGTGACTGCAATTAAAGCATGTTTTTAGGGCCAGAAACTAGCATTTATTTCCGATTTCTGGCAAAACACACCCATTGCAGATAATGGGTCCCTTTCCCCTAACAGCTATGGTGACTCACTTGTAACGACCACCCATGTAAAAGATGGCAAAACCGGGTCAATTGCGTGATGACCCCGCTTAACAACCAGCAAGACTTACAACTGTAATTCCAGGCTCCATTTAACAGCTGTAGTAGTAGTAATAATAATAATAATAATAATAATAATAATAATAATAATTTTATTTGTGTACCGCCCTTCTCCCGAAGGACTCAGGGCGGTGAACAGGGCAATACATGTTAAAAGACAAGAATACAAAAATTAAAAGAGATTAAACAAGTTGCCCAACAACTATGACAATAAGTTAAAATACATAAAAAGCAATTAAACCCAAACCTATCACCCATCAGGCCAGGCTGGCTTGTTCGAACAGGTAGGTCTTTAGATCGCGCCGGAAGGAGTGAAGGTCGGGTGCCATCTGGAGCTCAACCGGAAGATGGTTCCATAAAGATGTTTCCGTAAGTCGAGGACTGCCTGTATTCTCGCGATGGGTGTGGTGGTCGCTCCTCACATTCGTTTTGTACCCTCCTCCCCCCCCCCAGGCAGTGTCCCCAACGCCTCTGTACTGAATGTTGCCTTGCTTTGCATTTAGACCAAGTACCGCAACAAGTGCGAATTTTTGATTGGCTTGGGCCCAAATCAAGAAGATAAAACGGTCGGCTTCCGCCTGGGGAAGTACAAGGGTGGTTCCTGTGCGGTTGTGGAACCCTTTGACACCATCCATGTTCCCACTGCGGCAAAAAAGGTGGTGAGGGCTTTCCAGGACTACATCCGGTGAGTCAATCTGCTCTTAATCGTTTTTTAGACTGTTTCTTGTATGTGGGGTTTATAATCATTATCATCTTTCCAAAATACATCAAGAAATTGCAGCTTCCTGCAATAACTCCAGCAAAGCTACAAAAAAATTGTGCTACTCGGAATTTCTTACATTTTAAGGAGATACCTGGTTGATACCTAGGATGCTGGCAGCAGCCTGTGTCAGCTGTTAGTGCCAGTCAGTTTGAGTGTTCAGTTGACTGAATGTCATGTTTTCTGAATAAAAGTTTTATAATAACAATAAGTCGGAAGGGACCTTGGAGGTCTTCTAGTCCAACCCCCTACTCAGGCAGGAAACCCTATACCATTTCAGACAAATGGCTGTCCAGTCTCTTCTTAAAAACTTCCCATGTTGGAGCATTCACAGCTTCTGGAGGCAGGTTGTTCCACTGGTCAATTGTCCTCACTGTCAGAAAGTTTCACCTTAGTTCCAGGTTGTTTCTCTCCTTGATGAGTTTCCATCTGTTGCTTCTTGTCCTGCCTTTGGGCACTTTGGAGAATAGCTTGACTCCCTCTTCTTTGTGGAAGCCCCTGAGATATTGGGAGACTGCTAGCATGTCACCCCTGGTCCTTCTCTTCATTAAACGCTTCTGCTTTCGGTTCTCCAGCCTTGGCTTTTGCATGATAAGACGGATGTAGTTACAGGGCCCTGTTTTGCCCCAAACCACGTCTATGGAACTAGCTAGGACTTGAATGGCGAGGGTGATTTTCTTCCCCCCATGCATCTGCTTAGGCTGGAAGAGCAGACTTTCCTAAGGCAGGGGTTCTCAACCTGCGTACCCCTGGGGGGGGGGGGCAGGCAATGTCACAGGAGTCAGTGAAGGCTCAAAAAAATGTTACAATTTAAATCTTGAGTTACGTCTTGAGGGTCCGTGACCATAAAAGGTATTTAAAGGGGATCTTTGGTAAAAAAAAGAGTGAGATGCACAGAGATAAAAGAGGGATTGTACCCCACTTTAGAATATTTAGAGTATTTTTGGGGACATGCCCTGTGAACATGTCCCCAAACTCATTTCTCAGATCAGTTATCTTTATTAAGGTCCAATGTCTCATTTCTCCTCTTTCCAGAATTAACAAGATTTTTTTTTTTAAAAAAAAGTAAGCATTTATATAGCTGTGGAGTCTTTGGTGCTACCTGAGCTTGGATGTTGGCTTGCAGACATTTCATTACCCAACTAGGTAACATCATCAGTGCTAGAAGGGAATGGGATTTGTTTTCTGTTTATATAGAGGCTTGCACTGTACACCACTGAAGATGTTACCTAATAGGGTAATGAAACGTCTGCGAGAAAACAACCAAGCTCAGAGAGCGCCAAGGACCCCACAGTTCAACTCCGAACTAAAACAATTCTCTTATCGGTATTTATATAGCCACCTATCTTATGGAACGCTCAGTAGGTCCCAATCAACAGTTGCATTTACTATGTCCTGATTTAGTAATTGAGGATTTGTAAATTACAGGTCAACCTCTTACGGTGTTTATAGCCCAGAAACCTACGAAGGCCACTGGAAACAGCTAACGGTTCGTACTAGCTTGGATGGCCAAGTCATGGCAATTGCCTATTTTAACCCACAGGTATTAAACTTTGGTTTCTATAATAAAACATAAGCTTTCAGCACTTTTTTTTTTTTTTTTGATGTCTCAGGAAACCGCTTATAGTTCTTGGATTTGACGCCCAGTTTCCTTGGAGAAATGTCAGCTATGCTTCAGATGTTATCTTCGTTTTGCTTAACTTTCTTGAAAACCTGCTGTGCTGTAGCCTCTAAGCATCTTTGTGCTTTTTTTTTTTTTTTTTTGGGGCATCTCTAGAAATTAAGCCAGGAAGAACGTGCTACATTGCAAACCTCTATGGCTACGTATTTCACAGAAGGTCCTGGGAAAGACAGCGGAATAACGTCTTTATATTTTGTAGAAGAAGGTCAGAGGTAACAACAGAAGATATTTTTCAGGGTTAACACAGAAACGAATTTATTTTTTTTTTAGAAGATAAAGACAAGATCGGACATGGGGATACCGTCCCTCCAAGGGAGAAACTAGATTGCTATAAAGTACAGCTGAATTTTCAAAATGCTAAGCCGTTTAGTCAAAAATCTCAAGGTTCATTAAAAAAATACTGTAGACTTAAGGGTAACCCAGCCTGTTTTCCATGATGGGCAGGCAGATCCCAGAATAAATATTTTTTTTGTTTTATTTTACTGTCACAGTAATTAGTTACTGCCAGTACAGTCAAGAGAGGCTGGAAATAGATTGGAATAAAATGTTAACAGGTGGGATTTTTCTTCCTGGTTTGTCTTATTAAGTGCTTTGGGAGCCTTTCTGAATAGCCCAATAAAATGGGAACTTTTTTTAGGTCTTAATTGTGCTGTTAATGTTATAACATTGAGCTGAAGAATCATTGTGTTAATAAGTTCCGAGAATCAGTTTAGACCCGTTTTCTGGCCCTAATTTGTTCAATCCATCATCGTAAATAGTTGGGAGTACGTTTTCCAGATGCAAGGATGGACATCACAAAACCTCGTTTTGCTGCTTGTTCCCTTTCTAGAAAATCACCGAATCGGGAAGATTTAATTTTGAACAACATCGCCGGTGACAAGTACATACAGGAAGACCTTCTGGGGTTAAAATTCCGGATTTCACCCCATGCTTTTTTCCAGGTAATTTTTCGCCATGTGGTGCTTAAGCCTGGTTTTGCAGCTGGGATTATTGCCTGTTCTTTGGAAGTGAATTTTTAGGAAAATGGAGGAACTGCCTATTTTCCTGGGTCCCTCCCCACCCCCAAATAAATAAATAAAACGAGGACAAGAATTTGTGTCAGGATTAACTGTAAACCTCCCAGTGCATTCAAAGTTACACAAGCTGATAATAGCATCTTGAAGAATTGAGATAAAAGGCATACAGGCATAAAAAATCCAAATAAGAGGCATGCATCTGCATTTTAAGGGCCTTCCTTTCTTTTGGCTAGCTATTAAATAAGTAAAAAAAAAAATCAAGTGCGCTATGATTTTATACCTAAGTGTTGGTGGGTGACGGAAATAAAAAGATATTGTGACTTTCTTTTAAAAATTCCATGTTTTCCTTATGATTTCTCCCTATGATCCAAATGTGGCTTTTACACTTTTCAATATGCAAAGCTCTATTAAACGTTTTTCACCGTAACTTTTAATTTGATGTTCCAGTTTGAGGGGAAGGCAAATTTACTTCAACCCGCTGAGTTTTTTGCTTCTTCCCTGCTTTGTTAGCTGAGTTAGTAACAAGAATAATGTTGGACTTCACAGGTAAACACTAAGGCAGCCGAAGTTCTGTATTCAACTATTCAGGACTGGGCTGAAATTAACCAGGATACGACAGTGCTGGATGTTTGCTGTGGAACTGGATCAATTGGCATCTCTCTTGCACAGGTGAAGGAAGAAGTTTGCTTCCTATTTCCACGAGGAAGGGGCAGCAGAGACATCACAATCCCCTCCTTAGTATGTAGACCCAGATTTACGACCACAATCAGGACTGTGAGTCCTTGTTATGCTCACAAGGAGAAACTCCTCTTCCAAGAAACAGGCAGGTACCAGAAGAAAAAAACAACCCCTTTTATTCTCACAGACCTGAGTCAAACACAGTCCACAGAAACTTGATCCTCAACACAAATGGTTGCCTTTGGCAACCAACACCTCCCAGACCTTCCCTTTTATAATTCAGCCATGGTGTGGTTTCCTAATGCCTTCTCCTTTGCCTTTGGAGCCGCCCCATTGCATTCCTCTGTCCTACTCACTTCTCTTGCCTGCGCTTTTGTGCATCCTGGATTTGTCCCAACTGTTCTTCATCACTTTCTAACTCAGGCTCCCAGCACAGCTGTGTCTCAGCCTGAGCACGAGTAGAGGGGCCAGGCTTCTCGTCCAACTGTAAGTCTTGGAGCTCCTCAGAGCCTTCCTCTGACGTCACTCCAGGCCCCTCCTCCTCCTCCTCCTCCTCTGATTCCGCAGACTCAGCTGCCCGATCCACTGGCTAGCGAGAAGCTGATCATCGTAAGGAATCTGCTGTCCCACAAACCAGAATTGGGCTAAATTCTCTTGTGTGTAAAGGTTCCTCTCTCCATATATAAACGTGAAATTCAGTGCAACAACAACAAAAACATTTACAAAGCAGAACAACAATCTTCTAAGGCAAAGTTGGCTTTGGCTGATCAATTCTCTGGACTTTGAACCTGCACTCAATTTTGCTATTATTTTTTTTTTTGGCCATTGTTAACCGGTTATTGCTTTTTATCCTGCAGAAAGTGAAGAAAGTTATCGGAGTGGAACTCTGCGAAGAAGCGGTTGAAGACGCCAAAGCAAACGCTCAGCTTAACGGTAAAATAATAGACGTCGACACTTCTCGCTCGTTTCCATCGAGATTTCTAGCAGAATTGAATGTGAGAATGGCATTCTGTTCTTACATACAGTGCACTAGTGGTTCTTAACCTGTGGCCCCATGGATCCCACAGGGGGTCTGCAGAGGCTTGAAAAAATGTTCTTTGAATCTTAAGTCTTGGGGGTCTATGGCCATAGAAGGTATTTAAAAGGGTCTGTGTGGAAGAAAAGGTTGAGAACCACTGCAGTACACAAACTCTGTGGATGTGCAAATGTAGACGAATTCTGGGGTGATTATTATATTTCTTATGTTAAAGACATTAACGTACAGTAAATGTGTTGTTTTTTTCCTGTTTCAGGGTTGATGAATGTTGAATTGCACTGTGGAAAAGCCGAAGAGCTTGTCCCTCACCTCGTGAACACATTAGCGCTGCATAACACAATTACAATTGTGGATCCTCCCCGAGCAGGTCTACGTAAGTGTGTGTGTGTGTGTGTAAGGGGGGACCCTCGGGCATTCTAGTAGAATTTTAAATTGCTCAACCGTACAGGAAAATGTGCGGTAAGACAAAAAGCGATTGCGGCTGAGAAGAGAAGCAATTGCTGCTTTGCTTATAGCTAATTTAGCAACTTGGCCAGTTTTCTGCTGTGTGCGATCGGTAAACGGTGTTCTAATTTGCCCCCTTCTTTTGGGGAGGGAAAAAAACACGCCAAATTTGTTTTTTTTGAGTTTGGGGGTGGGGGACGAAATAGAGAAGAAGCTGCAAAACGAGTTAGGGATAACTTTGAATGAAGTTGCACTTGCATCTTCCTGGCGCTAAGGGTTTGCAGCGTGCTCTTCCCTACTTTGCTTTGTCACGGTGGAGTTGGAACATTCCCCCTTTCGGAGTTCCTGTCCTTTTATTTGCACATCGCCTTTTCTCTTTTGACGGGGATAAAAACTGCCTTCTCTTCAGCGTTGTCATCCTGGCAGCTAAAAGTCTCGTTCTGATGTTTATCCGGCTGTACTTTTCTAGATTCCAAAGTAATCCTCGCAATCCGAAAAGCCGAACACTTGAGAAAGCTTCTTTACGTCTCCTGCAACCCTCGAGCTGCTATGAACAACTTTGTGGAGTGAGTCTACAAATAACTAGGGGTTTCTCCCCACCCCACAAGTCTCAATTTGGGCTGTTTCCTTCACCATCGTAGATTACTACGGGCCAATGTTGATTCAAGTTAGCCTCCTACGGCTGTGCAGAACTGAAACCCAGCGAGGTGGGGAGCGTGGCGGGGAGCACAAGGCAGAGAAGCAGCCTCAGATATCAAAAGGATGAAGATTCATGCCGTGTTGTTGTTGTTTTTCTCCTCTCCCCACAGCCTTTGTCGAGCACCTTCTCACCGTGTGAAGGGCAGCCCGTTCCGGATTATCAAAGCAACCGCAGTGGATCTTTTCCCCCACACGATGCATTGCGAGATGCTTTTCTTCTTTGAAAGAATCGAGTATCCAAACAGCAAGGGAAGCAGTGTCCCTGCGGGCTCGGCAGAGATTTCAGAGGTGGAACCGGCGGATGTTCCAGATGCGAGATCCCAAGAGGCAGCTTCCCCTGAGGCAGAGCCTGCAGACCCCCTCCCCAAAACAGCAACAGGGTCTCCCAGTTAGCAATTCTTGAGGATCGCCCAGCACAGAAGGGACCCGTGTTTTACTTCGTGGTCTTCAGCTTCTCCCCTTCGTTGCCCACCCAGCTGCTGCTTAAGATTGGCAAAAGTACCAAGCTGAAGTATGTCAGATTAAGGGGACCGTTAGAAGCAAAGGCCTAAAGAAGATAACAATTTCAGACTGTGTCCTTTTCTCACAACGGCATGTGTTTTGAAATCATGGAGCAAACAGGGCGAGTGTCCCGTGTACCATATTAAAAGCCATTGGGTGCATCTGTGTTGCGTAGCTTTCTTTGTCCCTAACGTTATGACCAAAGTTGTATTTGCCACAATCTGGGTGATCCTTGGTGTACAATCATAATGGAGTTTGTCCATTACGGTCGCACATCGCTTGGTTGTAAAGTGGGGGACCATGTGACATGTTGGTTAAGTCAAGGACTGCCTGTACCAATTTCCACTTTGTTAAATGCTGGATCCCCTAGTTTGAATTCATGTGGTTAAGAGAACCTCAGAAAGACAGCACCCCCATAATAGAATTAGAATAGAATATATGGAATGGAATAGAATTAGAATTAAAATGGAATAGAATTAGAATTAAAAATAAAACGGAACATGGAATGCAATAAATAGAACAGGGCTTTTCAACGTATTCACCCATTGTACCACTTTTAGCATATGGCAACATCCGAGTAGCACCAGTCGCCTAGCAAGGTGTCAAAAACCTGACCCAAAAAAGGAAAAAAGTGATGAAGTACAGGTAGTCCTCAACTTACAACAGTTTGCTTAGTGACTGTTTGATGTTACAATGGCACTGAAAAAAGCGCCCCCCCCAAGCCACAACCGAGCAAGACGCCTGCTCACCTGGCGGCGCTCTTCCTCCTGTCCGAGGTTTTCATTGTTGTGAGCATTTCTGTTGAGGATTGGCAGTGGGGGTGGGGTGCGTTTGGTTTTTATCCTCTCCCCCCATCTGCTGGGTGGTTGCAACAGGTTTTGGTCACTTCACATGACCCTGGGGCACTGTGACCGTCATAAATATGAACCAGTTGCCAAGCATCTGAATGTAAATCACAAGACCCTGGGGATGCTGCAACATTCCAGCTGATTGGCGCTTCTTCTGGGCTCAGCAGACACGCTGGGATTAGTGCCAAACTCCAGCTGGAGCCTGGCGCTTCTGCTGAGCCCTGACAGCCCTGCAGCTCCAGCCATCTCTCGCTCAGGGTTTGTGCGGTGCTGCCGCCGGTTCAGCTCATTTCCCCGCTACTTTTTTAGGATGGTTGCGTACCACCTGGCAGGTGTCAATGTACCACAGGTGGTACCCATAGCACTGGTTGTAAAGCCCTGACCTAGAAAACACACCGATGGAATAAAATGTGTTCTGCCAATCACATCCCCCTCCTAGAAGGAAGGAAACTGAGCTGCACAATTGCTTCTCCCGAGAAATTATGATTGGCAGTACCAGATAATAATAATCATAAATCTTACATAATATCAAACTTTATTGCTGAGAACTAATATTCGGGAAAAACAAAACAAGTAACTCAAAAGTCGTAACACAGAGGCTCAAAGAATTAAGACTTTATAAGGGAACCCAGTCGGCCACTTGCATTAGTCACAATTCAATAACAGCACCCAGTTAACATGGAGTTGGTCACATTCATTTTTAAAATACAATACTGCGATTAATCACTGCAAATTGTTCCATGGGACTGACAGGCCAGCTTAAAACGTGGAACCACCCCCATTAGAAATTATTACAGTTTTCACCATTGCCAAGAGTACAGATTAATTAGTTAGAAAATAGAGCTAGAGTGAAGTACTTCTGCAGGTATGAGCAATGTCAGAACACACAGTGATTTCTTCCCAGCAGTGAAGAATCCAATTGACTGGACCAAGTAAATTTTATCGGCGCTGTCGATGGATAAACGTCTTGACTTGTTTGCATCCGTTATTATTTGACCAGTTACGACCATCTAAATGGTTTTTCTCAGATTTCACAAGGAAAGAATAAAAAGGAAGTCTTGTATTTCTTGAAGGTTAGTGCAATTGAGCCCATCCAGAAAAATATACTGATTTAATGAGAGTTAAAAGGGGGAGAGGGGAAGAGGGAAGAAAGAAAACAACTATAATTTTAGATGTTGCCAAAAAACGGAAATCCCAAGTAATTGACTAGAAAAAAACACCCAAGTTAATCAAGAGTGTGAGAAAGTTCTGACTCAGACTCTACAGATATTCATGCAGAAACCGGAATAATGGATGAGACGGCGGATCACAGCAGCTTGTGCTCTGGGGCAAATTATAGACTTTACTCCGCAAACTATAGTAAACATCGGCAAGGATGAGAAATACTTCACAGGGACGACAACAATGACAAAGGGGGGTGGGTGGGTTGTCCAGGCTGTTATTGCGCGTGGTTGAAACGTCTTGCCGAAGACGTTGCAGCACTTGTTAAAATAATGCATAATGTTCTTATAATAGCCTTTGGTTTACAAGGATACACCTAGATGTTTTGAAGGGCAGTGGCAAACCTCTTTACCAATTCTGACAAGTAAGGCTAAAACCAATTACACTCGACGTAACACAAACACTTCTGGGAAAAGAGGCAACTGCGATAACTCTGCAGAGGACCTGCAAGAAACATTCTAAGTTTGGGGGAAAGAAAGCAATTTCCCTACTCTCCGTAGAAAAGAAATATCCGATTTTTCCTTTTTAAATCGGTGGTGCTTATAATACTAGGGTAAAAATTAGAAGCTGGCTCTTTTGAAGAACAGAAATCAAGGCCCTTAAAATGTCACGCTTAATTCTGTGGCAAACTGTGACCCGAAGGAACATATATGGGATAAAATTCCACAGGGCCAAAATGGCATCCAAGGGCCCCAGAAATATTTGCAAATATCAAGGGTGAAAGCGAGTGTTCTAACAGTTACACAACTGGATTTTCTTTTAATTGCTACCGAGATTTCTGTCGGCAAAGCTTCCAGCTGAAGCGATCTGCCTCCTGCAGAGGTAAACGTTGTTACACAACGTTTTATTCAGAGCTTTCAAACATTACTGCGTGCAACCAGCCATGCACAGGCTAAACTCTCATTGCGAGTGAATAGAAGCTGAGCGAGCAAATACAGATAATGGCAAAAGAAAAACAACATCTTTCTGCATTTCGGATTAGCAACCCCCTTGCATGCAGCTGGGTTGTTAATAAGCATTAAAAGGTTGCTGGCATTGCTTGCTTTAAGGAACGTCGAGCCGTGAAACCAGACGTCCACTGCTTATGCAAAATTGGGGGTAGGGGGGATATATTAGATCACCAATCCTTCCTTTTAGTTTTTGGGAAGGGTTGGAAGTCTTGCTGGAAAAAAAAATGTTCCAAAGGTGCTTTTTCAAAAGGCAACTGGACTTTTCTTCATTTTTTCCTTGGAAGACGTTTCGCTTCTCATCCGAGAAGCTTCTTCAGTTCTGACTGAATGGTGGAGGATGGGAGGACACTCAGAGGGAGTGCGAACGACCAGATGACTGCAAGGTATATAAATCCATCCATCCATCTACCATTCAGTCAGAACTGAAGACGCTTCTCGGATGAAAAGCGAAACGTCTTCTTCAAGGAAAAAAAACAAAATCCAGTTGCCTTTTGAAAAAAGCACCTTTGGGACAACCACGACCTGGCCCTGGGGGGGGGGGGCGGGAGAGAAAAATCACAAAATGGTATGGATTTCTTTCGCAGTCGTTTGTGCTACTCAAACCTTCTATAACCACGGACCAGCAGGTTTGTCTTAAGCAGAAAACCTTTACGTCTTCATATTCTTGACTTCAGCGACAGAATTTACTTCAGCAGGTTTTTTTTTTTTTTAAGAGTCCTCTCTGATGTATTTCACTTTACATTCAGATAGTTCCCAAAACCAGATTTGCAAGTGCTTAAACAGGCAATAAAAATAAAGACAGTCACGTTAAAAACAAGAACAACAAAAAAATAACAGCGCAACTTGAAAGGAGTCCAGTGATTTTTCTGATGGGGAATAAATGCCAAGTGTTGCAATTTTAACTGACTCTTGATAAAATATACAGCCTTACCTAGTGCTGCTGCTGCATTCACGGTTCCTCTGGTAAACCGTGAGAAAATACGGTTATGGGCCCTACTGGCGCAAAGAGCAGCAATGCCTGGCTTATCTTTACGCCAAGCGTTTGTTGTTTACATCTAGGAGAAGCTGAAATATACCCTACAATCACAGTTTCCTATGTTCGTTTGTGTTTTAAATGAAACGCCACCATTTTTTTTAAAAAGGAAACTTCAGAGCATATATGCAATCAGTTTTTCTCTGATCATCAAGTGTATCCATGCTGAAAATTCTTAAGACTGGAAAAATTCACCGAGGAGCAATCCTACTGGCTTAATCTCCCTCGGCAGGGCACAGAATGACACACCCCTTTGTGTCTTTCCTTCAGTGTAGCTGTCCACAGTGTGCGGATCAGTGCTTTAATTCTTTTGTGCAGAAATACAAGGAACCCTTTC
Source organism: Daboia siamensis (assembly GCA_024449315.1). Classification (NCBI taxonomy): domain Eukaryota; kingdom Metazoa; phylum Chordata; class Lepidosauria; order Squamata; family Viperidae; genus Daboia; species Daboia siamensis. The sequence goes on along the minus strand of JAKJMR010000927.1, from coordinate 329,236 downwards.
AGAAAACTAAGGGCCTGTAGTGTTCCTAAAAGCAGGAAGAGATATGGTCCTGGGTTTACACGTTCGTCCCGCTCTTTGAATGAACATTATGAATTTAATCCTGAAGACTTTTTTCATCAAAGGCAACACATATTTGTTTTGGAAAAGATGAGGAGTGAGTTTGCCCAGCAGTGCCTAGGTGAGCCAAACCTGCTTCTGGTTCTCTTAAAATGTATGGCTGGGTAGATTTTTGCCCTTTTGCATAACAACATCTTGGGAAGTACACACAAAACTTAGCATTATCACCCTGATGCAAACACACACAATGCACGTTTGAAGCAGCTTTTGACAGTTAAGTTGTTTCCCCGAAGCAAACCAATTTCTTCCTCAAAGTGTTGACAGAACAAAAAATAAAAATGAAAATCATCCCTAACTTTCTCCACTTGATTTATTGCTCCAATTCCTAGTCTTTCTCATTACACATCAACAGTACAGAGAGGCTCGCTGCCAGGCTGAGCAGACTCTACAATTGTCATCTTGGGTTTCTTTCGTGTTTCCTCCTAGAAATATATATATTAAAAAAGTCAGCCGTAATTATACACATCCTTCATCCTTGCTGGATAGCAATGTTCAAATGTTCCCTGAACAGAACACTAATATCACGATTTTGCTCCACGTTATCGTTTGTATCTGCTTGTTGGAATGCCAAAGTGCTTCTGTGGATTTGATGGTGACAGCACCGTTGCCCGGGGGGGTGGGGATGCCCAGTTGGGAGCTTTTTTCACGTATCGTGAAGTTACCCCATGAATCGGTACCCATTAATCTGTGAGCCCTGCTTTCAAACTGCTGAGTTGGCGGGAGCCAGAGTGTGTGACGGGAGCTCAACCCATCCTGCGGCAGCCACGGGTCTCAAACGTCAGGCTGTCCATCATCAGCCTAGCGTTCTGACCTCAGGCACCAGCGCACTATTTGCTAGGGAAATTTAAAATAGAAATCGTTTTAACACCTTTTCCTTGAAAATAAAGGCGGCCTACAGCAGGGGTCTTCAAACTTGGCCCTTTGATGACTTGTGGACTTCAACTCCCAGAATTCCTCAGCCGGGCACGCTGGCGGAGGAATTCTGGGAGTTGAAATCCACAAGTCATGAAGGGGGGGAGGGGCATAGTTTCCCCCATGCTGGCTGAGGAATTCCGGGAACTGAAGTCCACAAGTCATAAAAGGGCCAACTTTGAAGACCCCTGGCCTAAAGGGACATGGATGGACTAGGTGCTCATGAAAGGAAGTCTGTCTGCTCTCAATATTGTCAGATTTTTTTGTGGTTTGTTAACATCCCAGTTGGAGACCTCGGCTTGGGTTTGTAAGGGGAGGAGAAAAGCGGTGTGTTAAAATAAGTGCATCCTAAAGGGAGGAACAGCATGTGTTCCGTAGCCCCTTCCTAGGGTTATAGTTTCATATAAGGACAAAGGCCAAGCTGGTTATCATACTTTGTGAAAAAGTCGTGAGATTCTTAGCAATCTTAGAAATACCTTATGGAAAATAACAGTGTCTAGCAAAAAAAGAAAAGAAATCTAATCAGAAAAGCTTTGCTTAAGGATTTTCTAAATCAGGGCTCCTCAAGCTTGGCAACTCTTAAGACTCGTAGACTTCAAACTCCCAGAATCCCTCAGCCAGCATGAGGAATTCTGGGCGCTGAAGTCCACAAGTCTTAAAAAGTTGCCAAGGTTGAGGAGCCCCTATTCTAAATGCTTTCACGTTTTAAGAAATCCGGAGAACCCTGAAGTAAGCAGGACCATAAACCTGTTTGGTAAGGTCGAAGAGAGCTTTACAAAGGCACTACTCACCCTTTCTTGTGCTAATTTCTTCATCTCCTCTTGTAACTTGTTCAGAATGTGTAGGTTTGGCTTGTTCTTTTTGGCATACTGCTGAAGCTCTACCACACTTTTGTCAGAGGTTTCCTACACCGAGGCATCAAAATTAAAGGAAATGTTCCCGTCAGATCTTCGGTTTTAATACGGCTCTTTTGAATCCTACTTTTAAAGAGGCCTCGGAATTCAGTCTAAGCGACTTAAAAAAATCACAGACAGGAGATAATATATATATATATTTTCCATATTTAAATAGAAATCTCCTTATTTAGTCTGGAGGCCGGACAGGGAATGCTTTACCTGCTTAACCATCTTACTGCTCTCTCTGCCATACATGCGCAATAAAGAACCCCAGTTTTTCACATGCGGGTGAAGCAGCTGAAGGATTTTCTGGGAAGCCAACTGCTTGCCAACTCTTTTGTTTTTACCTGCAAAAGCACCACAAAGCAAGTTGTAAAATCGCACTCAGGGAGTCAAACCTTTTCAGGAAATGGGACACAGAAGTTGAAGGGGGAAAAAAAAACTGCCTTGAGAAGAGGATTTCAGTTCTAAGGATGCAGAATATTTGGTACATTATATATATGTAAGGTTTGCATTTTTTTAAGGGAACAGCCACCAATTAAATTATCAACTTCGGGTCTTAACATTTGTGAGGGTGTAAGGGTAAAAGGTAAAGGTAAAGGTTACCCCGCACATGTGTGCTAGTTGTTTCCGACTCTAGGAGCCGGTGCTCATCTCCGTTTCAAAGCTGAAGAGCCAGCGCTTGTCCGAGGACGTCTCCGTGGTCATGTGGCCAGCATGACTAGACGCCAAAGGCGCACGGGGCGCTGTTACCTTCCCACCGGAGTGGTCCCTATTTTTCTACTTGCGTTTTTACGTGCTTTCGAACTGCTAGGTTGGCAGAAGCTGGGACGAGTAACAGGCGCTCACTCTGTTACGCGGCACTCGGGATTTGACCCGCCAAACTGCCGACCTTCTGATCGACAAGCTCAGCGTCCCAACCCACTGAGCCACCGCGTCCATTGGTGTAAGGGTAGGAAAGCATTAATCTTAGGCAGCCGGAATGATGTTCTTCTTGTCACTGCAAACCTGTCTTCAAAATATTTTTTAAAAAATTCAAGTTCTAGCTTCGATACAGACGTACTCAGGTATAAATACTTCCGTTCTTGCTTGAAAACTGTAACTAAAATGATAATGTCATGTGGTTAAGAGAACAACATGTAGGAAATTCTGACTGGTTAAGAAAACCAACACCACCAAGGACGTTTATGTTCTCAGTGGAAAAGTGATATATAAATCTAACAAACAATTTTTCCAGAGATTTTCTTAGTAACGGTTATACGTACACCAGCCCCGCACAGTGTGTTTCCCACAGGTCATAACGTATTCGCTCTTCTGATTCTTGCCTGGAATCACTTCAAATTTTATAGATGTATCACCCATGCCGTGGTTTCTGAAGGACAAATTCAAATACTGTTAGAAACACCAAGTTTTTTTTTAAAAAGTCTGGGTTTACCGATTCAAAATGTCAATGTTTTAAAACAAATGCATCAAAAGTGGGATGCCAACGTAAAATAGCGTTCAGCTCAAGCACTGTTCATAATTTTGGAAGGACAAAGGGAATACTGGTTTTTAATGCACGCGCTAAATGAATTGTCCCAGTTCTGGAGTCTTCCTAGCCACCACGTAGAACAGATATATATTCTAATAATTATGAGTTTGAGTTTTAACAAATTGCACCATCCCACAGTGAATCTCAACTGGCCATCTAATAGGACATGATACCAACAAACGTTAATATCTGGAGCTCAGGATTGAATCGTGGGGGTCCTCGGTGCTCTCTCAGCTTGGTGGCTTTTTTTTTTGCAGATGTTTCATTACCAAACTAGGCAACGTCATCAGTTGAGCACCAAGGACCCCACAGTACAGTTCGAGCAAAATGTACAGGAAGTCCCAGTTTCACAATCACAATTGAGTCCAAACTTTCTGTTGCTAAGCGAGACAGTTATTAAAGTGAACTTCGTCCCATTTTTTTAGGACCTTTCTTGCCACAGCTGTTCAGTGAATCACAATTCTTAAGTTAAAAAGGTAAAGGTAAAGGTTCCCCCGCACGTGCGTGCTAGTCGTTTCCGACTCTAGGGGCCGGTGCTCATCTCCGTTTCCAAGCCGAAGAGCCAGCGCTTGTCCGAAGACATCTCCGTGGTCATGTGGCCGGCATGACTAGACGCCAAAGGCGCACGGAACGCTGTTACCTTCCCACCATAGCGGTCCCTATTTTTCTACTTGCATTTTTACGTGCTTTCGAACTGCTAGGTTGGCAGAAGCTGGGACGAGTAACAGGCGCTCACTCTGCTACGCGGCACTCAGGGTTTAACTCGCCAAACTGCCGACCTTCTGATTGACAAGCTCAGCGTCCTAACCCACTGAGCCACACCGAGTCCTTATTCTTAAGTTAGTAGTACGGTTGTTAAGTGGCTGGTTTCCCCACTGACTCTGCTTGCCAGAGGTTCCCAAAAGATGACAATGATCCTGGGCTAGTGCGACCATCATAAATATGAGTCAGTTGCCAAGCGTCTGAATTTTGATCATGCAACCGTGGGGATGTTGTTAATGGTCATAAGTGTGGAAAAACGGTCATAAATCACTTTTTTTCAGTGCCCTTGTAACTTTGAATGGTCACTAAATGAAGAGCTGGAAGCCGAGGACCATCAGGGGTAGGCAACCATGGCTCTTTCATGATTCCTGGACTTCAACTCCCAGAATTCCTGAGCCAGCCATGCTGAGGGGAAAGGGAGAGGTTTCCAAGCTGAGCCATGCTGGCTCGGGAATTCTGGGAGTTGAAGTCCATGAGTCATGAAGGGGCCATAGTTCCCTCTGCTGGCTCAGGAATTCTGGGAGTTGAAGT
>JAKJMR010000927.1:309838-324477 GCA_024449315.1 Daboia siamensis | reverse complement strand
TCCCTATGCTGGCTCAGGAATTCTGGGAGTTGAAGTCCACGAGTCATCAAAGAGCCAAGGTTGCCTACCCCTGGTCTAGGAAATAGATGTTTTCCAATCACCCTATCCCAGCTGCAGCCTGTCTTTTCAACGTGCACATTGGCAGACAATCCTAATGTTCACAGAGCAGAGTTAAGACTGTAATAACCACACAGAGAGAGCTCGGTCCCAGGCAGACTAATTCTTAAAACAGTTATCGTATTTTAGGAACCATTTCTACATTCTCCCAGATTAAAGAGTGGGGGGGGGGGGGAGAAGAACAGATGAGGCTATGGTATTTTAAAAAATAAAAGTTAAAGCCTTCCTCAAAGCATAAATCAAACAAGCCGTGCAAAACTCACCTTTTAAGGCACTCATGAAGGATCTGATATGGAGACAGGAGCCCAGCTTTGCTGGTCAGTTCGTATACCCGCGAGTCCTCAATACTGATATGGTTGAAATACTGCAACAGAATCGGTAAAGGACCACTTAATGGTAGGAAAAGACATTTTAAGCTTGGCAGGGAGAGCTCTAGTCATTCTGCACAGTATTAATGTCAACGCTGCTAACATCGAATGTTCTTGCTTGACAAGAGATGAAGAAGTAGCCATTTCATCTGTTAAATTGGTGTATTGCTTTAAGAGATTGAGTTTAAGGTTGGCAGGTGGGGGGGGGGGGAAAGAGGTGGATTGTACTTTCAAGGCCATCTCGTAACTAAAGAAGATAAGACCTTGGCCGGTTCTATCGGAAGGGAAACTGATTCTTTAAATTAATTGGAGAATATGATTGATGACAAAATTAGAAAGGTGGAGAATTGTGTTTGAATATATTGTGCAAGGGGTGGAGATTTCAGATTCCAGCTTCCTCCGAGCAAGCATTTGCCAGTGCATTAGGCTGATTAAAGGACATTTACGGTAAACAATGCTTCACAGTCACTTGAAAAGCCCATACGTCGGAAACTTGACAATTAAGAGATAAACTAACCAGGATAGATTTAAGACAGACATGTCAAACACAAGGCCCGGGGGCCAGATCCGGCCCGTGAAGTGGTTTCATGTGGCCCGCGAAGCCATCCTGGAAACAGGGAGGTAATGGCCCCCACTGCCTTGGCCCTGGCCCAGAGACCCTCCTCCTGCCAGAGACCCTCAGATCTGTCCCACTCCTGCTCAGGCCCCCATAGGCACCCTTGATGAAACGATGTAGAGGTGGCCACGCCCACCCAGTAGGCCACGCCCACCCAGCCCCCTGAGGGCAACCGCAATGCTGATGCGGCCCTCAATGAAATTGAGTTTGACACCCCTGATTTAAGAGAATAAAATAAACAGCAGAGCATTGTTGTCTGCGTTCACACCGATTCTGCTAGGAGCTGGGATTAGGAACCATGAATATAATAACCGACAAAGAATACAAGCTCAGAAGGGTTATATTTGACACTGGAGTTCATTTAAGCCGTAGTCTGAAACAAGGTCCAAAATTTCTTTTAATCTGTATGTTCTCCACTTCCAAATATTTTGATAACATGCTGAAAAGCGAGGAGGATACGGTCTTCTTGAAGAGATACAAAGGTCATTTATAACTTAGCTTAGCAAGCCAGGGTTCGTGACTTACAATAAAGTTTGTCTTGGGCTTATTAACCCTAAGACATTATCATCCAAATAGTTCAGCTATCACAGAACCGGGTCAAATTCATTTCAGGCCCATGAAATAAAGACAGCACCAATATTTGGACGAAAGAGAGGGCGACTTTTATTCTTCTTCTTTCTAGAGGCTGCCTCCTCTGGTTTAAGTCCTTCCACGGACAGAAGGAGTCAGAGGACAAATAAATCACTTAGTTGGCAGTTGGCATTCTATGCAAAAGACTCAGCTGTGAACGTACCTCTAATTCCTCACTATCTTTGGGCTTCTCCTCAGATGTCTGCTTGACAAAATCGGGGATGAGGATTTCCAGAGTAGCTCGGGCTGGGGAAAAAAAATAATAACTGGAATGAGCAGAGACCTCTGAAAATCAGGTGTGCAATTTTCATTTGGGTCGTTTCTGGTTGTCTTCATGCTCTCTCCTTTTCCCCCCCAAGAGTTTGTTCCTTTGTCGTGTGTTAATGAGCGGACATGGAAGCTTTTAAAGCCGAATCACAGAAAATCGCACGCAGAATCAGAACTGATGCACCAATTTTCTGAGCGTGCTAAAAAAAAATTAAGGGGGCTCCAGTAATCATCCATGGAGGGACGCAGTGGCTCAGTGGGTTAGGACGCTGAGCTTGTCAATCAGAAGGTCGGCAGTTTGGCGGGTCGAATCCCGAGTGCCGCGTAGCAGAGTGAGTGCCTGTTACGCGTCCTGGCTTCTGCCAACGTAGCAGTTCAAAAGCACGTAAAAATGCAAGTAGAAAAATAGGGACCACTCCGGTGGGAAGGTAACAGCGTTCCGTGTGCCTTTGGCGTCTAGTCATGCCGGCCACATGACCACGGAGACGTCCTCGGACAAGCGCTGGCTCTTCGGCTTTGAAATGGAGATGAGCACCGGCCCCTAGAGTCGGAAACAACTAGCACGCATGTGCGGGGGAACCTTTACCTTTAATCATCCATAATTCTAAATGGCTTTTACTTACCAGCTTTATTCTTGGCAAGTTTTTTGCTACTGGCAGTCCCTGCTCCGTAAGTCACTCCATCAATAATAACGGATGCTCCAAAAGGCTCACTTGGGTTCTCTTTAAAGGGAGAGGAGAGAAAAATCAAAATTGTTAAGTCCCATCTCACCCCATTAAGAAGACCGAGAGGGCCATGTTTAGCATTCTTGACCTGATAATAATAATTGAAACTGCGCGATTATGGATGAAACGTGTAACAGTGATACACATTGTCATTGGGGCACTGGGAACTATGTCCAAAAACTTTGCAAAATACATCAAGAAATTGCAGCTTCCTGCAATAACTCCAGCAAAGCTACAAAAAACTGCGCTACTCAGAACATCTTACATTTTAAGGAGCTACCTGGTTGATACCTAGGATGCTGGCAGCAACCCATGTAAGCCATTAGTACCAGTCAATTTGAGTGTTCAGCTAACTGAGTTTCATGTTTTATGAATAAAAGTTTTATAATAACAACAATAATAACAACAATAATAATAATGGTTGGAAGGGACCTTGGAGGTCATCTAGTTCAACCCCCTGCTCAGGGAGGAAACCCTATGTTATTTCAGACAAATGGCTATCCAGTCTCTTCTTAAAAACTTCCAGTGTTGAAGCATCCACAGCTTCTGGAGGCAGGTTGTTCCACTGACTAATTGTTCTAACTGTTAGGAAGTTTTTCCTTAGTTCTAGGTTGCTTCTCTCCTTGATTAGTTTCCACCCATTGCTTCTTGTCTTGCCTTCCAGTGCTTTGGAGAATAGCTTGACTCCCTCTTCTTTGGGGCAGCCCCTGAGATATTGGAAGACTGCTATCATGTCCCCCCCTTGTCCTTCTCTTCATTAGACTAGACATACCTAATTCCAGCAACCGTTCCTTATCTGTTTTAGCCTCTGGTCCCCTAGTCATCTTTGTTGCTCTTCTCTGCACTCTTTCTAGATGTCAGGGAGGTTATTTGAATCCAATTATGGCCATTAGCAAGGAGATCCAATCGTCAATCCTAAAGAAAACCAGCCCTGTTCTGAACAACTGTCCTTCTTTAGAAGGATAAATTCTGAAACTGAAACTCACACAGTGTAGATCTTTAGTTCTACTACAGCTCTCTAGGTAATTGTCGCTTCAATAAATAGATCGTGACTTAGATAAACACTCAAAGACTTACCACATTCAAAGAAATTGTAAACAGGTCGGACTTTCAGGACGCGTTGCATATATTCATGAAGGATACAAACTTCAGACTTCCCATTGGGATTAATAACAAACTCTGGAAAATAAGGATATTGCACAGATGTGGCTTTGAATCTCTGGTAACAGCTAAAGTAAGAGAACTGCTTTCATTAAGTCCCGCAGGATAAATACAATTCCTTGATACCAAGCCCAGTATGTGTTAGTGGTATTATCCTAACAATGAGTCAAAAATAAAACGAGCATTTTCCAGGATTAAGGAAAATGTGCCTGGCTGAGGAATTCTGGGAGTTGAAGTCCACAAGTCATAAAAGGGCCACGTTTGAAGACCCCTGGTGTAGGTAGTCCTCCATTTAGGAGCACAAGGGAGTCTCCCCATAAGTCATGACGGTCACAGAGTGGGTCATCATGAGACTGACCCCACTTTACAACTTTTTTTCTTTTTTCTTTTGCAGTGGTCATTAAGCGAGCATGGCAGTCACCATGGCTGTTAAGCAAACCAACTGTTTTGTTATGGGACCGAAGATGTAAATGCTTTTTTGGGGGGGAGGGGGGGCAAAATAACATTGCGCAATGTGGCCACGTGATTGTGGGACGCTGCAAAGAGGTGTAAGCATCTGCTAGACTTGGAGATCCATCGTACCTTTGAAAGGAAGACAAAACTCTGAATAGGGCGGGGACGGACAAACAAACCAATAAAAACAGTTCCACACAGAACTCTGGCTGACTCTCAGGGCTTTAAAATTTAATTACATGCTCACAACCCGCCTACCTTTCTTTGTGGGGGCATCTTGGACCGACAAGGTAATCAGTTTCTGATTGGCTGGCAAAATGGGCCTTTCAGACTCCGCCTGCTTCCTTTTCATCTCCCGGTTGAACTGCCGTCTCTCTGCCCACGTTCGGAACTTCTTCACCGTGACTTGCTCAAAATCAAAACACTTTTCCAGGTAGTGTCGGAAATCCTCAATATCTGAGAAAACAAAGCAACCATCATCGCGTCGAGCTCCTCCCCAGGTGAGACAGCCACGGGTCGGTCAGGCGAGGGACCCGGCTGACGGACCCCAGGGCTTATGATCATCAGGCGGTCGTAAGTCAAGGACTAACTGCGGATGGAAATATCGGAGGAAGATTCGCACTTATGTCCCTTTCATCCTAGCTGCAGTTGAACAACAACAAAAATGAAATGAATAGAGTAACAGAGTTGGAAGGGACCACAAAGGTCATCTAGTCCAGGGGTCCCCAATCCCTGGGCCGTGGACCGGTATTGGGCTGCGGCACGCCAGCAACCGGTCCACACGAACAAGGAAACCCCCATCCTCAGGATGCAGGCAGCATGCAAAACTACGCATCCTCTAGTCTGTGGAAAAAATCTCTCTCCACGGAACCGGTCCCTGGTGCCCAAAAGGTTGGGGACCTCTGTTCTAGTCCAACCCCCTGTTCAAGCAGGAGACCCTACACCATTCTGGAAAAGTGGCTACCCCGTCTCTTCTTAAAATCATCCAGTGATGGGAGCACCCACAACTTCTGGTGGCAAGTTGTTCCACTGGTCAATTGTTCTCATTTGACAGGAAATTCCTCCTCAGTTCTGGGTTGCTTCTCTCCTTGGATTATTTTTCCATCTATTGCTTCTTGTTCTACTTATAATGCACATTAGGGGGACACTTTAACAAGCAACAGCAAGATGACTGATGCATAACTACAGTTGGATGTCATGGTTCCGATGAACAAGACAATTCAAACAAGTTGCAGGCATATTATTTATCTAAAAGTCTTTGCAATGAAACGAAACATCGGCACTCGTGGAGGGATGCCAGAATCTGAAATCTCCTCACTCTCCCCCCCAAACCCATCGTAACACACACACAATCCCCACCCTTATCGACACGTCATAAATCACATTATCCAATTAGTTTTATATATGAGGTCTCTCCTCCCATTCTGTACGCAGGCTTTTCTAATCTTCGCAAAATAGTCGTTAGAAAATTCCCTCCCTTCAAGATTCAAAACGAAGCAGTTTAAACAAAAGGCTGTCTTTTACATTGTCAGTGCAAAAACATGTCAAATGTTTGCAGCACTGACATTTGGCCCACCCGGAAACGACAGGTCAATGACAGCTGCTCACCTACTGATTCATCTTTGCACACCTCAACTTTGGCCTTCACTTGTCCCAAAGCTCCTTGGGCTGCGTCACCCCCGGACGGATCTTTCTCATCGGCCGTTCCGGAATCGGCTGCCGTCGAGTCCGGCTCCTCCGTCTGACAATCCAGTTCCAGGGATTTCTCCGTCAGTTTGACGGGCGAAACCTCCCCGCTTGGGGTGATGTCGTTGCTTTGTTCCCTCTCCTCGTTGTCTTTCATTTTTTTGTAATGCAAGCAAGGAATGCTGCTCAGAGGAGGGTCGTGCTTCTGCAACACAGTTTGCAAGTGCAAAGATGAGAGCAGGGCTAGGGAACCACCGCTCTGGTTTCTACCAGTAATGCTAAAATTCTAAAAAGAACGAAACTCCAAATCCTACCCGGATGCTTCCTGTTCCCAAGAAATAAGGCCTGGACCAGGTGACCACCCGAGATTCTCTGTGCAGGTACACCGGGATGCCCGAGTTGTGGAATGTCATGATCCATCCGTCTGGCAGCGGTTCTGTCGGAGGGCGACCACGACCTTTGAAAAGGAAACACGCTGAGGCGCTGCTTGGCGTCCAAACCCTTCAATTATTCTCTTGAAACAGAAGTGCCTCCAGAGTCCCTGGTTAACGACCAAGCTAGCAAGAAGCTTGAGGTTCTTCAAATGCTGGTTGAAGAAACCCCTCTTGGTCTGCGAGCGGAAATGGATCAATTCTTCCGTTTTTTCTCCCAAACAGACTTGACGACTTTAACTCCCAGAGTTCCCCCCCCGCCCCACGAGCACGGCTGGCTGAGGAATTCTGGGAGTTGAAGTCCAGGAGCCGTAAAGTTGCAAAGTGTTCTGTACCAGCCTACTACCGGCCCTGCAGAAAAGGCAGGGACAACCCCTTTACAAAAAGGCAAGAGGCTGGAACTAAGCCTGCCAAATTTATTGACACAAAACAGAGCAAAACCAAAACACGAACCATGAAACAGGAGCTATTAAAACGGTTGCCTTCAGCAAACCAGCCCTCCCACACATTCCCCTTTTAAACAGTTCAAGGTGTGGCTTCTCTCTGCCTCCTTCCGAGGTGCCCCATTGCCTTCCTCTGTTTACTCCTGATTGACTGCCTCCTGCGTCGGGCGTCCTTGAACAGGGCCAGCTGTGGGTCATCTTCATCCACGCTGTCAGGCTCACACAGCTGGGTCTGCGTAGTGACCAGATGAGAGGGGCCTGGCTGAGGGCTCTGCGAAGCCTCAGGGCTGTCCTCTGCAGGCTCTCCAACACCCCCCCTCCTCCTCTGAATCGTCCGACCCAACTGCCGAACCCACAGGCTGACCCTGAATCACAACACCAAGGTTGGAAACCCCCAGCTAAAACAGTTGAGGCTGTGTGGAGAATCCTCCATGGGTCAATTGTTCTACATGCAAAATAAAAGCTGCGCGATTCAGGTGGTTTTGCTCACGCCCGGAACAACTCTTCGTGTTCTTCTGGGTGTGGACCAAAATGTCTATTTATTTTTCACACGTCTTTAACCGCCCCATCTCCCCTCAGGGAAATGCAGTTGTTCCAGGCAGATGTGAATGGGAAGAGAGCCGGCCTCTTAAAAGAGAAACTGAGATGGACGCGGCAACTAGGTGTGCGGTCCGTTGCAATAGCTTACTTTTAAGAACAGTTTTGATTTTGGTCATCATGGGCTGCACGGTCGTTTCACCATCTGACTGATGGTCACTTTCCCCTCTGTATTTCTCATCCATCCTCCTTTTTTTGGGAACGCAAAGGCCCTCTTCCAGCAGAGCATCCACGTCATTGTCAAATTCATCCTGAAAAGCAGACTGTCAGGTACATAACGCACCCTTTAATTATTCTCCTCCCTGAACAAGACAGGCATAGATGCAGAGATCTACAAATTGCCCAAGTCTTTTACAACTTGGATTATATCTGGTGGTGGGGTGGGGTGGGGAAACGGTTTCAAGCAGTGGTGAGTAGCTCGGCAGCTCTGTAATAATTCAGGAAGATTTGATGACTTATAAGAAGCTGCAGCAAACATATTGACGAGCTCTACAGTTAGTCCTCATTTAGCAACCGCAATTGGGACAGACAACTTGGGTGACCGAGCGAAGCAGTTACAAGGTGAATCTGGAATTTGGCTTTATCACCTTCCTTCAGCTTTCCTTTGATTCGTAGGCCTGTGAAGGCTGTAAATGTGAGAATCAGTTGTCAAGTTATTTTTTTCTTCTTTGCCGTGACGTGATCAAAATTTGGACCCTTGGCAACTGGTTCCTATTTATGACAGTTGCCCAGCGTCCCGGGGTCATGTGATCCCCTTTTGCGACCTTCTGACAAAAAAAAGTCAATGGGGAAGCCAGATCCACTTAACCGGCTTACTATCTTGACAACTGCAATGATTTACTTAACAACTGAAACAAGAGATGTTGTAAAACGGGGTAAAAGTCGCTTAATAAATGTCTCGCTTAACCACAGTAAGTTTGGACTCAATTGAGGTCGTAAGTCAAGGACTATCTGTATCTTCTCTATGATTAAGCCTCAAGCCCAAATTTTATTTCCTTTACCTTTCTCTCCCTCCCCCCCCCCACCCCCAGTTAATATAAATGCTACAGAAATGCCGTATATTCGCAATTCCCTTCTCAAACCCAAACTCTGGAAACAAACAAACAAACAAACAAACCGTAATTACCTCGTAAGAATAGTTCAAGGTTTCTTCGTCCACTTTGTCTTGCTGGACGATGGCCTTAGATGTAAACCCTCCTTCTTCATCTATTTCCATCAAATTGTCTGTAAAATCTTCTAAATCATCCAACACTGCATATTCCACTCGCTTCTCCTGATCTACCTCGTGGTCCTCCTCCTTGGTGTCCTCGCTTTCGCCGACTACCTGAGCCGGGGGGCCGCCACTAATCCCACCGAGAGGGCAAGCATGCACGTCCCCATTGACACCGTGAATCCCTAAAGCTGCCTCTGCCTGACAACCTGGCTCAGCGCCAGCGTACAACACTCTCCTGTCTTTGCTTTTGCAGCTCTCTGTAAAATTAACGCTAATCTTTACATCTTTGAGCAACTTAAGATCGGGAGTGAACCTCCTAACCGAGGGCGCGTGACGAGCGGTTCTTGGGCTTTGGTCGCTATGAGGATCTATGATAAGACGACTTTGGTAGCACGAAGATCCCTTGGTGAGGAGCTGGCTCCTGTCGACAGCGCGGGCGTCCCCAGCAGGGCTATCTGACTGTCCATCACCACCGGAGCTAACGTCCATTACCTCTGCGTCACTGGACGTTTGCAGGGGAGGTGGTGGAGGCTGTTCGTTGGGCGGCAATGGTGGGGGACCAGAAGGGCTCTCCATGTTCATTTCGGTGCTGGCTGGCTCTTTTGGAAGGGGAGGGGTGTTTTCACAATTCTCCATCGCTAAAACTTACCCAAAAAGGAGGGGGGGGGAGAGAGGGGGGGGAAACAAACCCACCGAGTTTTAAACCAAAGGGCGCAGGAATCTACGATCCTCACATGCAGGAGTCCACCAAGAGAGGATTGGTCATGCTTTTTTGTCAAAAGGCAACGCTGATGACTCAGTTAAGCTGACTACATTGCTCTTTTCATTAATGTGGACAGCTTTCAAAATCACTGTCTCAATTACTGGAAATCACAATGCATTCAGCTTAAATAGCTGATGTCCGAGTTAAAGAGCGTCTTCCGTGGCTGTCCTGGGTCTCCTGGACTTCCTTCGGCCTGCAAAGAAAAACAGCCAACTGTCAAATCGCTCGGGTGACGAAGCGCAATCCCAATTACCCAATCTCGAGAACGGCAAACAGGAAGTCCCTCTACCTACAACGGCTTGTTGAGTGAACGTTCGAAGTTACGGGGATACGGGAAGAAGGGACTTATGACCGTTTCGCACACTTACGACCGTTGCAGCATCCCCGCGGTCAAAATTCAGATGCTTGACCACTGACTCATACTTATGACGGTGGCAGTGTCCCGCTGTCATCTGATCCCTTTTTGTGATCCTCTGACAAGCAAAGTCAGTGGGGAAGGCAGATTCCCTTAACAGCTGTGTTGCTAACAACCGCAAGTGACTCATTTACAACTATGGCAAGAAAGATCACAACACCGGGAAAATTCACACAACTCTTTCTCGCTTAGCAACAGAAATTCTGGGCTCAGCTGTGGCCCTAAGTCGAGCACTGTCTTTTCTTTTATTGACTTATGCTTAAACAGCAACACAATTCTACAAGAGAGAAATGTTTCATTTTTCTTCCAAGTTCCTAGTTCTAGGTTAACAATGGATTTATAAGCCAACCCATTCTTAGTAAAATTACGATGATGTTCAGGGGACGGTTCTGAAGAGTTGTTCTCAGTGCTTTGTTTGTAAAAGAAAAAGGTGCCAGAACTTACACATGTCATACAGCCTGCCTTGCCTGCCCTACAAGGTTCCATCCAAAACAGGTGCCGGAACTCCATTCTGAGCGTTCTATGACAAAAAAAGCCCTGGTTGTTTTCATTTCATGTATAAGTACAGCTTCTACAACTGTCATTTTATTATATGTACAAGAAGTGACAGTTACAAGTGGCAGGCAAGGATGGTGGTCTTTCAGGGAAATACCATCTTCAACTTTGATAATAATTCAAAGGAGTGGAACAGCTATATAGAGGCAAATAGATGACCAAGTAGATTTATTACAGATTGTGTGCCATAAAAAAAAAATTAGTCCACGCTGTTATGAAGCAACACCCACTTGATCAAATGTGTAATAATGCCCGGCTGGTTGGGTTGAAAAGCAGATACACAAGGTCAAGCTGGACAGAGTTAAGATTTGTCAGAGTAAATTTGTAAACTTTGTTGCCACAAGACTCACTTGCTTAAACAAGCGGTCTTGCTTTAATAAAAAAAAAAGTCAGAACTGAACTGGATCATCCAGCACGCTCCCCCAAAAAAGGGTCATGAACTACAGAAATAAAAAAAAAAGGACCGCTTGCTTTGAAAGACAAAGAATTTTATCGGTCTAGAAAAAGCTAGTGCTTTTTCTACATATTACTCACCCAGCCATTGCCCTGCAGCTATCAGAAATGTAGTGCAGAAGCTTTTTTTTCTTTCTTTCATTCAATTGTGTTCAATTCTCAGACACTGCCTTTTCTTGGCAAATGACTTGCCATTGCTTTCTTCCATGGTCCAAGAGAAAGTGACTGGCCCAAGAATACCCAGCTTGGCCTTGGGCCTTAGGCGACACTAGGTTGCCAGGCTGATGCTTTAAACTACTACGCCATCCTTATTTCTCAAAATCGTATTTCATTGCCATGTTAATGTCACATAAAATCATTCTTATCGTGCATAAAACATTTCCCTTTCTTAAAAGTTGTGCTTGCTGCGGTTTTGAAAAATCAGATAAATACTGGAAATTGATTTAATGATGATTTAACACTGATTCCCAAGGGAAATGGGTTGCTGAACATCCAGACATAGGAAGACATATGCCAGTATCCAGTGTCTGATTTTTTTTCATTTTTTTTAAAAATCCCATTTATAGCCCGCCCTTCTCCGAAGACTCAGGGCGGCTTACAATTTTAAGCACAAACCAATGTGCTTAGCAATAGCCTTCGTTCTATGTATATGCCTGCTTATTAGGGCTTTCCCCCCCCCCCCAGCGGCATTATTACAAAGTCAGCTTATTGCCCCCAACAATCTGGGTCCTCATTTTACCTACCTCGGAAGGATGGAAGGCTGAGTCAACCTTGAGCCTGGTGGGACTCGAACCTGCACTAATTGCAGGCAGCTGGTGTTCCTTAAGGAGGCATTAGCCCACTGCTCCACCAAGGCTCTTAAATAGTGCTGTGGTTCAGTGGTTAGATGGCCTAGACCAGGGGTTGGCAATCTTAAACACTCAAAAGAACCACTTGAACCCGTTTCTCACAGAAAACATTGGGAGCCACAAAACCCTTTTGACATCAAACATGAAGATAACACTGCATATATCCTTTTTTACCTTTATGTTATGTATAAAAAAAAACTATAGTCTGTTGCATTTATGAAATCAATGAACTGCTACAAAGAAAACAAATTTTTATGCCGGAGAAAGAGGGGGGGGAAACACCTTTCTCCTTCATCCCAACAGGTGAAAACAATTTTAGTAGCTTATTTATTATTTATTTATTTATTTATTTATTTATTTATTTAGTAGCTTATTTATTATACAACATAATTATCCCCATACCTCTTAATTAAAAAAAAAATCAAAATATTTCATTAAACGTTTTTTACTAAAAGTCCAGGAAGGACAACATATATTCATTTCTCCCTCCCTCTCTCTCTCTCTCTCCTTCTCTCTTTCTTTCCTCCCTCTCTCTCTCTTTCCTCTCCCTCTCTCTCTCTCCCCACCCCTCTCTGATCTTTGAAGACCCAAAGGAGATAATGGTGCCACTCCCTTTGAGGTCTGATTTTTATATGACAGAGGTAGAGTTGAGGTGATGAGAAAAAGCTATCTTTTATGAGAATGTTGCAATGACTCCATTTATCTCAATACATCATGATTTAACCCTAATTACAAGGAATCCAGAAGAAAGGCACAAACACCAATACATTTAATACATATATACGGAAAGGTGGAGAGCAATACAGGTAGTCCTCAACTCATGACCGCAACCGAGTGCAAAATTTATGTTGCTAAGTGAGAAATTTGTTAAAATGAGCTTGGCCCCATTTTACCACTTTTCTTGCCACATTTCAGTGAATCACTGCAGCTGTTAAATTAGTAACATGGTTAAGTGAATCTGGTTCCCTCATGGTTGATAAGCGAATCTGGTTTCCGAGTTTGCTGGTCAGAAGATTGCAAATGGGGATCACATGACCCCGGGACTGTGCACTCGCCATAAATATGAGTCAGCTGCCAAGGGTCTGGGTTTTGATCACATGACTTTCGGGGATGCCGCAATGGTCATAAGTGTGAAAAAAATGGTCATGAGCCACTTTTTCCAGTGCCGTTTTTACCTTTGAACGGTCACTAAATGAACTATTGTAAGTCAAGGACTACCTGTACAAATAAGATTCTCCTACTTGAGCCGGGTCCTGGACTAGAAGACCTCCAAGGTTCCCTCCATCTATTCTATATTCTATTCTTTGGCTTCTGCTCTATGATTGTATACTGCCCAAAACAAAAATAAATAGCATAAAAATAAACAGTCGACTAGCTATCTCTCATATTATCACATTTCCACCCCTGAAAGGAGGTTTCCACACCTAACCAGGTAGGCAGCTACCCCCCCCCCCCCCTCCCGAGCTCCATTTCAAGTAGGAAGTACGATCCTGGAGGGGGACTCCCCGAAACCCCTTGAACCTCCAAAGCGCCCGAAGGCAGGACAAGAAGCAATGGATGGAAACTAGTCAAGGAGAGAAGCAACCTAGAACTAAGGAGAAATTTCCTGACAATTAACCAGTGGAACAACCTGCCTCCAGAAATGGTGAATGCTCCAACCCTGGAAGTTTTTAAGAAGAGACTGGACAGCCATTTGCCTGAAATGGTATAGGGTTTCCTGCCTGAGCAGGGGGTTGGACTAGATGACCTCCAAGGTCTCTTCCAACATCATCATCACCATCATGGTATAGGGTTTCCTGCCTGAGCAGGGGGCTGGACTAGATGACCTCCAAGGAGGTCCCTTCCAACTTCATCATCATCACGGTATAGGGTTTCCTGCCTGAGCAGGGGGTTGGACTAGATGACCTCCAAGGAGGTCCCTTCCAACATCATCATCACGGTATAGGGTTTCCTGCCTGAGCAGGGGGCTAGACTAGATGACCTCCACGGTCCCTTCCATTATCATCATCACGGTATAGGGTTTCCTGCCTGAGCAGGGGGTTGGACTAGATGATCTCCAAGGAGGTCCCTTCCAACATCATTATCACGGTATAGGGTTTCCTGCCTGAGCAGGGGGTTGGACTAGATGACCTCCAAGGAGGTCCCTTCCAACATCATCATCACCATCATGGTATAGGGTTTCCTGCCTGATCAGGGGGTTGGACTAGATGACCTCCACGGTCCCTTCCATCATCATCATCGTATAGGGTTTCCTGCCTGAGCAGGGGGTTAGACTAGATGACCTCCAAGGTCCCTTCCATCATCATCATCATCATCATCATCATGATAATAAAACCTCGCAGACCCAACCGAGCTTATAGGGTTGTGGCCTTAAAAAGGAAAGAAGAACTTTAATACCGCCCCCCCCCCTCTCTCTCTCTCTCACACACACACACAAAGCATCTGGAGGTCTCAGAGAATTTAAACGCAATTAAAATAACCCCCAGTTCCCCTCCCCCTCCCCGAAATTCGAGTCTGGGGGGGTCGTAATAAGTCTGTCTGGGCCAGGTCACGTGGAGCCCTCCCCCGGCCGTCAATCAAGGGAGGGAGGGAGGGGGGGGTCACTGCTTCTCGGCCTACAAGCGCGGCGGGGCCTAGTCAAAGAGGCTCCCGCGGGGGAGCCCCCTCCTCTAAGGCTGAGGGGGCCATGCCGCGCCGGGTCCGGCACCCACCTGGGCCATGCCCGCCCGGTGGCAGCTGCTCCTCGGGCTCTCTGCCGCCTCCGCCGAGCTCCGAGCGGACGTGAGGGAGGGAAAAAGAGGCCGCCGCCTCCTCAGCCGCGGCTTTTCCCTCCCCCTCCTGCCCCCTCCCTCGGCTCAGCGAAGCTGCCCGCGCGCGGACGCCGCCATCTTTAAAACG
>JAKJMR010000927.1:297338-304838 GCA_024449315.1 Daboia siamensis | reverse complement strand
ATCAACCCTGACTGCTCTTTAGAAGGCCAGATCCTGAAGTTGAAACTCAAATACTTTGGCCACCTAATGAGAAGGAAGGACTCACTGGAGAAGAGCCTAATGCTGGGAAAGGTTGAGGGCAAGAGAAGAAGGGGACGAGAGAGAATGAGGTGGCTGGATGGAGTCACTGAAGCAGGAGGTGTGAGCTTAAATGGACTCCAGAAGATGGTAGAGGACAGGAAGGCCTGAAGGAACATTGTCCATAGGGTCGTGAGGGGTCGGACACGACTTCGCAACTAACAACAACAACAATAAAATTCCAACGGTGAAGTCTTCCTCTTACCTGGTTCCATAATCTGGACACCGGACACACAGAGCTGCGTACTTGTTTAGGAACGGAAGGACGTAATCCTTTCCCTGATCCTCCATTGCAGGGTCTGGAAGCTGACTGGATCAAAAGAAGGCGAATCAGAGACCATGGGACCGAAATTCTTCACTTCCTGGCCTTAGATGGGTATTTATTGGTGGCATAGTGGCAAATCTTGTTGCTGTTTACTGGAGACCCCAGTACAGTTGCTCTCAAGAGCCCAAAATGCAAGCAGGTCTAGGGATAGGCACCCACAGAGAGGGGACGGAAGCTTGGGGGTCATATCCCTGATCAACTATGGCAGGGGTTGGTGGACCAGCATCGGTCTGTGGCCAGCCAGGACCCAGATCATGTAAGCAAAGCCCCAGCGCTCACACACGGGATGCAGGCAGCGTGCAAAACCAGGTTTCCCCCCCACCCTCCTGGTCCACGGA
Source organism: Daboia siamensis (assembly GCA_024449315.1). Taxonomy (NCBI): domain Eukaryota; kingdom Metazoa; phylum Chordata; class Lepidosauria; order Squamata; family Viperidae; genus Daboia; species Daboia siamensis. Next base: position 304,058 of record JAKJMR010000927.1, on the reverse strand, counting down.
AAAAAAAGCTCTCCATGGAACCGGTCCAAGGCGCCCAAAAGATTGGGGGCTGCTGAACGATGGTGTCCAATAATGATCACAAACCATTCCAGTCTGCCTACCCATGTTTTCCCGAAAATAAGACCGGGTCTTATGTTAATTTGTGTTCCAAAAGACGCATTAGGGTTAGGCCTTATTTTCGGGGAAATACGGTACTAAATGCGTCCGTCTGGCTGACAATCTTAACTGGGCTTTTTTTGGGGAGGTGGGGCTCCTATTACGAGCGTCCTGAAAAATCACGCTAGGGCATATTTTCCAGCTGGGTCTTATTTTGGGGGAAAACACAGCATTTCTATGTGGCACCACGGACCAGAAGCTCCTTGCCCTCGTAATAACGGCAAGTCTCAATCTGATGGATGTCACGGTGCCTTCTTAAATGAAAGTAAGATGGCCCAGCCTGTGTAGCCAAGACATGTATTGTGTGCTACAAGTTCTGGATTCTGGATGGGGACAACGCCAACAGCAATTTAAGTCAGTTTGCAAGTCAAGGCGGGGAAAGTTATGACTCTCCAGATGTTGATGGCCTACAACTCTCCATATCCTTGATACTTGGACATCTGCAGTCACCCTAGAGAATGGTTTGGAGCAAAGCACGAGAAGACAGGGAGCCTTACGGGTCCTGATTATTCATCAGTTTGATCAGCTCTTGGATCAGCTCTTCCTTCTTGAGGTTCTGGCTGTGTTTGATGACATCTGTAAAAAGCTGCTTTCCATACTGAAGTTTCTTCCAGGGCGTATCCAGCAAAGAATTGCTCAAGCCGTATACCCCTGTGTGGCGAGATTAAATCTACCTTCAGGGATTCTCCAACAAATCACGGGGAGAAGCTGCCCACAGCTGCTCTCCTTGGTGACAAGTTCACAACACGGACAAAAATCAAGCTCCCTATGTTTGAGTAGGAGCACAGAAACCGTGGCAACGTGGCTTGTCTCAGCCCGGCTCTCGCCAAGTGTTATCGTTTTACATCATGCGTGCAACTAAATTTGGGGGAAACTAAAATGTGGGGATACGGCAAAGTATCTTGCGAAGCTACTTGTGAGTTTACAAGGTAAAAAGGGATATGAACTAGATAGCAAGATATGCATTCACTGATTTTGTTTAGGAGAATAAAATTATACAAAAATACACCCTGGATAATCTGGAAGGTTCATATGTTTGGGGAACACTTGCTAAAAAGAGATACACCTCGATGCAATAACTAGGTTATCACATTGAAGTGTAGGTTCAAAGGGCACTGTAGTTTTGCACAGATGAGCTGGGAAATAAAAGCCTTAACATCACGTCTCCCTGTATGATAAAAAGTCAGTTTGCTAGGAACAGAATTCTGTAAATGGAAAATGCTAATGGCAGATTCAAAGTTATCTCAGCCAGCGAAAGGGTTATGGCTGTTTTATCAAAGAGTTCCCCGTCTGTTTTGTTCCTGGAGCTTGGTTATTACAAAAAGGCCCCAAATATATATACAATGGGAGATGCAGCATTACATGACAACAGTGGCCTTCACAGTGCAAGCTTGGCCATTTGGGGTCGCGTGTGCAAGACTGTGGTTTGTGTTACAATGCCACGATGCTGCTTGTGTCACCTGCTCCCACCCTCCTGAACATGCTACTGAGTTCTCATGTATGTCAACCTTTCAGGGAAGATCAGATCAGAAAACAGACTCCAGATAGGTGTCAACGCTGCTAACATCAGATGTTTTTGCATTGACAACAGATGGAGATGCAACCGTTTTCTTCTTATGTTTTACTCTTAGAGTTAGAGTTAGATGATGCTGGGGGGAGGAATGTGCAGGAGAGTTTAGCTAGACATAACAATGCTGAACCTAGCGTGAGAACCAAGGTTATTGAAATAAGAGATAAAGAATTGGCGGGCTGGAGGGGAAGCCCACATTTCAAAATAATTGGGGAATGTGATTTATGACTGTTAATTAGGGGAGGGAATTGTGCTTTGATACTATGTGCTCAGGGGAGGGAAACCATCAACAAGTATGCTAACCAGTATCCCAACCTGCCAATCATCTTGAAACTTGTGATGTTAACAAACTGAGCCTTAGAAATAGAAGTCTTTCTGGATTTTAGTCAACGGCCTAGACTAGGAGTGTCCAACCTTGCCAAGTGGACTTCAACTCCCAGAATTCTGAGCTGGCTGAGGAATTCTGGGAGTTGAAAGTCCAGAGGTCTTAAAATGACCACGATTGGACAACCCTGGTCTGCAGCAAGTAGCTGGTCCACCTCTGAATCTCTCACAAGTATGACATTTTCCTTTGAGCATCAGGACCTGTCTTCATGTCTATCATGGCAAAAGACATAAGCAGGTATGCAGCCACACCACTGCTTTAAATAAATCAAGATACCCCTTTCTTTTTTTTAATTTAACCCACCGGGATTTAGGGAGAGAGGTTCCGGATCTCCTTTGTTTCCATAATAGTAAATTACATCTCCGTTAGTGGTGCTAAAAGATAAAAATAGAAGAAGGAGGAGGAGGAGGAGGAGGAGGAGGAGGAGAAGAAAAAGAAGAAGAAAATGAGTTCTCCTTGCAAAACCCAGTAACTTAAATCTTTAATTGAGCTCTAATTTTCTGCAATCTTCAACCTAGCAAGATTTTTCTCCCCCCCTCTGTTTGGAAATCAGGAAACTATTTTCTTTTCCTAAAATTAATCTGGTGATGTTTCTGCAGTTAGGGGCACTGGTTAACTGTGACCACAGCACAGGAAAAATATATATATATTTTTGTAGATTTGATCAAATGAATCTGCTTTTAATTAACTAAAAAAAAAAACCCCACCCACTTTTGAAATTAGCAGCTAAGATCCGGTGAGGAAAGTCTTTTGCTGGAAGGCGGGAGAGAGACGTGGAATTGCCCTATAGCAGCTCGTTTTTTTCTGCCTTCCAAGAATTAAAATAAAAAGAAAATTCCATTTCCCCAGTGAGAATTTGATTATTCCCTCCCCAACACTTCGGTCTGCAGTGTTTGGAAGCATCTAAGATGGGCCCAATATACTAAATTAGCACAGTTTCTTGTGCCAATTACATTAGTTGGTTATTAATAATTTCCTATATATTTCACTGAACCAAACCCATTCTATATTCTAATCACATCTCCTCGTTGTATAATCCATATCTGCTCTTTTCTTCCTCCTGGAATAATCACCAACTGTATTCAAGAGCCAATTAGATTTATTTATTTATTTTTTAAAAAACAACAACTTAAAATCATCATACCATAAATAGGAACCAATGTCAACCCACACCTATGGAATTAAGGAAAAAAAGCCAAATCAACGAACCACCCAATCTTTACTGAAGGAAAAATGTGCTGTAGATTGGGGGGGGGAGGGGGGGGAGAAAAGTCCATCAGCCGAATATAATTATCTGTGTAGATGTGCATAATAAACTCATCCTCAAACAAACAAAAAGTTAATTAGTCAAAATATATGCAGTGATATGAATTAGACATCCGTCTTCGGTACCATAAAACCTTCGGCGGGAAATTAACTAACTCCCTAATATTTGCTGAGCTTCAAACAGGGTAAAGGATCAGCTCGGATGCTGATGTTTTTCGGCTAGCCTGATGCTTAAGTCCGAATGCACCTTCTCTTTTTCGCCAGGTAAACCTGCAGGTGTATTTTGGGGGGCCACTTCTAGACCACAAATCGGGGCTCAAGTGGACCAGCCAAGATTATGGCAAGAGGCAGTTGTTGTTGTTAGTTGCGAAGTCGTGTCCGACCCATCGCGACCCTATGGACAATGTTCCTCCAGGCCTTCCTGTCCTCTAACATCTTCTGGAGTCCATTTAAGCTCACGCCTCCTGCTTCAGTGACTCCATCCAGCCACCTCCTTCTCTGTCGTCCCCTTCTTCTCTTGCCCTCAACCTTTCCCAGCATGAGGCTCTTCTCCAGTGAGTCCCTCCTTCTCATTAGGTGGCCAAAGTATTTGAGTTTTAGCTTCAGGATCTGGCCTTCTAAAGAGCAGTCAGGGTTGATCTCCTCTAGGACTGACCGGTTTGATCGCCTTGCAGTCCAAGGGACTCGCAGGAGTCTTCTCCAGCACCAGAGTTGAAAGCCGAAAGAGGCAGTTACGCCAGCTCAAAGCGAAGAATTGGTTTTGAAGGGAGGACAGACCAGATCTTGGCATGCTCCATCATGAAAACCTGGAAACGCGTTTGGCAGGCAGGCAGGTAGATGCCGTTAGCGCATCAGAACCAAGCAGAGAAAAAAAGGAAACAGGTTTGGCCCTCATAATGGAGAATCATTATAGCTCAGGGTGGAAATGAAGAGTCCTTGGTGCTCTCTGAGCTTTGGTGGTTTTCTTGCAGATGTTTCATGACCCAACTAAGGAACATCATCAGTACTAAAAGGGAGTGGGCATCATGGAGAAGAGGACTACAACTGTGGGGGTCTTTAGTGCTCTCTGAACGTAATAGTTTTTGGGCAGATGTTTCATGACCCAACTAGGGGACACCATGAGTGCTAGAAGGGAGTGTGGTTTGGGGTGGGGGAGAGGAAGAGGAGGACTGTGGGGTCCTTGGTGCTCTCTGAGTTTGGTGGTTTTCTTGCAGATGTTCCCTTACCCAACTAGGTAACATCATCAGTGCTAGAAAGGAGTGAAGTTTGTGGGAGGAGGACGAGGACGACTATGGGTCTTTGGTGTTCTCTGAGTTTGATGGTTTTCTTGCAGACATTCCCTTACCCAACTAGGTAACATCATCAGTGCTGGAAGGGAGTGAAGTTTGTGGAAAGAGGAGGAGGAGGAGGAGGAGGAGGAGGATGACGACTATGGGTCTTTGGTGGTTTTCTTGCAGACGTTCCCTTACCCAACTAGGTAACATCATCAGTGCTGGAAGGGAGTGAAGTTTGTGGAAAGAGGAGGAGGAGGAGGAGGACGACGAGTATGGGTCTTTGGTGGTTTTCTTGCAGACGTTCCCTTACCCAACTAGATAACATCATCAGTGCTAGAAGATAGTGAAGTTTGTGGAAAGAAGAGGAGGAGAAGGAGGACAATGATGACTATGGGTCTTTGGTGCTCTCTTGAGTTTGGTGGTTTTCTTGCAGACGTTCCCTTACCCGACTAGGTAACATCATCAGTGCTAGGAGTGAAGTTTGTGGAATGAGGAGGAGGAGGAGGAAGAGGAGGAGCGAGCAGCAAGGACAGGTCTTCTGCAAACCCCTCAAACTTTTCTGGACAATATTGCAAAGCTGCCGATAGGGGGCTCACCCTGATCGGCATTCAGCTTCCTTGCATGGGAAAAGTCAATTCCTCGAACCAAATCTTAGTTTATTGAGCTGGATCTCAGCATGGGGATATATATCACTTGCTCAGGAGATTCACTTATTATTTATGGCAGCAAACCACTTCAAAGCTTTCCTCAACCGGCTCTCCCTGTGTGGGGAAAAAACAAAAAAACAAAACCAGGCTGTGTAAGTGTGTGTGTGCGCGCGTGCGCACGTGTTTTAAGTGATCGTTGTGACATTTTTACACAACAGCAGTATTTTCCAGCGTTCTGTTTTGTTAGGAAATGGAGAATATACACCAAAAAGCTCATGAGAACAATGGTGGGCTTAGTAGAAATTCTCTCTCTCTCTCTCTCACACACACACACACACACACACACACACACACACGCCAAGCCTAAGTTCATACAGATAGTCCTCGACCTTTAATTTTGCTCCATTTGATGGCCTTTCTTGCCCGTTTTTAAGTGTATCACTGCAGTTGTTAAGTGGGTGACTTTGCCTGAGTCCCCACCGACTTTGCTTATCCGAAGGCCGCAAAATGGTCGCAACCGTCCTAAACGTGAGTCCGTGGCCAAGCGTCTGAATTTTCATCACCTGACCGTGGGGATGCTGCGAAACGTCGTTAAGTGTGAAAAACGGTCGTAAGTCTCTCTCTTTTTAATGCCATTGTAACTCTGAACGGTCAAACAGTTGTAGGTTGAGAGCTACCTGTTATTTTGGGAAAGGAAGGTATCAGCTCGCACCTGAAGCCTGCCTAATAAGAGAAATTAACTCAGTTGACTCAGCTGTTTATATCCTAAGAGTCTGTAACCTAAATTCTGTATTCTTCCTGGCTAAACTAATCCACTGCCTTCTTCCCCTTCCTTCCCATCTTTTACGCCCCGTCATTGCATCCTTGATAAGCTTGGAGTTCTCTTTTCTTAAGTTGCAGACCTCCTGAATAAAGAGAAATCGTTCTGCAGATTTTGAAATGGGAATACCATTCATGCTTTCATCTCTGTAGCCGCCCCGCACCCCTTTAAATACCGAGCCTTGGCGAAGTAGATAGGGTGTGTTTGGCTCTTGTTTGATTTATGTCAGCTTACGAAGTCGCAAAAATACATTCCCGTCTCGCTTTTTTTTTTTTTAAAAAAAAGCTGTTTGCAAAGAAAGCCATTTGCGTAGTTCAGGAGATGTTGCCGCAATGTACATCACTTCGGCGTTTTAAAATCCGGGCACGGTTGTTCCTGACAGATGAACATAATTCCGTCTGCGTCTAAAATAAGAATTTTTTAAAAGTAATTTTTGGCTATATTAGCAGCACCCCGGGATATCAGCAAGTTGGCAGTTTTTCTCTGCTTCTCGTTTATGGCTCAACTTAAAAATCCCGAGTATTTATTGCATTCCTCATTTGATAACCATATCCACTTTCTTTCTTTCTTTCTTTCTTTCTTTCTTTCTTTCTTTCTTTCTT
>JAKJMR010000927.1:264396-290352 GCA_024449315.1 Daboia siamensis | reverse complement strand
AGGTTCGAGTCCCACCAGGCTCAAGGTTGACTCAGCCTTCCATCCTTCCGAGGTAGGTAAAATGAGGACCCAGATTGTTGGGGGCAATAAACTGACTTTGTAATAATGCCGCTGAGGGGGGGGGAAAGCCCTAATAAGCAGGCATATACATAGAATGAAGGCTACTGCTAAGCTTGTAAGCCGCCCTGAGTCTTCGGAGAAGGGCGGGATATAAATGGGATTAAAATAAATAAATAAATAAGACACACTCACGATTACCGTCGATTCGGCACCGTCTCCCCTTCGCAGTGGGAGGAGATAGGAAGCCCAAACTACATTTATTCTTGCTTGTGTCTGAAGCACAATCGAGAGGCGGAACCCTAATCCTCCTTTTGTGGGAAAGACAAGCTTAACCCGAGGGTCTTGGCGTATTTTGAAAACTGAACGTTGTCCTTTTTGGCTCCGAGTTCGGCGGTTCATTTCCCCCCACTCCCCAAAGCGCTGCTCATCCGTTTTTATTTTTTTTCCTCCCCAAGTGGCTTGATCAAGCTGTCAAAAACGGATCTCCGAAGCAATTACTGCCAAGGATATTTTCTCTGTCCTTGTCAAAATATGTACCACGGAGCTGAGATTCGCAGTCAAGGAAGAGTAACCTTCTTTCTTCCCGCACCCCGCTTCTTTTTGGAACATCGCTTTCGACTAAGGGAGTCAGATAACGATAGGATGTTATCGGTCCCAGCGGGGAGAGACATTTCTTTCAAGAATTTGATGGTGGCGTGGGATTTGCAGAGTTTAAACTGCTCCAGGTTTATCCAAAGACTTGGCTCATAATCCGTAGCACCAGGGTTGCCTCTGGCACTGTGATACCACAGTTTCATTTTTATCCCACCTTTAATAATAATAATAATAGTAATAGTAGTGGTAATAGTAGTAGTAATGACCAGGTCGCGATATTTTGGATGAAACGTGTAACAGTGATACCCACTGTCATTGGGGCACTGGGAACTATGTCCAAAAACCTTGCAAAACACACCAAGAAACTGCAGCTTCCTGCAATAACTCCAGCAATGCTACAAAAAACGGTGCTACTCGGAACATCTTACATTTTAAGGAGATATACCTGGTGGGTACCTAGCAGTGATGGCGAATGTTTTGGAGACCAAGTGCCCAAACTGCAACCCAAAACCCACTTATGTATCATCGGGTACCGGGTGGGCGTGGTAACGGCAGATTGGGTGGGACTAAAAAGTTCAATCAATCAATTCCAACCTTGCGAGATCTTTTTCTTCCTGCAAGAAGTTGAAATTGATTGAACCTTTTTATTTTTTTTGCACATGGCGGCGGAGGCCTAAAGCGAAAAGGTTTCATAAAACACAGCTGAAGGCCTAGGACTGGGGCGACAGCACGCGTGCCCACAGAGAGGGCTCTGCTTGCCACCTGTGGCACCCGTGCCATAGGTTCGCCACCACAGATACCTAGGATGCTGGCAGCAACCCGTGTCAACCATCAGTGCCAGTCAACTTGAATGTTCAGTTGACTGAGGTTCATATTTAATGAATACTACTACTACTACTAATGATGATGAAGATGATGGTGGTGATGATGATGATGTTGTTGTAAGGGACCCTATACCAGTGGTGGCGAATCTTTTAGAGACTGAGTGGCCAAACTGCAACCCAAAACCCACTTATGTATCGCCAGGTGGGCATGGCCTGCTGGGTGGGTGCGGCCCATTGGGCGGTCGTGGCAGACTTGGTAGGCGTGGCCAAGGTGGGTGTGGCCAGCTTGAAGTTGCTCCTGGGGAGGAATTCCTGTGGGGGGCAGTTAGGGTTGGGGGATACCCAGGGGGTCTCTGGGGCAGTGGGCAGGAGAGTGTCATGCTGATGGCTTGAGGGGGGAAGGGGGCAGCCACATCCCCTCCCAAATGCTGCCGTCTCACGAAAGCAAGATGAAAACTCCAAAACTCCTTAATTAGGAGTTTTTATTACTTATTAATCCATAAGTAACTCAAGATGATGAATATATCTAAATTTGGGGTGCTTGGCAACCGGCACAAATTAATGACGGTTGCGGTGTCCTGGGGTCACGTGATCACCACTGGCAACCTTCCTAGCCAAACAAGGAAGCCAGACCCCACGATTCATTTAACAGCTGCAGTGATTTGCTTAACAACCATGGCAAAAGGTCGTAAAACGTGTCACAGCTCACTTTAACTACTGCCTTGCTTAACGATGGAAATGTTGGGGCTTTAACTGTAGCTGTAAGCAGAGGACCAGCTGTATACTAGTGTTTCTCAACCTTGGCAACCGTGAGCTGTGTGGACTTCAACTTCCAGAATTTCCCGGCTAGCCATGCTGGCCGGGGAATTCTGGGAATTGAAGTCCACACAGCTTAAAGTTGCCAAGGTTATGAAACGCTGAACTGTAGAGTTAGGAAAAGGCTACCGTACAAGGTAAGCCTTAAGAATTCTGGCATCAAGGATGCGCCTCTCACTTGGCACCTTGGGAAAGGTCATCACGGAGAATGGACAAGGCATTTAAATGACCAATCTGCTCTTCAATATGCTGCAAATTAGATTTATGCGGTGCTCAGTTTGAAAAGCTGCCAGATGGCTGGTACAGTGGATGGAAGCGGTTTGGGAAAAGCAACAGAAAGGCAAAAAGCAGAGCTGAACTACACCGTTGGGGGGGGGGGGAATCCTGAGGTCATCAATAACCTGTGCTTAAGCACCTAGCTCAGGGGTCTGTCTGTCTGTCTGTCTGTCTACCTATGGGGTCTTCAAACTTGGCCCTTTTATGACTTGTGGACTTCAACTCCCAGAATTCCTCAGGCAGCCTGGCTGAGGAATTCTGGGAGTTGAAGTCCACAAGTCATACAAGGGCCAAGTTTGAAGACCCCTGACCTAGCTGTTTCCTACTAGGGGGGAAAAAAATGGCCTTGATTAAGAAAAGACTCGGTCAATCGAAATCCAAGCCAAAGTCCCAAGCAAAATTGTGAGTTTCCATGTCTAAATTCAAACACTCTTCTTAAGGGGGGGGGGGGGAGGAAATTCCAGGTAGCACGGACCTTTTGCTCTGAAGCAACATACCCACAACACCTGCAGAGTCAGTTTCTGAGTTTCGCTGCTGAACGGGGAAGGCTTGCTACAGACTTACCTTAGGTCTGCTGCGATCAGATTAAAGCCATTGTAAAGGTGTCCTTCCAAGGCCACTTTCTTCAAGTAAGAGTAGCTGTCCATTTCCGATGCCAAGAAATTGGTCACCAGGGCACCTGCAAAGAGAGGAACAGAACAAGGGGTTTGTAACTATGGAGCATCACTTCCCAGAAGGAGGCCAGACATTTCGTCACATCAGGTAAGCTTCGTAGTATATCAGAATTGAATAAGCTGCCAGAGTGTAATGATACAGGTTCTCCTGCTTGAGCAGGGGGCTGGACTGGAAGACCTCCAAGGTCCCTTCCAGCTCTATTCTATTCTATATGTGTAGACACGATCTTCAAGGACTACGGGGGAAGAGATGCTGCCTGCAGAACTGTCAGATAAAAGTTGGAGGAGCCCGCAACTGCTCAACGGCCAGAGAAAAGCTTACGAAGGACCCTGATGAGGCTGTAAAAAAGAAGCAGTGGGAGATTTGCATTTTCAAACTTGCAAAATTCTGTTAATGTAACTTTACGGGTAAGGCGAATGATCTTATCAGCCCTGGTGGTGCAGCGGTTAGAACGCAGGCTACTTCTGCCGGCTGCCTGCCGTTTGGCCGTTCGATTCTCTGCGGCTCAAGGTTGACTCAGCTTTCCATTCCGAGGTCGGTAAAACGAGGACCCAGATTGTTGGGAGCAAATAAAAAAGATAAAGGTAAAGGTTCCCCCGCACATGCGTGCTAGTCGTTTCCGACTCTAGGGGCCGGTGCTCATCTCCGTTTCAAAGCTGAAGAGCCAGCGCTTGTCCGAGGACGTCTCCGTGGTCATGTGGCTGGCATGACTAGATGCCAAAGGCGCACGGAACGCTGTTACCTTCCCACCGGAGTGCTCCCTATTTTTCTACTTGCATTTTTACGTGCTTTCGAACTGCTAGGTTGGCAGAAGCTGGGACGAGTAACAGGCGCTCCCTCTGTTATGCGGCACTCGGGATTCGACCCGCCAAACTGCCGACCTTCTGATCGACAAGCTCAGCGTCCTAACCAGAGCCACTTAGAGAGAGCTGTAAAGCAGGGTGAAGCGGCATATAAGTCTAAGTGCTATTGCTATTGCTATTATCTGGTCCTGGTGACCCAGAATCTTACTGGCTGTGGCAAAGTATAAAAGAAGGCCATGTCAGATTCATCAATTCTGTGCTTTCGAACCTAGCAGTTCGAAAGCACGTAAAAATGCAAGTAGAAAAATAGGGACCACTCCGGTGGGAAGGTAACAGCGTTCCGTGCGCCTTTGGCGTCTAGTCATGCCGGCCACATGACCACGGAGACGTCCTCGGACAAGCGCTGGCTCTTCGGCTTTGAAACGGAGATGAGCACCGGCCCCTAGAGTCGGAAACGACTAGCACGCATGTGCGGGGAAACCTTTACCTTTTTAGATGCAAAGAAGGTGCTCAGTCCCTTCTTTCCACACTTGTCCTGCCCCATATGAAGCTGGGGATCTTTCCTTGTCCAAACCAAGGTCATAATTTGGGAAGACAGAGAAGCTTCAGCTGTTGAAGCCTCGTGAATCATCTCTGGTTGTTTTTTTTTTTCTTCATGCTTTCAGGCAGGCGGAGGAGAAGACGACTCTTAGGTCAACTCCACGTGTTCCGGCAAAAACTCGGCTGATTAGAGCACAAGAATTATCACCCTCATTGACCAGCGGAGCAATAAAAACCCGGCCTATCAATTAAGAGGGCCATTTGTTTAATAAATACAGTATCCCATTTACACGATAAATATTTGCTGGCAGTGCCACACACACTTTGCTGACCGGTGAGCTTGGTGAGGAAAAAAAGGCTTTCGGTTTTTTTAAACCATGGGTTTGTGTTTATTTTAGCAGAATGTCGCACTGCCTGTTTAAATGAAAGTATTAACATTGGCCTGCTTTTAGGTCCTTCAACTTCCTGTTTGCAAAATACCTTTATTGGGGACAGGAGAGCCAGCAATTCACAAAGAGAGGGCCAGTTTTGCCCTAAGGAAATTGAAAAGTTCAGGGCTAAATTAATCTCTGCCAATGGCTCACTTCTTCCGGTGCTATATGAAAGTGGAAATATAATGGTTTGTTAAGTGAGTTTTGCCCCACTTTACGATCTTTCTGGCCACAGCTGTTAAGTGAATCGCTGCAGCTGTTCAGTTAGTCACAGGGTTAAGTCAGTCTGGCTTCCCCATTTCTGACTTTGCTTGTTGGAAGGGCGCAAAAGAGGATCATGTGACCCCGGGACGCTGCAACCGTCATTAAGTACATGCCAGTTTGCCAAGCGTCTGAATTTTGATCGCGTGATCTTGGGGATGCTGCAAAGGTCATAAGTGTGAAAAACAGTCATAGGTCACTTTTTTCAGTGCTGTTGTAACTTTGAACAGTCACTAAACGGACGGTTGTAAGTTGAGGGCTGCCTGAATAGCAGCAGCACTTAAGATTTATGCACTTCTTCATTGTGCTCTACAGTCATCTCTAAGTGGTTTACAGAGTCAGCCTTTTGCCCATAACAATCGGGGGGTCCTCATTTTACTTACCTTGGAAAGATGGAAGGCTGAATCAACCTTGAGCTGATCAGGATCGAACTTCAGGCTGTGGGCAGAGTCAGACTGCAATACTTCATTCTAAACACTGTGCATCGTGGATGGGCAGGCAATAGCAATAGCACTTAGGCATACATGCTGCCCCATAGTGATTTCTGGCCCTCTCTAAGCAGTTTACAGCCTGTGCCCCCCAACAATCTGGGTCCTCATTTTACCGACCTAAGAAGGACGGAAGGCCGAGTCAACCTTGAGCAGGTCAGGATCGAACTGCCCAGCTGCTGGCAGCGGAGTTGGCCTGCAATACTGCATTCTAACCACCAGGGCTCCCTTTTTAATACTAGACTGCAATTACAGTTCTAACTATATAACACAGCCTGTGTTACAATTACAGAGAATAACCGTTTTTACAGCTAAGCAGGTGATATCCCATCACTTCTCATTTGCAGCTACATACTTGCCTCTTCCTTTCGCATGCTTGTTTATCTGAGGCTGCATGTAATTGGTCAGGGCGGCCATCTTGCCTTTCCTGCTGATGCCAAGCCAGGACCCACCTTCCTTCCCTTCTTCCATATCCAAGCCTGCATTAAGGCAAAGGTGATGTAAGACAGTTTTCACAAGTCGCTTTCTAGAAAAATGAAGAACGGGGTCCAGTTTCACGGGAGACGAAAGAAGAAAGGATTTAGCCGAGCTACATGAGAAGCAGAAGATAAACTACCAACCTTCTTGAGAAGATTGACAGTTCAAGGCTTATGTCTTATAAAACCAAGGGCGGACACACACACACACACACACACACACACACACACACACACAAGCTCAGGGAAAGGATAAATACATCAAAAGGGACCAGAAAGCTTTTAAAATTCAGATTTCAGCAGGTGCCCCCTCTCCACGCCCTGCTAAGCATCCCCCTGTATGAAAAAGGGAGAGCAAGGGATGTGCACAGCCTATTTGTCAAGAATTCAGAACGAAAACCAGACTTTCAGAGAGTAAAAGAAAAAAAAAACTTTGGGGCAGACAGAGTGAGAGAATAATATATCCTCCACCTGCCAATGACAGCAACGTTAGGCAGAAGAGAAGAATCTTCACACAGGTTTTTTTTAAAAAAAAATAAAAAAAAATCCCCATGGTTTGAGTGTTCAAATCTCATTTTTATTTATGTGCATACTGAAACATGTACTTTAGGATGGCTAGGCAGGAAAGAGAGAGAGAGAGAGAGAGAGAGAGAGAGAGAGAGAAATAAAGAGAGATAGAGAGAGGTAGATAGGTAGAGATAAATAGAGAGAGAGATAGGTAAAGAGAGATAGAGAGGTAGATAGGTAGAAATAAAGAGAGATACAGAGGGGTAGGTAGAGATAAAGAGAGATAGAGAGAGGTAGATAGGTAGAGAGAGAGATAAAGATAGAGAGAAGTAGATAGGTAGAGATAAAGAGAGGTGTAGATAGGTAGAGATAGAGAGATAGAGGTAGGTAAAGAGAGAGAGAGATAGGTAGATGAGAGAGAGATAAGTAAACAGAGAGAGGTAGATAGAGATAAACAGAGAGAGGGGGGTAGGAAGAGAGAGAGAGGTAGGTAGAGATAAAGAAAGAGAGATAGGTAAAGAGAGAGAGAGAGAGATAGTTAGACATAAAGATAGAGATAAAGGTAGAGGGAGGTAGATAGGTAGAGATAAAGAGAGATAGAGGTAGGTAAAAAGAGATAGATATAGGTAGAGAGAGAGAGATAAGTAAAGAGAGAGAGAGATAAGTAAAGAGAGAGAGAGAGAAAGAGAGATAGAGAGAGGTAGATAAAGATAGAGATAGATAGATAGATAGATAGATAGATAGATAGATAGATAGATAGATAGATAGATAGATAGATAGAGAGAAGGAGACAGAGAGAGAGACAACAGACTAAGGAACTCTTTCAACATTTCTCACAAGAAGCTAATGGCTCAAGAAAGTTAGAGCAGCCGGAGTCTACATGATTTTGGACTAAGGCCAAATTCACAGGAATGCTTCTAAAAAGGGGCAGCCCTGGGTCCGCTGAAGCTGTGTGCTTGAAAAATAAATTGGATTAGTGCAGAGAAAAATCTACATCTCTTGCCTTTAACCAGAACTGTAAAATCATGGGAATTGAACGGCCAAACTAAGATGCGTAGATAAAACCTAAGGAATAATGTTTCAGGGAAAGCCAGTGTTAAGGCACCAGGCCAGAAAGCAGGAGACTGGGAATTCTAGTCCTGCCTTAAGCATGAAAGCTGCCTGGGTGCTTTTGGGCCAAGGAGACACAGGGGAATTCTAGTCCACACCTTAGGTACAAAAGTCAGTCGGGTGACTTTGGGCCAATCACTAGGAGACAATCAGTTAAGCAAGTCACCGTGGTTGTTAAGTGAATCATGTGGCCATACGTCCGAATCTAGTTCACCAAAAGGGCATTTTTTAAAAAACTTTTTTTTTTCCTGGAAAACTCCAGAACAGCAAAAAATAAATAAAAAAATTCCCCAAACATGATCGCATGACCATTATACGCTGCAAGTAGCCAGTTGCCAAGCGCCCGAAATGCATCCATGCGACTGCTGAGATAGCACAGCCGTCGTAACTTCGAGGACGGCTTGTAAGTAACTTTTTTTTCAAGTCTGTTATAAATCAGAAGTGCCATTAAGTGGCTGGTCAAAGAGCCCGGTACGTACCACTGAGAATCTCACTGCTACTGTCCCAAAAATCGGCGCATTTGGATGGTCTGTAGTAATATTCATCTCTGTTAGCCGCTAGGATAAGCCTGTAGGAAAAGAACAGAAAATCCGTGATTGTGCTGAAAAAGGACGGGGTTTTTTTTTGTTGCTGTTTACTTCAGCTGCGTAAGATAAAACAAGAAAAAAAAAAAAGAAGCCGATGTTACACATCATCCTAAGCAACAGTTTAACTATGGTTTGCTGAATAAGGTGTAATACTCGTTCACCACTCTGGGTTGGTTTATTTAATGCATGAAATGATTAGGGAGGGAAAGAGAAAGAGAAAGAGAAAGAGAAAGAGAAAGAGAGAGAGAGAGAGAGAAGGAAGGAAGGAAGGAAAGGGGGCAGAAAGAAAGAAAGAGAGAGAGAGAGAGAGAAAAAGAAAGAAAGAAAGAAAGAAAGAGGAAAGAAGGAAGGAAGGAAGGAAGGAAGGAAGAAAGGAAGGAAGGAAGAAAGGAAGGAAGGAAGGAAAGGGGGCAGAAAGAAAGAAAGAGAGAGAGAGAGAGAGAGAAAGAAAGAAAGAAAGAAAGAAAGAAAGAAAGAAAGAAAGAAAGAAAGAAAGAAAGAAAGAAAGAAAGAAAGGAAGGAAGGAAGGAAGGAAGGAAGGAAGGAAGGAAGGAAGGAAAGGGGGCAGAATATCCCGGCCTCAAAGAGTTAACAGATAAAATTAGATAAGGAGCACGTCAGATAATTCTGAATATATTCCAACAAATGTTTTTCCCCCTTCTCCTCACTATTTATATTTCAACAACTTTTTGTCATATTACCCCAAAAGCCTACAAACCACTGAGCTTGCCTAGGATCCTGAGCTACAATGTGGCGCACCTGGATTCAACATGTCTTATTTTGTGGATTTTTATTTTTTTTAAAATTGTTTTAACGCTAAATTCTTTTAATCGTTTTACAATTTTAGAATTGGCAAGCTGCTCAAGAGTCGCTTGGTTGGGGCGGGCAGCTATAAAAACTGAATAAAACATACAGAAGATGAGCTCAGGCTGGCGACAGCTAGTTCTCGACTCGCGATTACAATTTTAACTTGGATTCCCGCTTCTTTGGCCAATATCCAGATCCTGGATTCAAGATCTGCCCTGCGTTTGATTTTTTTTTCCACCCCAGACATGCTGCCAGAGAGGGGGGGGGGGGGGGGAGGGGGGAAAGAAGCCAATTAAACAAGATTCCTCTTAGTCTTATTTGGAGATTCAAGAGGTTGAATCTGTGACCTCGTGTGTGTTCTATCGTGAAATTACAGCTTTGCCGGGAAATATATATAGAAAGGGACGCGGTGGCTCAGTGGGTTAAGACGCTGAGCTTGTCGACCAGAAGGTCGGCAGTTTGGCGGGTCGAATCCCGAGTGCCGTGTAGCAGTGTGAGCGCCTGTTACTCGTCCCAGCTTCTGCCAACCTAGCAGTTCGAAAGCATGTAAAAATGCAAGTAGAAAAATAGGGACCACTCCAGTGGGAAGGTAACAGCGCTACGTGCGCCTTTGGCGTCTAGTCATGCCGGCCACATGACCACGGAGACGTCCTCGGACAAGCGCTGGCTCTTCGGCTTTGAAACGGAGATGAGCACCGGCCCCTAGAGTGGGAAACGACTAGCACGCATGTGCGGGGGAACCTTTACCTTTACCTTTATATATAGAAAAAAATTCCTGCGGAAATTTCGGCGACACCCACACAGCCGAGTTAATTTATGCCAACACACCACGGCTGTCGGCAACCAGCTTGCTCGTCTTCAAGAGGTGCCCACACACATTTTTTTGATCCCTTTCCAGCTCTGTGCTGTAAACACACAGCATCCTTCAGGGGCGCTCCCAGGAGGCACCTAATCATACCTGGTTTGTTTTTATTTGTACTCTTGTCGAAATATATCCGCTGAAGGATGGGCACTTCGGAAAGGACCTACGTGCATCAGCAAGAACACAAAGGCTCACCGAGGAGGACAAAAAGATGGGCGAACCACCACGATGCCACCTTGGTCTGAAGAACCAGGCTGAATGTTTGCCAAGCATTTGCCTGGCATGTTGCTGATTCGCTCCCTTTTCCTGGTTTGAATCAACGATGGTTTCCGGGAGCTGGCTTATGTCAGCAAGGCAATCTCATGTCTAAAAAGAGGACTCTGGGTTCAAAATCTTGTGCTTTCAGTCAGGATGGCGTTCACCTCGTATAAAAGCATTGTTTACTTAGGGCTTGCTAAACAAACCCTGGCAAGTCCAGGGCTTATTTAAGGTAAAGGTAAAGGTTCCCCCGCACATGCGTGCTAGTCATTTCCGACTCTAGGGGCCGGTGCTCATCTCCGTTTCAAAGCCGAAGAGCCAGCGCTTGTCCGAGGACGTCTCCGTGGTCATGTGGCCGGCATGACTAGATGCCAAAGGCGCACAGAACGCTGTTACCTTCCCACCGTAGTGGTCCCTATTTTTCTACTTGCCTTTTTACGTGCTTTCGAACTGCTAGGTTGGCAGAAGCTGGGACGAGTAACAGGCGCTCACTCTGCTACGCGGCACTCGGGATTCGACCCGCCAAACTGCCGGCCTTCTGATCGACAAGCTCAGCGTCCTAACCCGCTGAGCCACCGCGTCCCTAGGGCTTATTTATTTCCTTCTTATTCAGCTGCAGTTGCCTTACGCATTTTCAGTGGACTTGGGTGGAGGCTTTAGCAAGGCGCAGAAACAAACCCAGATAAGCCCAAGCAAACATTTGTGCCTGTGGATAAAGCACTTTAAGGTATACAGATGCGCAGAGTAAAAAAGCTAGGGTGCCAAAATAAAACTGATCCTCGACTTACGACACTGGAGCCCCAAATTTCTGTTGCTAAGAGAGACGGTGGCTGAGAAAGCTTTGCCCCCCCTTTTACCGCTTCTCTTGCCGCAGTCGTTAAGATGAATCCCCGCGGCTGTTAAAACGAGTAACCCGGTTGTTAAGTGAATCTGGCTTCCCCCATTGACTTTGCTCGTCAGAAGGTCGCAAAAGGGGATCGTGCGGCAACCGGGACAGTGCAGCCGTCGGAAATAAGAGTTCAGTTGCCAAGCGTCCGAATTTTGATCACGTGACCGCAGGGAGACTGCGACGGTTGTGTGTGTGAGAAACAGTCAAAGGTCACACAACAAGCCGACTACAAACGTTCTCCTTTATTAGTGCTTTTTTCAATGCCGTGGCTACCTCTGAATGGTCACTAAAGGAACGCTTGTAAGTCGAGCACTACCTGTACTGATTTACTATCTAAAATTAAAGCTAGTTCTGTTCCCATTTCAATTCTCGGCTAAAAAAATAGGGGGGGGGGAAAGGGGGGGGGGGGAAGAAGCATTACCAATTCACAGCAGACCTAATTGGGGAAAGCAATAAGCTAGACTCCATCCATGCCAGCAAAATCACTACTGTGTGGGGATGTATTGGAAGCTGTGCCCGGCCACTAAATTGCCTGATTAACAAAGAATGGCTTAGCATTATATGCGAATCACGGTTTGTTGTGCCAGGAAAGACACAAACACGTCCTGACTTTGTTTTGTGGGTTAATCAGGCCACTTATTCAAATTAGACAGCAACTGCCTTCGGGTTTGAGAGAAAACGGATGGGAGAAAAGCACCTGTCTTTATTTATTTATTTATATTTTAATTCCATTTATATCCCGCCCTTCTCCGAAGACTCAGGGCGGCTTACAAGCTTAGCAGTAGCCTTCATTCTATGTATATGCCTGCTTGTTAGGGCTTTCATACACACACCCCAAGCAGCATTATTACAAAGTCAGTTTATTGCCCCCAACAATCTGGGTCCTTTAGAAGGCGGCCTCACCAAAAATCAGATCCTCTAAGTAATTTATGCAAGCTCCCGCAAACAAGCTGTACAACCTCGACTGCACGAAGATGTCTGCAACTTCTGGCGGGGCGTTTGTGTGTGCGCGCGCGCGTGTGTGTGTAGATGGCAACTCACGAATTCGTACCGCTGAAGCAATTTCCAGTGATATAATTCGGCCCCGTTAAAAAAAAAAAAGATTACGAGATTATAGCTCCGAAACATAAAACCCATATTTACAAAGAGCAGCAATTTGTATAGCCAAAATTGGATTTATGAAAGTTTTTGCAAAGCAGGCACACATTTAAATGAGAGACATTTATTTACAGCACGAAAAATACCGACTGTTTACAGAGGAGGGAACATGGCGTGCACCGGATGAGGCCTAATTATAAGTCGTTCTCAACTTGCAACCACAACTGAGTCCAAAATTTATATTACTGAGATTTGGGGTAAGCAAGTTTTGCCCCATGTTACGATCTTTCTGGCCACATTTGTTAAGTGGATCACTGCCGTTATGTATTCGAGGTGGACGGTGATTAATATTTATATGTTACATATGTAAGGGTGTAGGTCTATACATATGTTGCATATAGTATGTTTAAATGTGTGTTATGTATATGTACACTTGAGAGCAAGCAACTAAATTTCATTTTTAATGGGCGCCATTGTGCCCACAGTAAAAAATGACAATAAAGGTTATACATCTATCTATCTATCTATCTATCTATCTATCTATCTATCTATCTATCTATCTATCTATCATCTATCTATCTATCTATCTATCTATCTATCTATCTATCTATCCATCCATCCATCCATCCATCCATCCATCCATCCATCTATCTGGTCTTCAAACCTGGCCCTTTTATGACTTGTGGACTTCAACTCCCAGAATTCCTCAGCCAGACCGCTGATCGATCGATCGATCGATCGATCGATCGATCGATCCATCCATCCATCTATCTATCTATCTATCTATCTATCTATCTATCTACATCTCTCTGTGTGTGTGTGTTTGTCTCTATGTCTCTGTCTCTCTCTCCATATATATGCACGATTTGCTTAAGGACTGCACGGATTCACTTAAAAACTGCGGCCAAAAAGATTGCAAAATCAGGCCTGACTGATTTAATAGGTGCTTTGCTGAACAACAGAAATCCTGGCCCCCCCAATTGTAGCTGTAAACCGAGGACCCCTTGTAATTGGGGTGTCTGTTAAGGACATCTGCGGTCTCTCCCTCCAGCTGCTACATAACTAATCTTGGCAAACAGTTCTTACAACATTATTCCCGCTGGATCTTTATGCTCGGGCAAGTGTAGGAGAGAGGAGACGCTGTGGGTCTTAAGCCAGGGAGGGTTTTACATATTTTGCGGCAGATAAATGGAACCCGGAGCTTTTGAGGAGCCTCGATCTTAAAAAAATCCGCCCTTGGATTTCTGCACCAGCTGAACAGATAAAGGAACGTCAGATATGTTCTCAGTCACAGGCTGGTTTTATGGAACAAAAACAGCGAGTTAAGCTTTCTGTCTATATGTGCATTTTCTCTCTCTCTCTCTCTCTCATCTTTTACGCACATTCCTTTATCCAAGATTCACAGTCAATGGCAATCCTGATGCATTTGAGCTGGGTTACACAAACAAACGAACCAACCCAACCCAAGGATCTCCTTTAAAGACCCTATTAATTCATATTTTGAAAAAGGCAAAATGTTTGTATTATTCTAACACTTCAATTGAAACTCATTTGGTATTTACCACGTACTAGTCATCTCTCCTCGCTGGAATTATTTTCTATTCTGCACATTCACTTAGCGGTTTTCATTTTCTGACTTCTTCGTCGTCTAGTATTCATACCACACAATAGCCTGGTATTATGTCCTTCATTATATTTCTGGCATCTTTTTTTAAAAAAAAAAAAAAAACACAACACCACCCACACAGCATGAAACATACTCCAAAGATATCCTTTCATAAACCGCGGGTGACAAAAACATTTCTACCAGGTGTTATAAGCAAACACATGCATTTGTGATAAATCCTTATCTAACAAACACACGCAGACTTGTAAGAAAAATGTTATCTATAGTGTAAGCAGACATGGAAGAATAATAATAATAATAAAGGGTCCTTACGCTGGAGGATACATAAATATTATTGAAATGGAAACATTTAATTCAAAAAAGTATCTTATGCATAAAACATTTAGGCAAAACAATAGCAAACTGCGCCTGTTTTTTTTTTTTTTTTACAGAAGTTCTCATTCTGAAGTGTCATTGTAACGTTTGGGGACAAATACGGTACATTACATAAGTTTCACCGGATCTAAATTAGGTGGAGTCAAGACTTAAAAGGTAGCATACGTGGCATGGCATAATGTAATCCAGTTTAATTTAACATGGGGATCTTGCAGCCGAAGATTGATTTAGCCAATTATAGCAAAAACCAATCACCAGCCACTTCTTGTGGCCTACAAATGGGTTGGGCTTTAGTTGAAGAATGAAAATAGAATTAGAAATTAAGAAAACCGTTAAACTAATTTAAGGGGGAAAGTGTCCCTTACAACTTGTATCCCGGGCTAGGCCAATGTGTGAACTCCCTGTTGGAAAGGACCCAGGCTATTATAAGTCATGACTCTTCAGGTTTAAAGACTTCTCGTTTGCATCTGTTGTCCCCATGCTGGCTGGGGAATTCTGGGAGTTGAAGTTCATACCTCTTAACAGTTGCTAAAGTTGAGAAACAGCGTGGTAATGGATGGCGATATAGATTACGGTCCCTCTGGTTTCATTCCATGTCTCTCCTGGACTAAATTATAACAACGCGAGCAATCAAATTACCGCTACAGCTGCTTTGGGTATGTGTACAGCAAGACCCGACGGCGTTACGTGTACGGTAAGCCATGATGCTGTTATGTGTACAGTAAGCCACAATGGTGTTACGTGCACAGCAAGACATGACGGTGTTAACCCCAGATCAGCAAGGAGGCCAAAAGGGACACAGGATATCCCCTCGTAATCCACAAGTCCAAAGAGCTTTAAGGTTGACAGACAAAGCAGAGACTCATTTAAGAATCTAAGACTCTCACTGAGATTGTTTAGCCACGATGGAATGTCCAAACCCTAGCAAGCGCGACGACAAGCATATTGATAAAGAGAAGCGGAATTGCACCTTACCTGTAGGCATTTTTGGACACAGGTCGTGGGTCAAACTTAAAGAAAAGAATGCACATGGGTTACAGGTGGGGGAAGGTGAGTGGCCTCGCAGAGGTGGTCAGCAAAAGGTCATCCTTCCAGATGCCGGCTGCAAAGGAAACATGGACAGCTGATCAGGCTCGGAAATTGTTACGTTCATCCTGGTTTGCGACCCTATTACACACACCACAGGTAGTCCAACGTGCCACAGTTCATTTAGTGGCCGTTCAAAGCTGCAACGTGGCTGGACAAACTGATGTATGACCTTTTTCCCCCACTTGCAACTGCTGCCGGGTCCCCGTGGCCAGGTGATCCGAATCCACGTGCTTGGCAGGTGATCCGTATTTAGGACGGTTACAGTGTCCCGGAGGGGGGGATCAAGTGATCCCCTTTTCCGACTTCCTGACAAGCAAAGTCAACGGGGAAGGCAGATCCGCTTAACAAACGTGTCGCTGACGTGAACAACCGCAGGGATTCCCTTAACCAGCGCGGCAAGGAAAAGTCGTAACGCGGAACAAAACTCACTTATGCCGTGTGAACGTTGGGCTCCGTTGCGAGGGCTACCTAAACCCGGCTCCTCTCATTTCCAAAACCAGGTTTAAAGATTCTGGCCACGCGTGGGTGGTG
This sequence comes from Daboia siamensis, assembly GCA_024449315.1. NCBI lineage: Eukaryota > Metazoa > Chordata > Lepidosauria > Squamata > Viperidae > Daboia > Daboia siamensis. The sequence goes on along the minus strand of JAKJMR010000927.1, from coordinate 274,368 downwards.
CGACCCGTGTCCCTTGGCGATTGGAGCCTTGCAAGGCTTGCTGAGTGTTTTCCACGCTGCTCCGCTGGGAACAGTACCTAGCATTAAAACAAAGCTTTGTGCATTCATCTCCTTCCCACTGAAAACAAGGATTAAAATGTGAGTAACTGAAACGATGCCTCCCCACCACCCCCCCGCCTACCACATCTGCCAAACAAAAATAGCTTGCCAGCCTTAAGAGCTTTCCAGAATGCAGAGACAGAGGGAAAACGAATCAATAGCCGAACTCTTAGCTGCTCTGGATAATTGACTTCACCTTGCCCCAGTGAGCGATGATCAAGCGGTTTTATTGAAAACAAATTAAATTACGTTTATGAGCCCAAGAGTACGGCTGCCGACAAAAAAGAGTTCGCATCCCAGTCCCACCACGCTGGGGTGTCCTCCTTGAGGTAGCCTATATTTTAAAATTCCCACAGCAAAAAAGAAAAGAAAAAAAGAAATTTTCCACAGTGTTTCTCCTGGCTCGGACCGGTACCAAAAATTACATTTAATCGCTCTGCTGTTGCTAGAGACACACATCTGGCTGCAAAAACAGCAAGGCCAGCACCACAGCCCTCCTGTGTTTCTGTTACTGCTTTAGATATGAAAAAGAACAAGGATGGTATTTTGTCAGGGAGGTGAAATTAATCATGCCTTCCATCGCATTTAAAAAGAAATCCATTGGCTAACCAAATTTGTAGGTCTCTGGAGCCGGCCCCAAGGCGTAGCAGCGGGTGATAAGAGCTTTTACTATTACAGGTGGTCCATGATTTACGACAATTGAGCCCGAAACCTCCGTTGCTAAGTGAGACATTTGTGAAGTGAGTTTCGCCCCATTTTACAACCTTCCGTGCCACAGTTGTTAAGTGAATCACTGCAGCTGCTAAGTTGGAAAGGCAGTCGTTAAGGGAATCTGGTTTCGCCACTTTGTCAGAAGGCTGCAAGAAGCGATCAGGTGACCCCTGGACATTGCGACCGTCATAAATGTGAGTCAGCTGCCAAGGGTCTGAATTTTGATCCCTTGACCGTGGGGAGGCTGCAATGGTCGTAAGTCGCTTTTTACAGTGCCGTTGTAACTTCCAATTGTCGCTAAACGAATGGATGTAAGTCGAGGACCACCTGTATTTTAATGCAGGGAGTCCTCAACTTACAACAGTTCATTTAGTGACTGTCCAGTTACAACGGCACGGGAAAAAAAATGGCTTAAGATCAGTTTTCACACTTAGGACCGTTGCCCCATCCTCACGGTCACGTGATCAAAATTCAGATGCTTTTAGCAATTGACTCATATTTACGATGGTCGCAGCATCCCAGGGTCACACGATCCCCTTTTGTGACCTTCTGACAAGCAAAGTCAATGGGGGAAGCCAGATTCATTTAACAACCGTGTTATTAACTTACCAACGGCAGTGATTCACTTAACAATGGAGGCAAGAAAAGTCGTAAAAGGGGGCAAAAACTCCCTTAACAAATGCCTCACTTAGCAAACGTGAATTTTGGGCCGAGTTGCGGCCGTAAGTTGAGGACCGTCTGTATAGGCCAGTGCAGACACAGTCTTCTGTAATGTAGATTTTTCTCTCCAGCTTTCCAGCTGTACCTTCCTTTAATACAACTTCCTCATTCGATATATTATTCCTCCTGGAATGCATTCCAAGAGAGGGGACCTTTAAGCTGATAAGGAAATATACGGGGATATTAAAAAGGGCATTTAAAATGCAGAACCAATGGGGGGAAAAAAATGTGTTGGGAGCAATATTAAAAAGCAGGCTAGCTCGCGCCAGTCGCTTTGTAAGACATTGTCATTCTGCAATGTAACGGCAAATGATATTATTAAATCACTCCATTTATTAACAGAGCCTTGAGATTAAACAAGCGTATGTTAGCTGCCGCTCTCTACTCTCAATAGCGGAGACTTCTCACCGAGAAGCCCACTGAGAATTTACTGGAGAATCGGGGGGGGGGGGGGGGGGGGGGGGGGGAAACAAAAAAAAAACCCAAATTGCTAAGCGTTGGCAAAAGTGTTTAAGCCAGTTGTTTCTCAATCTTGGCCACTTTTAAGATGGGTGGACTTCAACTCCCAGAATTCCCCAGCCACAACTTGAAGCAAGGACTACTCGACTCAACAGTTGGACAGTACAAATGGGTGTCGTTGCCTTTAGGCAACCCTGCAATTTGGAGCGCCACTGCACCTCTTATCGGCCTGCTCAAAGGGAGGAGTTGCGTCAACTCAACTCACAGAATGCTACATCGGACAGCCTCGGCCTCCTGAAAACAAAGCAACAGACCCACAAGAGAATCTTGCTGAATCTTAAATTAAGCCAGTTACGTCCTGTCTTCTCCACCAGTGGTGGTTGAGGAACATCAACTTGTCTCGAGATGAAAAATAAACGGAGTTTTGTGAGCATCCCAAGGGTTTAAAAGACCCATCTGGATTCATAGCGAGTATCCACTGCCTTCTTTATGGAGTTTCTCCCCCCCCCCCCCGCCCCAAGATTATTCTACAATTCTGATCCAATTCCCATGAGCTCCCTCATCCAAACATTAATCGGGATCTTTTTCCAAGGTCAGAAAGTTGCTGTCATCTACTGTCACATCTACTGTGACAATCAGGTTATGGGAAACTACAGTAAAAAAAAAACCCCCAAAAATCTGCCCCACGTGGGAATTGATCAGAAGCCGGCGTTGTTTTAAACTTAACGGCAATTCTTAAAAGATGACTAAGGTAAAGGTAAAGGTTCCCCCGCACTTGCGTGCTAGTCGTTTCCGACTCTAGGGGCCGGTGCTCATCTCCGTTTCAAAGCCGAAGAGCCAGCGCTTGTCCGAGGACGTCTCCGTGGTCATGTGGCCGGCATGACTGGACACCAAAGGCGCATGGAGCGCTGTTACCTTCCCACCGGAGTGGTTCCTATTTTTCTACTTGCATTTTTACGTGCTTTCATACTGCTAGGTTGGCAGAAGCTGGGACGAGTAACAGGCGCTCACTCTGCTACGCGGCACTCGGGATTCAACCCGCCAAACTGCCGACCTTCTGATCGACAAGCTCAGCGTCCTAACCCACTGAGCCACCGTGTCCCTTAAAAGATGACTACGAAGCTCTAAAGGTGAAGTCATTATTAATAACATGCTCGCAGGAGCAGCCAGGAAAAGACCAGAGCAGAATGAGATATAAATCAAAGAATGATGGGTACATTAAGGCTGACATTTCCAATATTTTGTCTGTCTCGCATCGCTGCTTCTTATTATCACCCTTTGCTCCATATTTTATTTATTCTAAGTGATCAGCTTGATATAGATCTGTTAAAAACATGACAGCTTAACATTGTTATAATAATTGAAATCTATTCAGCGCCTTGATTTGCCAGTTCGTTGTCTAACCAATGCAAAATGCTCACTTAACTCTATCTGAATGGAGAACAGCATGGTTACGATTTTACAAAAAAAATGCAGCGGGCTTTGATTTTTAAGTCGTCCTCGGAACGAAAGAGGAGGGGAAAAAAAAAACCACAAATGTTTTTTTTACCAATGGGATCAAACCAGGGCACGCTATTGTTTAGAACAGTGTTTCTCAACCTTGGCTGTTGAAGATGCGTGGACTTCAACTCCCAGAATTCCCCAGCCACCATGGGAATTCTGGAAGCTGAAGTCCATACATCTTCAAGTTGCCAAGGTTGAGAAACATTTAGGAAAATTGCTTCCACCTAGAAGTCTTGAGAAGGGACGCGGTGGCTCAGTGGGTTAAGACGCTGAGCTTGTCGATCAGAAGATCGACAGTTTGGCGGGTCGAATCCCGAGTGCCGCATAACAGAGTGAGCGCCTGTTACTCGTCCCAGCTTCTGCCAACCTAGCAGTTCGAAAGCACATAAAAATGCAAGTAAAAAAATAGGGACCACTACGGTGGGAAGGTAACAGCGTTCCGTGCGCCTTTGGCGTCTAGTCATGCCGGCCACATGACCACGGAGACGTCCTCGGACAAGCGCTGGCTCTTTGGCTTTGAAACGGAGATGAGCACTGCCCCTAGAGTCGGAAATGACTAGCACGCATGTGCGGGGGAACCTTTACCTTTACCTAGAAGTCTTGAGACACATGTCTTGTTAGCCGTAGGTGTCTCCCTGAAAAGCATCCCATAATTAAAAAGATCACGTGGCGACATCACTCAGGAGAGGTCTCTTGAGTTCCTATTCATGCGATGGATCTAGATGTACAAGCTTTTATTTTAATGAGCACAAGAGATGCCCGTTCGTATTGTCCATTTTTATTGCCAACCTGGATTTCAATTCCCTTTGTAGATTTTAATAGAAAACCTGAAATGCAGGATCCTTTTTTTCAAAATTGACCATGCTGCTTTTTTTTCTTCTTAATATTCATGCCGCTCCAGAGTTTTCCCGCTACTAAATCACGGTCGGAAATATGATACAGGCGGTCCTTGACTTATAACCACAGCGGAGCCCAACGTTTCTACTGCTAAGCAGGACAGTTGTTAAATGAGTTTTGCCCCAGTTTACGATGTTTCTCGCCACAGTTGTTAAGTGAATCACTGCAGTGGTTAAATTGGCAACAGGTTTGTTAAGGCAACCTGTTTTCTTTGCTTGTCAGAAGGCTGCAAAAGGGGATCACATGACCCCAGGACACTGCAACCGTCATAAAGGCAAGTCGGTTGCCAAGCATCCGAATTCAGATCGTGTGAGTGCAAAAAAGCGTTATAAGTCAGCTGTAACTTTGAATGGACACTAAATGAATTGCTGTAAGTTGAGCACTGCCTGCATTTTATCTGTACAGTACAGAATTGTTTGAGCCACACTTGTTGCTATAGAGTGTTGATTCTTTTTATATTATTATAATATATATTATTATTATTATTGACACATCCACAGCAAGGGCTGCAGTTAACAGATTTATGAGGGATAGAGAGACAAAAAGGCAGCAGTATAAAGCTTGTGGATTTATTTTTTTTAATCCTACAAAACCCACGCTCTTTGTAAGATAGATCACTGAGGAAGTGATTTGGTTCCCTAAGTTGTACAGAATAAATATTGCAGACTGGAATGAAGTGCTAAAGAACAGCTGAAATATGCAAGGATAGAGATAATTAGAAGCAATATTATGCTTAAGAACTCTTCTGAAAAGGAGCACAAAGCCACTGGAATTCATGCTAGCTTGTAGTTTACTGGATAAAATATTCATCCATTTATAAAGCAACTATGTTAATTTCTTATTTCCTGTTCTGGTGACTAAGAATACTTTCTAAAACATATTCAAGAGCTATCATATTCAAAGCCTTTGGATTATTGATGTTTATTTCACTGTTCAAGCCATATAAACTTTGACACAAGCCAGAATTACTTTATTATTTATTACTTTTACAGCCCATATAAATTTCCAGTCCTTTCTCTTCACAAATCATGAAGCAACAATAGTAGATAATGCATATAATAGCTTAAACATGGCACGAATCCAGCCACTGTGATTTGTAAATCATGGTTTATGGCTCAACACAATGTGAATTCAGCCAATTGTGCCTTAGAAAAATGTTCAAAGATCATGGTTTATGGTGAGGTCAACCCAACTATTGTTTAACCTACCACACTCTGGATAGACAACTTTTATTATAGGTTGCCTGTGCTGATTTTTCTTTAGATTTTTCCCCACTTAGGAAAAATGTGAATGTCCTTGGTTTTCAAATATGGGTTGAGTTTAAAAATGCAAGAACTATTTAGAATACTAGCTAAGAAATATTAATCAATCCAAATAATGTTTTTTGGGAAGATATACACAAATTTCATTAAAATAGGTTTAACCGTGCACTTCAATATCAATTCCACTCAACCGAGATGAAAAGATTATTTCTTTTTATGAACCGTATTACACCATCAGAAAATCTCCATATATTATCATAAAAAAAACCAAGAATCCTCTTTCACTGACATGCGAAAGGCTAGTTCAATCTCCTTGATTAGAATCTTATAAAGTAACTGTGAATTCCTCCAGAATTCAATTCTAAAACTAGAAGCTAGTTTTAACTTAGATCTTTAGTACCAATTTTCTGTTCCCCTTATAGCCTCATAAGTCTAGATCAGAGCTGTCTTAGAAGGGTTTCGCTTTTTTGTGTTTACCGGAATTGAAAATAGCTTACGCAATAATGAATTTCTTAAAGATGTCACAAAATGCACACATTTATTTCCATACAGCTAATTATAGTTGGGGACGTGGTGGCTCAGTGGGTTGGGACGCTGAGCTTGTCGATCTGAAGGTCGACAGTTTGGCGGGTCGAATCCCGAGTGCCGCGTAGCAGAGGGAGCGCCTGTTACTCGTCCCAGCTTCTGCCCACCTAACAGTTTGAAAGCACGTAAAAATGCAAGTAGAAAAATAGGGACCACTCCGGTGGGAAGGTAACAGTGCTCCGTGCGCCTTTGGCGTCTAGTCATGCCGGCCACATGACCATGGAGAAGTCCTCAGACAAGCGCTGGCTCTTCGGCTTTGAAACGGAGATGAGCACCGGCCCCTAGAGTCGGAAACGACTAGCACGCAAGTGCGGGGGAACCTTTACCTTTACCTTAATTACAGTTGACTTGGTCCCATCCAAAAGACAGAATAAAATTCCTAGTTGCAAGTTTACCTATCACCCAGGTCTGCTGAGGAAAAGCAATTAGTCTTTAATACGTCCTTAAGTTTCCTTAGTAGGAAAAAAAAAAAAGCAAAAAACCCCCCCAAACGAACAAAAAACAGATGATCTTCCTGTTGTAGCCAAAAATTGCTTTGGGAAAATTGCCACAGTTGCCTTGATGTGTTTCAACTAAAAATTACATTTGTTCCATATGGTGAAAGGGGTAACAGTATAGACGTCTGCATCTGTTTTCTGAAATCATTTATTTACTAGTGCGATTTTAAAAAGGGTGGAATAGGGTCCAGAATTTAAATAACTGTAACTCAGAATAGGACTCTGCGGGCATAATAAAATTTTCTGCCTCTTGGTCCAAGAGCGAGCAACCCTGAACACAGTTGGATTTATTCCCAAATTAGTAGGCAGTCGGATCAGGAACACAGTCACAAGGGTGCATGAAAATCAGAACAGCTTAAACCAGCTAGCTGAAGCTTCTCAAATTACAGATAGTCCTTGTGAATAACTGTTCAAAGTTACAATAGCATTGGGGGGAAAAATTGACTTATGGCTGTTTTTCACCCTTAGGACCACTGCAGCATCCCTAGTATATAGTATGTTTGGGTGTGTGTCATGTATGTGTTTCACTTTGAGAGCGGGCAACTAAATTTCACTTTTGGTGTGTGCCGTTGTGCCCACAGTAAAAAAAAGAAAAATGACAATAAAGGTTATAATAATAAAAATAATAAATCTTTATTGTCAAAGTACAACATGTGTACAATGAGATTAGCTGAGCCTCCCCCCCCCTGCTCTCTCCCCCCAACACACAGTGACAACAAACCCTCCATCCTACCACACCATGTGAACCAACTACACCACACACCGGCCTCCCAAATCAATTCTGCATAAGATTATGTCCCATTTAAAAGCCTATCAGCCCACGGATAAAAGCTATTTTTCAGCCTGTTGGTACGGCTGGCTATATTCCTGTATCTCCTACCGGATGGTAGGAGAGTAAAGAGATACCGTCCAGGGTGTGAGTCATCCCTGAGAATCTTCCTCACTCTTCCAAGGCAACGAGCCCTGGCAAGGTCATCCAGTGGTGTCAGGAGACAGCCCACAATGTCTTGTGCTGTGCTCACTACCCTCTGTAATACTTTCCTGTCCGCGGCTGTCAGACCAGCATACCAAACCATAATACCATACAAGAGGACGCTCTCTATGGTAGACCAGTAAAAGAGGGTCATTAGCTGTTGTTCTACCCTGTTCTTCCGCAAGATCCTAAGAAAGTGAAGCCTCTGTTGGGCCTTTCTAGCCACCTGGGTTGTATTAACTTTCCAGGTCAGATCTTCGCAGAGGTAGACTCCCAGAAATTTAAAGGAGGAAACTCTCTCTACACAGTCCTCCCCGATGTAAAGTGGGGCAGGTTCCTCCTTTTTTTCTCCGGAAGTCTAACACCATCTCTTTCGTCTTGCCGATGTTTAGGTGCAATTTGTTGTTACTACACCATATGGATAGTTTTTGTACCTCCGCCCTGTATGCTGTCTCATCCCCACCTGTAATAAGACATTAGCCCCTGCTCTAATGTGATGCAAATGTAAAAGCCAAAACACCCCTCACCCCAACTTTATTTTCAAAGTCATTATTGAAGCAGGATAAAAGTAGCCTGCACCAACTCCTCAGAAGATAATCTATGATATGAGAACAAAAAAGTGCATTTCAAAGAAAGCCAGGACATTTGCCCTATATATCAATAAAATAGGACAAAAGGGAAAAATGCTTTTTTTGCAACTTGGCCTGTCTCAGAAAACCCACAAAACTCACGTTTAACCCAATTACTACATTATCCCATTTTCTGGGTCTAGAGCTATTTTGTTTTTAAACTCTCTTTTTATCTTTTCAATTCACACAGCTTGCTTTCAGTGGCTCTTATGCATTGGATTGTTTTATTATGTCCACGTCCAGAATCACCATTGCATGTGAGACGGGAAGCTATACAGGTTGTCCTCAACATACGACCACAATTGAGCCCATTGCTAAGAAAGACAGTTAAGTGAGTTTTGCCCCATTCTACGAACTTTCTTGCCAGTGTCGTTAAATGAATCACTGAAGTTATGCCAGTAATAAGTTGTTAAGTGAATCTGGCTTCCCCATTGACTTTGCTGGTCAGAAAGTCGCAAAAGGGGATCACGTGACCCCAGAACAAAGGGAACTTGGAGAGCATCTAGTCTCACTCCTGGACTGCCAGACAACAGCTTTCATCCATGTAGCCCTTGACTTATGACCACAATTGCTAAGTGAGACAGTTTGTTAAGTGAGCTTTGCCCCATTTCACGACCTCCCTTGCAGCAGTTGTTAAATGAATCACTGCAGTTGTTAAGTTAGTAACACGGTTGTTAAGTGAAGTTGGCTTCCCTCGTTAGAAGGCCGCAAAAGGGGATCATGTGACCCTGGGACACTGCGACCGTCATAAATATGAGTCAGTTGCCAAGCGTCCGAATTCTGATCACACAAACCCAGGGATGCTGCTGCAGTCGTGCGAAAGTCACTCTTTTCCGTGGTGTGGTAACTTCAAATGGCCACTAAACGAATGGATGTAAGTCGAGGACTGTCCTATACCAACGTGACAACTGCCACACAACCCTGCGGAGTAGACCGAGCTGATAGAGGGAGGGGTCCAAAGTCCCCAGGGCTGAGGGGAGACTTAAACCCCGCTCCCCCTGCCCCGAGTCCTCCCACAGCGAAGGTCCATGCCTTCAAACCCATCATCCCCAGCTAAAGAGATGCCACGGCGCATTAGGCTTCCCGGACTACAACTCCCACAATCCCTCGTCAGGCAGTTACAGGCGGGGGGCCGACGGGACTTGAAGTCCACTGCCAGTGCCCGAACTACCCCCCGGCCCAAAGATAATCGTCGCTCCCGTCAGGCCCCGCGGCGTTCCCCCAGACCCTCAGAGGCCCCGCTTCCGCTCCAGTACCCGCCCCCCAACCTCCGAGCCCGGAGCGTCGGCCCCCAACTCACCCTCAACGGCTCGAGCGGCACCTTCAACTTCCACCCAACAGCCGCTTCCGGGCGCCTCCACCCACCATTCAAGAAGCAGCGCCCCGATTGGCCCGCCGCGCCTCCTCCGCGGGCGCATGCGCTCTAAGCCGAATCGACTCCCCTCCTCCTCCTCCTCCTCCTCCTCCCGCCCCGTCCCTTTGCGCTCCGCGCGCCGCGCCGATTAGTTGTTTTTCCCGGTCGCTCTAGAGACGCCGCCGTTCCGCTTGCTTTCCTCCCCTCCCTCCGACGGCCTTCGTTCTCTCTCTCTCTCTCTGTCTCTGCGCCTCCCTCGCCGGCTCTTCCTTCTTTCGCTCGC
>JAKJMR010000927.1:200724-211863 GCA_024449315.1 Daboia siamensis | reverse complement strand
CTTAGTCATGAAAGCCGGCTGGGTGACTTTGGGCCAATCACCAGGAGTCCGTCCATTGTCAAAGTTTCTGAGACTGGGAACTGCTGCCGTAAAACATTCTAAACTCCTTGCATTCAACTGCTTTTGTTCATTTTCTTCTCTGTATGCCGCGGATCTCCTTTGCTGAAAGAAAATGTCTGGAAACAACGGAGGAGGGTGGACTACTAACACTTTGCCAACTAACCTCTCTTATTTCTCTCTCCCTCCCTCTCTCTCTCTCTCTCTTTCTCTCTCTCTTGTCCTCTCTCTTTCTTTACAGCTTTTTCTGCTTGAGGTTGTCTGTGGCTTCTTCATTTCCTCTAGGGATTAATGTCTGTCGTCCCAACCTCCTTAACATACAGACCTTCCTAAAACTTCTTAGGTGTGTATTTTATTTTATTTTATTTTTTTCCTCAAAATGCACGTTTTCCAAAATTGCATGAGGGGAATGTCGCACATCCTGGAATGCTACTCGAGATGGGCGCAGATTGAACTGCAGGTGGTCCTCGACTTACAGCCACAGTTGAACCCAAATTTCTGCTGTTAAGTGAGACAGTTAAGTGAATTTGGCCCCATTTACCTCCGTGCTTGCCACAGCTGTTAAGGGAACAGCTTGTTGCACGGTTGTTAAGAGAATCTGGCTTCCCCCATTGACTTGGCTTGTCGCAAAAGGGGGATCACGTGAGCCCGGGACCCTGCGACCATCATAAATGGGAAGCAGTTGCCAAGATCTAAACTTTTTGATCATGTGACCATGGGGGATGCTGCAATGGTCGTAAGTGTGAAACCTGGCCGTATGTCATTTTTTCAGTGCTGTTGCAGCTTCAAACTGTCACTAAACCAATTGTTGTAAGTCGAGGACAACCTGTATAGTGTTTCATTGCCTACTAATAAGGCGACACCTCCTAAGGCCATCATTCTTCACGTGCCACGTAGCAACAACAAGATTACACACTTTAGATGCCGAGAATGGTTACACGTTCCCAATTTTCTTGCTTTGACTGACAGAATTCTGATACTAAAATTGGATTCCCACGAATCCTGGGAATTCAACTTTTCAAAGTAAGTTTGCGGCCCTCTTTGTCGATCAAAAGTACTTGTGTTAAGTCTAGCTACGCAAACTATTGGGAAAGATAGTTCAGGAGTAAGACGTTTGGAAGAAAACGGAAAACTTTCGTATACCAAAGCTGGCTTTACTCCACATTTGGAAGGTGTTAAAATGCATAAATAGCACAGCGTGACCAGCAGATGTAACTAGTGGCGGCTGACATTTTTTTTCGTCTCTTCACTTCGTTACTAATGATGATGCGGATAAAAACTGAGTTAAAAATTGCACCTGGATGAATAACCGGAAAATAATTAGCCGGCACGGTGCAGAAAAGTCTCATCCATCTTTCCAAGGAGAGTTTAGCACATTTCTTTCTCCAAGGGAAGAACTGTTATATCGGTCTTCCTTTAAATAGCTCCTCGCCATGTTCTTTTCACAACAGACTCACAACATGAGTTAAAACAAAGGGAGGGAACGAACAGACAGCTCTACTCCGGGCAGCGAGTGTTGAAAGAGAGGCGAGAGTTGAACCAGGATCTACTCAGAAATTGATAATACAGGCAGTCCTCGATGACCACAATGTAGTCCCAAATTCCTGTCACTGAGACATTTCTTAAGTGAGTTTGGCCCTCTTTCTTGCCACAGTTGTTAAACTAGTAACACGGTTGTAAAGTGAATCTGGCTTCCCCATTGACTTGGTTGTCAAAAGGTCGCAAAAGGGGAACATGTGACCCAGGGACCCTGCGACCATCATAAGTACGAGTCAGTTGCCAAGCTTCTGAACTTTGATCATTTGACGCTGCAGCCTTTGGGAGTGTGGGGAAAAAACGGTCGCAAGTTACTTTTTCCAATGCTGTTGCGACTTTGAACGGTCACTAAATGAACTGTTATTTTAAGCCGTATTATCCCAAGAAGGGGAGTGAGAAAAGGATGACACTGATCTGCAGTGACCCATCTGTTAGATAAAGCATTCAGACAGCCAAATAGGTGCCTCTCCCAGCCTGATTGATGATCCAAGTAAGCCCGGTGATTTACTGCGACTACCGAATGTTCTTCGCCTGCCTGCCTGCCGGTGGTGAAGGAAGCTTGTTTGAGCAGCCAAGATTTACTCTTCCATGCAAACCCAAAACATAACAGAACACAACACACACCCAGATTACGCAGGAACACACCTTAAAGAAAAGAGAAATGAAAGAAGACAGATTGCATTTACTAGGAAAGGCACTGGCTGAAGGAAACATTTTACGTGGGTACGCAAGCGTCAAATTTACATGCCTCTCATCTCCCTAGCTGTATTCCAACCACTTTGCTCTCTTGACTCTTCGGAAGACTTTACTCCGGGGAAGCCAACTTTACCCACCACTGACTCCGGCCTTTCATGAAATGGTGTACTTCAGATATGTCAAACACAAGGCCCGGGGTCCAGATCCGGCCCGCGAAGTGGTTTCATGTGGCCCACGAAGCCATCCTGGAAACAGTGAGGGAACAGCCCACACTGCCTTGGCCCTGGCCCAGAGACCCTCCTCCTGCCAGAGACCCTCAGATCTGTCCCACTCCTGCCCGGGCCCCCATAGGCACCCTTGATGCGAACGATGTAGAGCAGGCCACGCCCACCCAGTAGGCCATACACACTCTAGCCACGTCCACCCAGTAGGCCACGCCCATCCTGGCCATACCCACCTGTCCCCTTGAGGGCAACCGCAATGCTGATGTGGCCCTCAATGAAATTGAGTTTGACACCCCTGGTGTACTTGTACGGAGTGGTGTGTGAGGATGACCTTGGCGCCCAGAAGGAAGGGCTACAGACCAGAGGTAGCTGAGCCCTCAGCACACACATTCCCCATCATAGCAAAGAGACCTTTAATTGATCTTTCTTTTACTGTAATGGCATGCAAGCATGGACGCAACGTTCATCCTTCCTTCGGCCTGTCAATTGCATTTCGCTGTTTGTTTGTCAAGCACTTTGCCGTCCGCGGTGTGTGCTTCGGGCTGGCTGGTATCTCTTTAGATTCTGTTCTTCAAACATGGAAGTATTTTTGAGTTCAGCTTCTTTGGGGGCTTTCATCTAAGTCAAAGGCATCCAACCTTGGTGACGTTTAAGACCGGTGGACTTCAACTCCCAGAATTCTTTTACGTCCTTTCTTGCCAAGTGAAATACGGCAGTTGTTAACGTTAGTAGTAGAAGCCAGGAGATCTGGCTTCTCCCCTTGAGACTTTGCTTGTCCGAAGGTCTCAAAATGGTAACCTTGCAACCGTCATCAATACAAGTCAGTTGCTAAGCGTCTGAATTTTGATCACATGACCGACCGTGGGGAGGCTTCAGCAATCACGAGTGTGAGAAGCGGTCCTAATTCACTTTTTTCAATGCCTTTGTAACAGTCACTAAACGGATGCTTGTAAGTTGAGCTTGTAAGTCCACAAAGTCTTAAAGTAGCCAAGGTCGGGCACCCTTGTTCTCCCTTTCGCTGCCCACCCGTGTCGCCCTAATTTTTATCCTTTGCCCTGTCAGCGAGCAGGCCAGATCTTTTGAGCCCCAACCATGGATGATTACGACATCCGATCCGCAGCCAGCATCCTGGCTTCTGTGAAAGAACAGGAGGCTCGCTTTGAGCGGTTGACTCGGGCCCTGGAAGAAGAACGTCGGAATGTGTCTCTGCAACTCGAGCGGGCCAACCAGCCCTCGGATCGCATAAACGCCTGCAACATCGGCAGCGGGCAGCCCTTAGCAACGGCCTGGCAGCAACTGGTTTTGCAGGTAAAGGACCAGCTCTTCGCCTCCGATTCCCGCCACGCCAGATTTGCCTTTCGGTGAATGGTGAAAACGGGGTGGCCTTTCTCCGTCCGTCTTTCCTGCCGTGCACTCAGAGAGTTGTGTGTGTGTGTGTTTTCCTCCTCCCCTCTTCATCTTTGTAATCATGTGGGCAGATGAAATGTGGATAGAATGGTCATTGCTTGCTTGGATTTTGGATGGGCTGGCACTTCAGGTGGCAGAGAGGGCTTGGTTGCAAGGCTTGGAAGATGATCAGGTAGCAACAGAAGAAAATATTCATAGCTCAGGGTTGAAATGAGGGGTCCTTGGTGCTCTCTGAGCTGGGTGGTTTTCTTGTGGATGCTTCATAACCCAACTAGGTAACATCATCAGTGCTAGAAGGAAATGGGGTTTGCGAAGAGAAGGAAGAGGAGGAGGAGGAGGATTGTGGAGTCCTTGGTGCTCTCTGAGCTTGGTGGTTTTCTTGTGGATGTTTCATGACCCAACTGGGTAACATCATCAGTGCTAGAAGAAAATGGGGTTTGCGGAGAGGAGGAGGAAGAGGAAGAGGAGGAGGATGACTGTGGAGTCCTTGGTGCTCTCTGAGCTTGGTGGTTTTCTTGCGGATGTTTCATGACCCAACTGGGTAACATCATTAGTGCTAGAAGGGAGTGGGTTGTGTAGAGGAGCAGGGGAGGAGGAGGAGGAGGAGGAAGAGGACTATGGAGTCCTTTGGTGATTTTCTTGCAGAAAGTTTAACTACCAAATAGGTCCCATCGTCAGAAGAAAACCCCACGTCCTTCTAGCACTGATATTGTTCCCTAGTTGGGGCATGAAACGTCTGCAAGAAAGCAACCAAGCTCAGAGATCACCAAGGGCTCCGACAGGTGATCAGAGCAAGCCGCAGTGGTATATTAATTCACACGTCTGGTTTGTTAGAAGAGAAATTTGAGCTTGACCTCTGTGTTGATAATCGGCCAAATTCTAGCAGCTTTATGTGACAGTTTTATGCGTTATCTTGATGGCTACACAAGCAGAATCCACCTTCCAGATAATGGACTTGTTTGTGAAATATTTTCATTAATAACATGTATGTTACCAGGGATTGCAGCAAGAGCTGCCATATTAGTGGTCCTAAGTAAACTTTCATTTCTATCATCTAGTAGATTGTGTGTATGTGGGGGGGGGGGGGGGGGGGTTTGTGATCACAACACATCTGGAGAAGAATGTATTGACAACAACCGAGAATAAGGATCTGGAGAGGAATATTTGGTTGTTCGAGAACTTGGTTGCCCGGCTATTGTGCTGTTAAATGACCCACTTCTAGATCTTTCTACAAGAGAGAGTATTTTTAGAGCAGTCTTTTGCAGTTTGGTGCCTGCACAATTTCAAGAATTCCCAGTACTTTTGAAGGTCCCTACGGAGGGGGGGGGGGGAAACTGCTTAGTAATCCACTTGTCAAGTCTCTTGAGATGTTCAGGTAAGACACTTCTCCGTATCACCTTGTTAGTGGAAGCATGCTAAGATGGAACAATCTCTTGATTTTGCTATACCTCCTTCATAAGACTCCTACCATCTCTGCAACATTTCACTGGAAAGAATTAAATTCTCCTTTAGCTTTTTAAAACTAAGCCTTGTGGGTTAATGCACCGCGTTGTTCTCCCGTCCTCTGCTGGTTTTGATACAGAGCTCTTGTTTAAATTACTATATGTATGTTGTTAACCTCCACGCAAATTCCCAATAGAATGGAGTGTGTAAATATCTTAGAGGCATGGGTTGTTGGTTTTTTTTGCTTGTGCTTTTTTTTTTTTTTTTTGGCTCTAGGCATATGGAGTCATTGCTTTAGGAAATGGAAATTGAAGTAGGCCAAATCAAATTTCATTGTCTCCAGCTTTGGAATTAAACTGATATACTGGTCTTCCTGTAAAGGGACGCGGTGGCTCAGTGGGTTAAGACGCTGAGCTTGTCGATCAGAAGGTCGGCAGTTTGGCGGGTCGAATCCCGAGTGCCGCGTAACAGAGTGAGCACCTGTTACTCGTCCCAGCTTCTGCCAACCTAGCAGTTCTGCAAGTAGAAAAATAGGGACCACTCCGGTGGGAAGGTAACAGCGTTCCGTGCGCCTTTGGCGTCTAGTCATGCCGGCCACATGACCACGGAGACGTCCTCGGACAAGCGCTGGCTCTTCGGCTTTGAAACGGAGATGAGCACCGGCCCCTAGAGTCGGAAACGACTAGCATGCATGTGCGGGGGAACCTTTACCTTTACCTTTACTGGTCTTCCTCGGGGGAAAAAAAATCTCTCTGTATTTATTATTCTTTTTTTCAGCCAGTTATAAATCTTATTTCCTTCATTTGTTAGGAAATGTTATGCTCGAAAGGTAGCTGTTTTTGCAGTGGATTTTTAAAATTTTGGTGCTTTTTTTTAAAAATGTGGGAAGTCAGCAGTATATTGATTTCTGTTCCACCAGCAAGCGGATTGACCTGAATCTTCCTCAAGCTAGCAAACGACTTGAATTTTAACAAGCCGTTAGTGTTTACTTAGGCTAAACAAACTCCAATTCACACACCCAGCAGGTTCTGGCTAGCTGTGGATCAAAATGCTAATGGCTACGGGTCACCCTGGCCTTGTCTGCATCCATTACATCTTTTTTAAAACTCTAAAAAATCTGAACTTGGAGCTAGGAACCATATATAACTATATCTCTTGGTAAGAGCCAAGCTTTTAAACCAAGATCAAGCTTTGATTCATGATCCCAGCACAGTTGATGGGCAGTAAACTAAGCACCTGCCACTTGAATGTCATGCTATTTTTCATTCTGAAGTAGCTACACCCAACCTCTGTATCTCTTAGGTTAAAACTCATATTTTCCTCAAACCCACACCGGGGATCCTCGTCTTACAATGGTTTTGTTTAGTGACGAGAAAGGAGGAAAGGAGAGAGAGAGAGACAGGGAGACAGGAGAGAAAGAGAGTATGAGAGACAGAGAGAGAGATGAGAGAAAGAGAAAGATAAGAGAAAGAGAGATGAGAGAAAGAGAAAGATAAGAGAGGAGAGAGAGAGGAGAAAGATAAAGATAGAGAGATGAGAGAAAGAGAAATTTAAGAGAGAGAGAGAGAGAGAGATGAGAGAAAGAGAAAGATAAGAAAGATATAAGTGTGTGTGTGAGAGAGAGAGACAGAGACAGGAGAGAGAGAGAAGGAGAGAGAGAGTATGAGAAAGAGACAGGAGAGACAGAAAAAGAGAGATGAGAGAAAGAGAAAGATAAGAAAGATATAAGTGTGTGTGTGAGAGAGAGAGAGACGGAGACAGGAGAGAGAGAAGGAGAGAGTGTGACAGACAGAGAGACAGGAGAGAGAGACAGAAAGAGAGAGAGATGAGAGAAAGAGAAAGATAAGAGTAAGATATATGTATGTGTGTGAGAGAGAGAGACAGGAGAGAGAGAAGGAGAAGGAGAGAGAGTATAAGAGACAGAGACGGGAGATATATATATAGAGAGAGAGATGAGAGAAAGAGAAAGATATGTGTGTGAGAGAGAGAGACAGGGAGACAGGAGAGAGAGAAGGAGAAGGAGAGAGAGAGTATGAGAGACAGACAGGAGAGAGAGATACAGAGAGAGAGATGAGAGAGAAAGAGAGAGAGATGAGA
Source organism: Daboia siamensis (assembly GCA_024449315.1). Taxonomy (NCBI): domain Eukaryota; kingdom Metazoa; phylum Chordata; class Lepidosauria; order Squamata; family Viperidae; genus Daboia; species Daboia siamensis. The sequence goes on along the minus strand of JAKJMR010000927.1, from coordinate 204,403 downwards.
GAAAGAGAAATATAAGAGAGAAAGAGAGAGAGAGAGAGAGATGAGAGAAAGAGAAAGATAAGAGAGGAGAGAGAGGAGAGGAGAAAGAGAGTGAGAGATGAGAGAAAGAGAAATATAAGAGAGAAAGAGAGAGAGAGAGATGAGAGAAAGAGAAAGATAAGAGAGAGGCGGGGAGGATTTAGGCTGGTCTCAGCTTTCCACACCCCTGCTGAGCGAGTGCCCCAGCTACCTCTGGCTGGCTGGTGTTGGCTGGAGGCTGGCTTGCAAGCCACCAGCTGCGCCTGTCAATTTGGGGGCTTGCTCCCCACCCCACCCCACCCCTGGCAGCAAATAGACTTTGCTCGGTCCCCCTATCCTCCACCCTGTCTCCGTCCATCCGGAAGACCAGCCCGCCCCCCACCCCCCTCCGGCCCGCAACCATCCCACAACTGGGGCCCGCCTCTGGCACAAAGCAAGGCGAGGGCAGCCAAGAAAAGGACCCCCACCCCACCCCCTCCTCCTCTTCTCCTCCTTCCCCTCCCCTCCCCTGGCCTTCTCTTCTGTCTCCCATTGGTCCTCCCTCCCTCTCCGCTGCAAACACACAGAGAGAGGCAGGCAGTGAAAAGCTGAGATTGTCGAAGCACTCAGCTGCCGCCGGGGCTGACCCCCCCCCCTCTCCTCTCCTCCCCTTCCTCTCTTCCCCCAACATTTCTCCTCGAACAGCCTGCCTGCAGACTGAATTCATTGGGGGGGGGGCGATTTTAAAGGGGGTGTGTGTATTTATTTATTTTTTTGCGGAAAAACAAATCTCGAAGGACACCCCGTCTCCCCGAATTGCATCCATGCCTGCCGAACTCAAACAGGTGAGTGGACCAGCGACGGTACCCACCCACCCCTGTCTATCTGGTGGTTTGATGATGATGATGATGATGATCTTTTAATACCTGGTACGATTTTTAATGCCTGGAGGTGGGGTGTGAGGGCGGGAAAGGTTGAAAGGAGGAAGAGTGGGTGAACGAGAGGCACGCCAAGGAGGAGGGGAAGTAGGAAAGAAAATAGAGAGATGGGGGGGAGAAGAAAGGAATTCGAAAATTGCTTACCCACCGACAGCTTTTTTCGGAAAGATGGAAAGATTTTCTCTCCTGGTTGGTGTGGGGTTGTTACTGTTGTTGTTTTTCCGTCCCTCGTGTTTGTGTGTTTGTAGTTACTAGTAGTTGTAACATGGGGAGAAACGAGTAGGCTTTTTTTTTTTTTTCTTTTAATCTTTCCGGATTGTCTAGTCAATATAGGCAGAACAGAACAGAAAAAGAGGTTCTTGATGGAAGTCATTGCCAAGTTATCTTTAGAGCAGGTGAATGAATGAATGAACGCTGCCTTTAAAAAAAAAAAAAAAAAAAGATGTGTAAAAATCTGCATTATTATTACATTTCAACTGGGCACTTGGGCCAGGCACTTACTTGTTTAAATAGTTTTTTTTCCTCTTGCCTTGCCTTTCCCTGCAATTTTCAAATAAGTGCCTAGAGAATAAAACATTTGTCAGCAGGCAAGTTTTGCTCAAGTGTTAACTCGTGTTAACGCCGTCTCTTGAAGAAACTCCAAATTAATGATTTGAGAAAGTCAGTGAGTTGTCCGGCTGAAAACCTGATCAAGGCCTGCTGCAATTGCTGATTTGAGATTTCAGCCTTACTTTATGCATTTGGGAGGAATAAAATCCGGAAGGAGGGACAAAGTTGCTTGCTGATCGTTTTGTATCCAGGTTAGTTCGTGTGTGCACAAAGAGTTTGTCTTGAACACTGGGATGCGAAAATTAGCGATGCGTGATTTATTTATTTTTGTAGGGCTCCAAAAAAAACAACAACAAATCTTGGCAGACAAGGTGGAACTTGAGAGGGTTTTTTTTTTTTTGAATTGTGGGTTGCATCAATTCAATGCAGATGCTTCCTTTGTATTTGGAATGTATGTCAGCTTACAAAACGGGATCAAAGGTGGCCTGTGAGATATGTATGAGCATGGAAATACTGCCATGGGGGCAGGACAAGGTAATCTCAGCTTGTTAAAATCTCTTTCTCTTGTCAGTCAACTGATAAGGATGTTTCTTTAAAAATAAAAGGAATAAATAGCCCGTTTGGGGGGTGTGTGTGTGTGTTTTTTTGAGAATGCTGAGTGAGCTTCCTGCTGGCGGACTGCAAAAGATATTTTGAAAAAGCACATCCAATCTGAGGATTTGCTTTTCTGCAAAACAGACCCGTGTTTTGAAGCCTTGCCTTAATTTTTCATCTTCTGCCTGAAGACCACCTGTAGATGCAGCCAGAATTTAACCTATCCTTGCGCTTTTGACACTGCTTGAAAACCACCCAAATTTGTGCAGCGCTCTCTTGCTCTGTCCGGATCAGCTAACCCGAAGTTAGAAGTTAATATATATATTTTTTTATCCTTTGCTTATTTTCTTTCTGCGGGGGTGGGTGGGTGGGGGGGAAGAACCTGCTAGGAGACCGAAGGGCCCAAACGTGAACACAAATATTCAAATGTCAACATCCATGAATTGCCAGTGGAAAGGACTGCCCAGACTGAAAAGGGATTATTGTGACAAGTGTGTGGGACTCTGCGTTTTTCCCATGGCTGTTTATTTGTCAGGGTCCTGCTAAAAAAGGGATACGTGCTAGATCTCCCATTTTGAAGGTTCTGTCAAGCACGGAAGAGTAAGACAGATGTCTGATTTGCTTCCTGCCTACTCTGTGGAGGGCACACGAGACTCAGTTAATTCTCCTTTTCAAACCCTGAATTCTTCATGTGGATGCAAGTCTAATGCCTTCCTTTTAAGGGCATGGGTGACTCCTGATCCCAGGTCTGCTAGGAAACATGCATGAAACAACTTCAGGGTGGGAAGAAGGGGCTATAAACCTCTGCTTTCCAATCCTTAGATAGGAGGGAGGGAATAATCGCCCTGTTGAAAAATTAGCAGCAGAGTCCTCCGTGTTCAGTTTAAGGCAGAAATCCTTGCTACGCAGTAGTCCTCAGCTTACGTCCATAACTGAGCGCAGAACCTCCGTTGCAAAAGGGGATCACATGATCCCGGGAACCCGGCAAGGGTCATAAAATATGAATCAGTTGCCACGTGTCTGAATTCTGATCACGTGAAAAAGTCACGAGTCCCTTTTTTTTCAATGCCGTTGTAACTTCAAACGGTCCCTAAGCAAGCTGTTGTAAGTCGAGGACTAACCTGTACGTTCAGTGCACCTTTTAACAGTCGATCAAGGCAATACTTAGCTTGCACCGAGAGTGCCTTTATGTTCATTAACCTCTGAGAATGGCAGTTAACCCTAATATAAACTCCCCCCCCCCCCATGAAAACTGACTTGTTTGATTAAGGAAAGGTCACTACGGAATTCATCAATGACTAGAAATCCCTTTGGGGGATTAATATTTTTTTTTTAATGTAAAAAGGACGGTTTTGCGACTTACGGTTTTGATGGTTAGAAAAAGTGGGTTATAGAAAAAAAGAAGTTACTGTCTTTGAGAGAGAGGTTTGATTATAATTATACATAAAGCCGGCAAGAGAAAAGTGGGAAAGAATATTTTTCCATGGATTCTGTATTTCCCGTTTTCTGCTCTTTCTTTCTCTCTCTTTCTCTCTCTCTCTCTTTCTCTCTCTTTCTTTCTTTCTTTCTTTCTTTCTTTCTTTCTTTCTTTCTTTCTTTCT
>JAKJMR010000927.1:162523-178447 GCA_024449315.1 Daboia siamensis | reverse complement strand
AGAGAGAGAGAGAGAGAGAGAGAGAGAGAGAGAGAGAGAGAGAGAGACATATAGATTGTCTGTGTTTATGTGTGGGTGTGATTTTCCCCCCCATATTTGTGTGCATATAATTTTACGAAAGATTTTTAAAAAGGAAGATTAAAAACTAGCATAAAGCAAGAAAAAGAAAGAAATGTGTGCAATTTTCATATCTATTACAGGGAGTCCTCAACTTACGACCACTACTAGCCATGATAAGCAAGGCGATTGTTTAGTGCGGCGTTGCCTGATTTTGCAACTTTTTTATTATTATTATTTGCCAGGCTCAGTAAGCAGATCGCCACAATTAAATGTATCGCACTTATTAAGCGAATCTGGCTTTTTCGCATTGCTTTTGCATGATGGTTTGCCAGCTGACAAAGTTGCAGAATAGCAGTCCCACGACCCAGGGACAGGTCTGTGACAACTCCCCACGGCCAACATGCTACAGGACAATTCCCCACGGCCAACATGCCCTGGGGCAACTCGTTGCGGGACAAAAATTACACTCCTATCAAAAAACAGTGGAATGGAACCATCCAAGAAAGGATGCCAAATGATGGGCAGAATGAAACGTGAATTCTCAGAGAGTAAAGTAACGTAATTTTTATTTATTTCAAATAATTACATAGAGCTGTTCAGTTGTTCCATGATGCGTTATACTACAGTGAGTTGGCTCGTTGTCCCCTTCCCACCTGGGACGCTGCAAGGCGCGAGGACCAGGCTGTAAGTTGCTTTTTCCAGTGCTGTTCTCACTTCAAAACGGTCACTAAAGCAACGTTTGCGTGTCGAGGACTTAGCTGTAAGCATCTTTTTTTTTTACAGGAAAGATGAGGACTAACGCAAACTCCTCCCACTTTGCAACATCCACCTCACGATTAAAATTCAAGCGCCCGGCAACCGGCATATAATGTTTTTAATATTTTATCATTGGGGCTTTACTTTTTTTTTTAAAACAAAAACACCACCTTTCTTAGTGATGGAAATTGTGGTGCCGATTTTGGCCGTAAGTCAAGGACTGCTTTCATGTCCAAGGAACTCGGCTTTGGGTCTGAGGAGTTGTTGTTGTCTCTTCCACAGCTGTCACCCAAGCTGCTTTTTGCATTTCATGCCCACAACATGGTAGGGGAAATGTAGGCTGCCCAAAAATTCAATGACCGTCCAGCTAAAGTTATCTTGATGAAGTGTAAAACTCACCCACTGGCTGCAGCTGTTGAAGGTTTTACAAGCAGGAGCCCAGTGTACTGCAGAGTAGGTCTCTCCCACCCCCCCAAATAACCTAATCTACACTAAAACCCTGAGCCACTTCCTTTTCCGCTCAAGGATGACACAATTTCCAACCTAACCCCTCACCAAAAATTAGAGGAGGCTGATTCAATATTAAGGCGATACTTCCAGGAACAGATGTGGTATGGACACTACTTGTCTGCCAGGTTGGGTTGGGAATCACAAAGTCCCAAGCTAAGGATAAATCTCTGTTGAGATCTTCTGGGCAGGAACACAACATTCAGCTCTTTCATTTTGGTTTCTTTATTTTGAGGATTTGCCCAAAACCAAGAAAAGGCTTTAGTTAAAGCCATGCAGGTCATACGTGATGGACTTGAGATAATATGTAGGAGTCACATCTGGCTAGCTTTGATGTGATCGGTGTCATATGTCTCCTTTGTGACCGTTCTTAGTTGATGTACTTGAGATGTTCCACCTAGGAGGCACATCTTGCTAGCTTTGATGTGATCAGTGTCATGTATCTCTTTTGTGACTGTTTTTACATGCTGGACTTGAGATGTTCCACCTAGAAGGCTCATCTGGCTAGCTTCCACCTAGGAGAAACATTTGGGTGGCTTTGATGTAATCGATGTCATGTCTCCTTTATGACTGTTCTTGCGTGATAGACTTGAGATGTACCACCTAGGAGACACATCTGGCTAGCTTCCACCTAGGAGAAAGATCTGGCTAGCTTTGATGTGATCGGTGTCATATGTCTCCTTTGTGACTGTTCTAACATTAGCAACCGATCAACAGTCTCTCTCTCTCTCTCTCTCTCTCTCTCTCTCTCCCTCCTCCTCCTCTTCCTTTCTGCAAACCCCACTCCCTTCTAACACTGATGATGTTACCTAGTTTGATAATGAAATGTCTGCAAGAAAACAACCATCTTTAGAGAGCATGAAGGACCCCACAGTTCTCCTCCTCTGCAAACCCCACTCCTTTTTGGCACTGATGCCATTACTCAGTTTGGTAATGAAATGTCTGTGAGAAAACACCCAAGTTCAGAGAGCACCAAGGACCCCCACCTCTGATAAGACCGATAGACAAAAACTGGAGCCTCCTTGAAAATATTACTAGAGTTGACTCATTTTCCATCCGGGTACCTGCCAACCTTTCCAAGAAGCAGATCTGCATTGAAGAGCCGAACACTGTCCACTTATAATGCTCTTCATTGTGGAATGTAATCTTTGACCTCTCCTTTTCGTCCTCTTCTTCCGACTTTCCATGTAAATACCAACGGATAATTATTTCCTGGCACTGTGTGGCCCTTGATGGGGTTAGAAGATGGTCTGAATGTTGTTGTTGTCGTTTTCCCTGTCTTTCTCATTCGCTGATCATTTGAAATCGATTAGCTATGGGTGCCGTTTCCCATAGAAGAACATGTTTGACTTGGTCCAAGTCTAAGAGCTGTTGGCTGAGGCTGAATGGGAATTGTCGAGCTGTGAATTTCCTACTGACACACAGGATTAAGGCTTGGCATTGTCGGCCGGCGTTGTTAGAACAATGGGGATTTACTGAAATATTGCAGGAAGATAATCCTGCCTGGCAGAGGACGGCAAAAGCTTTGATTACCCTTTTCATCCTCCTCCCCCGTTCTTGCACATCAGGCTTCTAAATAAGCCACTCAAGCTGCCCTCTAATGGAAATCTAATCATTTCCCGAATTGGTGCTTGGTCCTTCTAATGATCCGACTGACTCAATTAAAGAAACGACAACATTTATGCGACTTGATGGTACCTGAACGATCAGTTGGTTACTCTAAGAATACAGGTAGTCCTCGACGTACCACCATGTGTTGTGATTCAGTGTCAGCCTGTGCTCCCAGCAGCTGAGTCCGATGAATCTGAGGAGAGGGAGGGGTTTGGAGAGCCTTTGGTATCCGAGGGAGGCTCTGATGCACTGCAGGACTCTCAGCCTGGCCCCTCCAGTCGTGTTCCTCATGAGGCTCAGCTGTGTGAGTACGAGGTGTCTCAGTGTATGAATTTTCATCACCATGGGGATGCTACAATGGTTAGAAGTGTGAAAACCGGTTGTAAGTCACTTTTTTCCAGTGCTGTGGTAACTTCGAACGGTCTAATTCAATGGTTCCCAACCTTTTCTGTATCCCGCAACCCCTGCAACGCTTCTGATATATTCTCGTGCTCCTTACAAAAGTTCAAAATAATGGCAATGAATTATGCATATACACTATAATTTTGAAAAACCCAAGTTTTCCCACCCCTGGAATATCGTCTTGCACCCTCAGTTGGGAACCGCTGGTCTAAATGGACTGTTGTTGTAAGTCGAGTGTCAAAGTTCAGACTAATGGACTCAACAAAGCAAGCGCCATCGAAACGATCCGATCTCTTAATGCTGCTTTCTCGAGAACTGCCCAATCCATAGCTCCTAGCTTCATCTGATTAATGTCAGCTATCTCACACCTCTTCAGCTGCTGGACTATGCATGCTTGCTTTCTCTTTCCCTCTGGATGTAGGAGAAGAGCAGGCAGAGCTGGTGGGTGATGTTAAATATGCCATTAGCTTAGAGTCATCACGTTGCCACAAACCATCTAAGTCCCAACACCTCTTGAATTCCGTTGACTCTTTTCTAGTGCCATTGAACTTTAGTTGACTAGATTCGACTTGAGCAATAACTCTTCTGAACTGCAACTTAATGTATGGTCCTGATCCTTTGTGCCTGACACTGACTTCTTCTCCTGGATGCAAAGTAGTGGTAGTTCAGGGCTAAACTGTGGGGTCCTTGTTGCTTTCTGAGCTTGGTGGTTTTCTTGCAGACATTTTAGGACCCATGTAGGTAACATCATCAGTGCTAGAAGGGAGTGAAATTTATGGAGAGGAGGGAGGGAGGGAGGGAGGGAGGGAGGGAGGGAGGGAGGAAGGAAGGAAGGAAGGAAGGAAGGAAGGAAGGAAGGAAGGAAGGAAGGAAGGAAGGAAAATGGAGTTCCTGAGCTTGGTGGTTTTCTTGCAGACATTTCATTACCAAACTAGGTAACACCATCAGTGGTAGCAGATAGTTTGGTGATGAAATGTCTGCAAGAAAACTTAAGGACCATACATATGCAAAATCTCCACTCTTTTGGAGAGCGGTGCTCAAATTCTCCTGATATCTTCACCTGCTTCCAGAGTAGAAGAGTCAAAGGATGGGTCAATGTTCTTCAACTCATAATCAGTGTTATTTATAGCAGAAACGGAAGCCTTTCCATGTAGAATTCAAAGATAAATGCTATTCCCAGGAGGTGATAAATACAGATGTCAATTAAAGGCAGGTTTTTGACCCGAGAGCAAATTATTTAAACTCTGATGTATTTTGCTCTGATTCTTCATTTTTTTTTCCTCCTCCCCCTAGTGCTATTTTCCTTAGGTGGTTTTAATTAGATTAATTTCCCAGCTTCTTGACATGCTGATTATATTATTGCATTTCCACCCACCTCTGATGATTCCCCGGTGGCTTTTCACGGGGTGAATGAATGAGATCACAAATCTCCTTGTATAGCTAGGGAGGTTGCCAGTAATAAATTTATTGTCTTTTTTTTTTAATCGAGGTTGGACTCGTGGTCTTCAGGGTAGGAAGGGAATAGGATGGAGGAGTCTCTTGACATGCTTTTATGAATTGTCTTTATAAGGGCAAAGTCCCAAGCTGACTTGAATCTGGACCTTGGCCAACCTTTACAGTAGCAGCACTGCAGCTTTTGTTAAAACCAGGAACTGAATTGAGGACTTGCAAGGAAGAGATTATAAGACAGGGGTCTCCAAACTTGGCAACTTAAAAGACTTCTGGACTTCAACTCCCAGAATTCCTCCTTCCTTCTTTTCCCTACTGGCTGAGGAATTCTGGGTATTGTAGTCCACAAGTCTTGAAGTTGCCAGGTTTGGAGACCTCTGCTGTAGGAGAAGGAGTGGGGTGGGGGCGGAATAAAAAGAGGCATCAGCCTAGAATCTCTTCATAGTCACAAATGGATTAAACTCCTTGAATTCCATGGACCTCAGGACACTGCAACCAATGATACATACATGCCAGTTGATAAGCATCTGAATTTTGATCACGTGACCATGGGGATGCTGCAATGATTGTAAGTGTGAAAAACGATCATAAGTCACTTTTTTTCAGTGTTCTGGTAAATTTGGTTAGCCAACAAACTCTCATAAGTTGAGTAACTACCTGTATGTCCTCGATGGTACTAGATGTGTAAGGAAAGAGCAGATAAAATGGAGGCTTGAAAAACAAGGGTGCCATTTTTCTCTTCTTCTGCCAAAGAAAAGGTGGGGGGACTTAATTTTGCACGGAAATCCCTCTACATCTCTTAATTGCTCCGGTGCAAGAAAGCTGAGCAAAAATTTTTTTGCATTTCAACAAAGGGCGTCATAAGGAAAAGCGCAACATCTGCATTCAGCATTTCTGAAGGGGAAAAAAAAAGCTTACTGATCAACTTGGGTGGAAAGCTGCTCTAATTGTTTTTTTTTTTTTTTCCTGCTTTGGGGGTGTGTGTGTTAGGGTGTTCTAGGTCAAGTCAAAACCAAAGCAGAAAGCTGGCAATCTGTCTCCTCCACATGACTCTGCTAATTGCCCCCACCTTGTTTTGGGGAACCCATTTTGCGCTGACAACTCGTGGCCCTTTCAGACTGGCTAAGTGGTGGGATGAGTGGAAAAGACCTCTGCAGGTTGGGATAAGATAGATCGGGTTATGCTTAATGAAACTTTTTTTCCTGAAGTTGGTGCATAGGAAGCACTGATGTCGTGACCTGGTTGGATAATGAAACGTTGGTCAGAAATCAGCCAAGCTCAGAGAGGGACCAGGCACCCATTGTCATGGTCATGGTCATCATCCTCTTCCTTGGCTGCCGCCTCCTCCTCCTCCTCCTCCTCCTCCTCCTCCTCCTCCTCCTCCTCCTCCTCCTCCTCCTCCTCCCTACAAACCTCCCTCCCTTCTAGCATTGATGATGTTACCTAATTGGTAATGAAATGTCTGCAAGCAAAACAACCCAGCTCAGAGAGCACCAAGGACCCCACAATTCAACCTCAGCTACAAGTATTCTATAGGTACCAAGTTCTTTGCTGGGTTCCATTAAGTGTGGCTGTTTGTTTGTGTCTACCTTGTGCAAATAGGCTGGCATGCTGTGGAGCTGTTCCCTTCTACCTCATCAATCCTGTCATTAATGTCTTTTGTGTCTGGTGGAGGTAATGATCTGCAGCATCTCCCGTGTTCAATAAACCGCCAGGACTACATAGCTGGGCCTGGTAAACCTGGAAGATTGAAAGTAAACATCGCTACTCTTACAACATTTCACTTGATTACCAAGGCAAAGGAATTGTTTATTTAGTCGGTGTAAAGAGGGGGGGGGGGGAGAGATTCCTTCTCTGCGATAGCTGATATTAATTGATTTTTTTCCCCCTCTCTAAATTGAGTATTTGCTGCGGATGGGCTTAATAACTGTTAGATAAGAAGGACTATTGTCGTTTGCAGCAACAAATTCCAGGCGATGAAGACTATTGCTAAATGGAGCAAGCGAGCAATCGTGTTCAGTCTTTTTAAGAGTGAACATCAGCAGGATGGGTAGCAAGGCATCTCGGAGAGCTGGAAAACGCTTTGTTAATTTGCTGTGCTTAACATTGTGTTAAGGGATGGGTTAGGTGGGTGTGTGGGTGTGTGGAGGTGTGTGCGTGTGTGCTGAGTGGTGCCATTTTATTTCTCCATCACCACTGCCCTCCGTTGGCCAGTTGAATGGTCTATCTTTGTTTCCCCTTCTCCGTGTGGTATGATGCCAGCAAACAATAGTGAGAATAGAGAGCAATCAAAATGAAGCCCTAATCTCTTCTAGCACAGATGATGTTACCTAGTTGGGTCATGAAACATCTGCAAGAAAACAAAACAGCCAAGCTCAGAGAGTACCAATGACCTACCCCCCCTTCTCTGCCTCTTCCTCCTCCTCCTCCTCAAATCTCATCCTCTTCTAACACTAATGATGTTACCTAGTTGGTCATGAAACACTAGCAAGAAAACAACCAAGCTTAGAGAGTATCAAGAACCTAACCACCACCACCACCTCCTCCTCCTCCTCCTCCCAAGCCCCACTCTCTTCTAACCTTGATGATGTTACCTAGTTGGGTCATGAAACATCCACAAGAAAACAAAACAAACAAGCTCAGAGAGTACCAATGACCTACCACCCCCTTCTCCTCCTCCTCCCAAGCCCCCACTCTCTTCTAACACTGATGGTGTTACCTACTTGGATCAAGAAACATCTGCAAGAAAACAACCAAGCTGAGAGAACACCAAGCACCTTGCCGTTCGACGATGAGCTACAAAAATTGGTGCCGTGCGAATATTTGTACGACACGTACTTGCTACAAGGACATAAGATAGGTCGTGTGAAAGTCCTCCATTTTGCAAGCTGGGATTTCTCTCCAAGGTGGTTGTTACGTGAAGAATCTGGTCACCCAAAACACCCTCCCACAACAGTAAGCTTCAAAATGCAGGATCATTTCACCTTGATTCTACTTCTCCCGTTGGGAATGGAGCTTAAGGGAATGTCATCTTGATTTGTAAATATTTATCAATGGGAAGCGGTTTGAACCTGAATACGAGATGTCAAATCTTCAGACTATTTCGGAATAAGGATGACAGCTTGACATTTGTCGTATTTAGAGAAATGAGAGGCAATTACAATAATTGCAAGCAGATTAGTTACGGATTTGAAAGTTCGTGATAACTGGTCTGAAATAAAACAGCCAGCGAAGACATTCTTCCTTATGGAAAATTGTGAAGGTGCGTATCGCACTTCAGTGACATCCTGACGGTTGTGGGTATTTTGGAGTTTTTTTTGTTTTTTTCCCAAACCGAAAGTGATATCGGCTGCAAGAATGAATGATCCAGTGTATCCTTTTCAATGGCCTCAGAGTGGATATACATCTGACATTGATTCTCTCTACCTAATGGACCGACTTAATTAAAAGCAAGTTTATCGAGTAACCCCTTTCACGGCTGGCATGTCTTGGATTCATTTCTAAGAGTTTGAGAAGAGCTGCATTTCGGTTAAAAATAAAAACCCATAATTGCAAGAATGACCAAATTCAAGAAGGAAAATGCCAAAGAGATATATGTGCCCAGGATTTATTAAAAAAAAAATAATGAAAGGGAAAGTTGCAGGTTTTAATCAATCTGTTCCAACTGTTTTGGGAAGATGTTGTAATGGTCTAAAAAACCCCAGATATGATTGATCGTGGCCATGTCCTGGAATACATTCAAACTCTGAAGTTGATTCATATTCTACATAACTTTGGGTATTCTTGAAGAGCTAGGAATATGTGTTTAAATGCTGGAGGAGTAGAGGATAGGAGACAACCTGGATTCTCAGCGCTGTAGGCTTGACCAGGAAGTTAAAAATAATAATCAGATATCATGGCGAGCCACTTGAGTGTTATTGCCGAAACAGAACAGAAGAGAATAACAGAGTTGGAAGGGACCTTGGAGGTCTTCCAGTCCAGCCCCCTGCTTAGGGAAGGAAACCCTATACCATTTCAGACAAATGATGTTCCCTAGTTGGGTAACGAAACATCTGCAAGAAAACCACCAAGCTCAGAGAGCACCAAAGAGCCCTCATATCAACCCCAAGCTACAATTATTCTTCTTTATTGGGACCCAGCGGCTAATAAACCCAATGGGTGGGGAATGATGGCCTTCAGCCATGATTCTCCACTTACTGTTGTAGAATGTAGGAAGCACCAGCCCTTTGAGATAGACTAGATTTTGAAACCAAAGTTATGAATGTCAATATTGTATATGTATTAAATTCCACCTGGCACCTTTTTTTTTGGCAATTTGATTTCCAGATTGAAACGGGTGTAGGACTATCAGTTCAGGGATTCTGGAGAATTTTTTCCTTCCTTAGTTGAGGGGTTGGAATCAAGCCCTCGATTTGCAACGGGGGAGAAATTTAATTGCAGCCTGCTAAAAAAATTCCTTTTGTCATTTTTGGGATTCCTGTCCTGGTGAAATTGCATGCTTCTTAGTTACAGCAGGAGTCTGGGTTCACAACAGTTGTTCACCCAACGTTGACCCTTTCCCCTTTCAATCTTTTCCTTTCTTTGAGCCGGCATTGTGAAATCTTGACTGTGATTGTGTTGTCTTTTGGAGACAGATTGCTCAAAGCTAAAGCTATAAACAAAGTCCTAATCTTCCAATCACCAGAGTGCCATGCAGCTTAGAAAACCATAGAAAATCATAGGCGTAGAAGGGACTTTGAAGGTTGATTAGTCTTCTAGTCAAACATCCTGCCCAAGACAAGAGTCCTTTTTGTCCAACTTGTTATCCACTGAGATGGAGCGCTGCTGGCACAGAGATTTGTTTAGATCTGCCAGCAAATGTACAACATGCTTTGGTATGGTCTATATGGTGTCAATTGGTGAATGAGTTTTTCTCAATGGATTAGCAAGGAATGAACTGTATATGTATCAGAGCCAGTTTGGTCTAGTGGTCAAGGCCCCAGGCTAGAAAACCGGAGGCCATGCGTTCTAGTCCCACCTTAGGTATGAAAGCCAGTTGGATAACTTTGGGCCAATCACCAGGAGACAGTGAGTTCTAGTTCCGCCTTAAGCATGAAAACCAGTTGGGTGACTTTGGACCAATCACCAGGAGACAGTGAGTTCTAGTTCCGCATTAGGCATGAAAGACAGCTGGGTGACTTTGGACCAGTCACCAGGAGACAGTGAGTTCTAGTCCCACCTTAGGCATAAAAACCAGCTGGGTGACTTTGGTCCAATCCCCAGAAGATAGTGAGTTCTAGTTCCGCCTTAGACATGAAAGCCAGCTGGGTGACTTTGGTCCAATCCCCAGAAGACAGTGAGTTCTAGTTCCACCTTAGGCATGAAAGCCAGTTGGGTGACATTGGGCCAGCCACCCAATTCCACCTTAAGTATGAAAGCCAACTGAACAGAACAAGTGTGGTTAGACCGATGATAAATCACAATTGTGAGAGAAGATTTTGACTTGGAGTCATTTTTGAATTTCCATCATATTCTGACTGAGGCACCTCTTACTGCATTTCTCTCAGTGGGGGAGCCGATTACAAGCACATTACCTAATACCTGCATTTATTTTTGGATGCTCTTCAAACTGATCCTCTGCAGCAAACAGCCCACTTGAAGAATCTCCAGGTGTGGAATACATCTGATATGATAATTCTTTTTTTTTTAAGTTCTTTCCCCTCCCCACCCCCCAAGTCTTAAGAATTTGTTGGCTTTTAATTCCAGTACAGGTTACCCTCGACGTGTGACTACAATGGAGCCCCACATTTATGGTGCTAAGTGAGACATTTGTTAAGTGAGTTTTCCTCCCATTTTGCAACCTTATACTATATGGCAGGGGTCCTCAACCTTGCCAACTTTAAGACTTGTGGACTTCAGCTCCCAGAATTCTGCGAGTTGGAAGTCCACAAGTCATCAAAGGGCCACGTTTGAAGACCCCTGGGCTAGAGATTTCCCATCCAGTTCATTAAAGGGGCAAAATGTGACATGGGGATGAGGTCCTTCAAAGGATCTCATGTAGAGCTTCCATTGTATGGGAAGGGTTTTGGAGGCTATCGTGTAAGAAGGTAGATGTGACAACTCAGGAGTAGCTCCTTGCTTTGAATCAATCCGAAGGTCCCGTCGGTTCAGTCTTTGTCCATGCTGGTCAACCAGACGGTCATAAACATGAGCGTGGAGATCATGGTCTTCTGACCTCCTCGTTTCTCATCTGCTGGTCTTCCCAAGTGAGCTGTCTCTTACTCTTTTGAATTGTACGCTAATCATTTTAATCCACAGCGGGCTTTGCTTTAAGCTTTCCTTAAGTTTAAACGGAATTAAGAAATAGCCCAAAGATTAGTTATGCTCTTTGTGAAAGACTTAGGCTTATCGTCCCCAGATTGCTAACCGGTCTATTCTGTTGTAATGGAGAAGACGACGCAAAACAGCCCGCCTATTACCTTTGCACCTTGGGTAGTTTTACGAGCTCTTGTAAAAAGTTTGTGAAGGGTTTCCTTAGCTTTGTTGAAATTTTCCCGTGAATATCTCCTTACCCTGTTCCTCCGTCATTCTTCTTTAATCCGCTAATTTGGTAGGCTTTCTCTCACGAGGGTTCAGTGTATAGAAATTTATTTCCATAGCCAAAGTTCACCCAGGTGGAACCAGACACCAAAACCAGTGTGTCGTTTTCTGGAATTGACAGCTTATCCTCAACTTAGGAACACAATGGAACCCCAAATCTCCATTGCTAAGGGAGACAGGTGTTCCATGAGTTTTGCCCCCATTTTATGACCTTTCTCAACCCCCTTCTTAAGTGACTTACTGCAGTTGCAAAGTTAGTGATACGGTTGTTCACTGAATCTGGCTTCCCACCTTAACTTCGCTTGTTGGAAGCTTGCAACTAGGGATCACGCGACCCTAGAACAGGGGTAGGCAACCTGAGCTCCTTCATGACTCGTGGACTTCAACTCCCAGAATTCCTGAGCCAGCCATGCTGAGGGGAAAGGGAGAGGTTTCCAAGTTGAGCCAAGCTGGCTCAGGAATTCTGGAAGTTGAAGTCCACAAGTCATGAAGGGGCCATAGTTTCCCTCATGTTGGCTCAGGAGTTCTGGGAGTTGAAGTTCACAAGTCATGAAGGGGCCATAGTTTCCCTCATGTTGGCTCAGGAATTCTGGGAGTTGAAGTCCACAAGTCACAAAAGAGCCAAGGTTGCCTACCCCTGCCCTAGAATATCGCAACCGTTGTAAAGATCAACCAGCTGCCAACTGTCCAAATTTTGATCGGGTGACATTGGGGATGCCACAGTGGTAGCTAATGTTAAAAAAAACAACCAAACAAAGAGCCAAGTCACTTTTTTCAATGTGGTTGTAACTTCTAACACACGGGTGTCGAAACTCACCATGTCATTAGAACATCCCTGTTCTAACAGTCACTAAGTGAATGGTTGTAAGCAGTGGTGGGATTCAGCTGGTTCTCACCACTTCGGTAGAACCGGTATAGCTAATTTTTTGTCACCCAGGCCCAGAACGGACTTCCGGAAGCGGCATCCACACAGAGAACCGGCTGTTTACCTACTTGAATCTTACCACTGGTTGTAAGGCTAAGACTCATAGCTATGCTTCTTGGAGACAGTCCAATACTTGGAAAGTCTTGTTTATGTCAATTGAGGCTCGCCTCTTTATTGATCCCCTGCCTTAGTTAAGGTACCTTTAGGCTTGAAAGCTTCTGTCTGTTAAGAGGACAAGTGTGGATTTCACATTTTGATCCCTTCGGGGTCAAAATCAGGTGCCAGGCCCTTTAACAGAATCATAGAAGAACAAGAATTGGAAGGGACCTTGGAGGTCTTCTAGTCCAACCCCCTGCTCAGGCAGGAGACGCGCTCTACCATTTTGGATAAATGGTTGTCCGGCCCCTTCTTAAAAGCCTCCAGGGTCAGAGCACCCACAACTTCTGAAGGCAAGCCTTTCCTCTGAATACAGAATAACAGAGTTGCGGTCTTCTAAGTCCTGCTCAGGCGGGAGACCCTATACCATTCCAGACAAACGGTTGTCCAATCTCTTCTTAAAAACATCCAGTTTTTGGAGCACCCACAACATCTGGAGGCAAGCCGTTCCACTGGTTCCTTGTTCTCACTGCCATGAAGTGTCTCCTTAGTTCCAGGTTGCTTCTCTCCTTGATTAGTTTCCATCCGCTGCTTCTTGTCCTGCCTTCTGGTGCTTTGGAGAATAGGCCGACCCCTTCTTCTTTGGGGCAGCCTTCAAATATTGGAACACTGCTATCATGTCACCCCCTAGGATCCACCCCGGTGTGTGTGTGTGTGTGTGTGTGATCAGACCGTGGCCAGGACAGTTTGCTTTATTTTAACAGCGTGTTGTTCTAGCACGGCGGCAAGTTTTTGGTATGCAAGCTTGGCTTCTTTAAGCAAGCGAAGAATTCCCGGCTCTTGTGGAGCTGTCATTAAAATATATAGATGGAAGGGATGGAAATGAGAAGGCCCGACCAACTGCAGAACTGACTTACACGCCAGGTGAAGGTTCAGCTCTTGCAAGGGTGACCTTCCAAGCGTTCCAGATCTTTGCTCGGTTGACCCTGCAGGCTGTACAACCTCGCAGAAGGGAAGCTGCTGAATCTAAAATTGACAGCTCGCAGCAGGCTTCAAAAGCGGCCCTGTTATGGAAGTCCAAATCGTTTTCTGTCATTTTTAAGAGACCTTTTAAGAGAATGGCTTGGATTTCCCCACCCCACCCCACCCCACCCCGCTGATCATTGGCATTTCTAGAGAAGAGACAGCTATGAAAGGTTCCTTTTATTTCAAGAGCTTTGTCCAGAGAGATAGAGTTATTTCTTGCTTGACTTCTGGGTTATATACCTCTTCCTTGGAGATTTCGGACTTCCACTGCAACGCCAGAAGTGTGACTTGGTTTTGCACATTTCCGAAGCGTAGCTTGGGGCTTTTCAACTCTGACAAGGCCCAGGGCAAAATCCTCCTCTTGCGTATTATATTCGTTGGCATATCATTCCCCAATCCCGGTAGACACTTTTTAAAAACTGGACTTATTTCCGACAATTTCTACTGCATACCCAGGGGTGTTAGGCATAGATGGAACCGTCTTATGAAAGGAAGGAGATTGCTCTCACAAAGCCAAGTTTGTTCTGCTCATGTTCTGTTCTGTTCTGTTCTCTACACGCTAAATTCTGTTCTAGTCTGTTCCGTTCCTTTCCGTTCCGTTCTTTTCTGTTCCATATTCTATTCTGTTCATATGGTCTTCTGTTCTGTTCTGTTCTGTACTGTTAGAATGCAGTACTGCAGGCTAATTCTGCTGACGGCCGACTGCCAGCAGTTTGGCAGTTCGATCCTAACTGGCTCAAGGTGGACTCAGCCATCCATCCTCCCAAGGTTGATAAAACGAGGACCCCGATTGTTGGGGCAATTTGCTAACTGTATAAACTGCTTAGAGTGGGCTATAAAGCAATGTGAGGCGGTATATAAGTCTAAGTGCTATTGCTATTGCTGTTCTATTCTATTCTATTCTATTCTATTCTATTCTATTCTCCTATTTAATATTCTATTCTATTCTATTCTTTCTGTTGTTTTGTTCTATTCTGTTCTTTCTGTTATTCTATTCTGTTCTTTCTATTCTATTCTATTCTATTCTTTCTGCTATTCTGTTCTGTTCTGTTCTATTCTATTCTATTCTATTCTATTCTTTCTGTTATTCTGTTCTATTCTTTCTATTCTATTCTATTCTACTCTATTCTATTCTTTCTGTTGTTCTATTCTATTCTATTCTATTCTATTCTATTCTATTCTATTCTATTCTACTCTATTCTTTGTTATTCTATTCTATTCTATTCTATTCTATTCTATTCTTCTTTCTGTTATTCTGTTCTGTTCTGTTCTGTTCTATTCTATTGCTATGGTGGTGCAGTGGTTAAAATGAGTACTGTAGGCTAACTAACTGCCCATTGCTTGGAGTTTGATCCTGACCGGCTCAAGGTTGACTCAGCCTTCCATCCTTCCAAGGTCAGTAAAATGAGGACCCAGATTGTTGGAGGGCAAGATGCTGACTCTGTAAACCGCTTAGAGAGGGCTGTAGGGAACTATGAAGCGGTATATAAGTCTTAAGTGCTATTGCTGTTGTTATTGCCCTATGTTCTGTTCCGTTCTGTTCTGTTTCTTTCTGTTCTGTTCCACATTCCATTATTTGTTTATTTAGGATAGTTTCTATGCCATCTTTCTTTTCTTACATGGTTTTCAGAAAGTACGGTGATGAAAAGAATCCGGCATACCCTTTTTTTCTTAAACCTGATTTATCTCTTATGGTGGGATGAGATATGTAAGCTGCAGAGATTTATCCACATCCTTGCAAGTCGGCGTGCAAAATTTACATGAGCTACTCGCCCTATTTTTAGTTAGCTGCATTTGCATTTGCATCCTTGTTCCTCTCTTATCCTTCCCAGCCTTCGGGCTCCAAGCTTCAAAAGCCATTAGCTCTACCTATGATGGCTACCGCAATGTTTGTAGACCCAGCGAAGCTGATTTACATCCAGCCAACAGACGCGGGGTGCTTAAAATGCTTGCACAGAGGGCAGCAAGTAACAAGCTATTGTGGAGTTACAAAGAGCAGGAAGGATGGTTGCCTGTAAATTATGAAAGGCGCTGCAGGGTTCACAGATTAGGAGAAGCAAGGTTGGATGCTGGTTTGTCTGCTGGTCATAAAAACACTCCTGTGCCGAAGGAAACTGGCAATGACATTTGCGGAGGTTCCTGATTTTCACCTTAGCAGAATGGAGCAATTGTCCTTTAGCGTTTCCTTCATGCTATACTAGGTAGAGATTGGAGGGGATATGAGAAGAGTCTCCTGCAGACTGTTGAGTAGTGTAGGTGGTCCTCAACTGATGACCAGAGTTGGGCCTGGAGCTTCGGTTGCTAAACAAGGCAGTTCTTAAGTGAAGGAACAGAAGGTTGGATAGAAACTAGGTTTTGCAACTCATTGTGGTTTGGATGGTAGACAATGACCAGCGAAACTTAGTTTCTTCCCAACTTTCTTTTCTGGAAACTCACTGGGTGCTTTTGGGTTTGATTCGTTCATTTTTCCTTCCTTCCTTCCTTCCTTCCTTCCTTCCTTCCTTCCTTCCTTC
>JAKJMR010000927.1:147568-162513 GCA_024449315.1 Daboia siamensis | reverse complement strand
TCCTTCCTTCCTTCCTTCCTTCCTTCCTTCCTTCCTTCCTTCCTTCCCTCCTTCCCTTACCTTCTCTTCCTTTCCTTTCTCACTCCCTTTCTTACTTCATTTCCTGCAACATCCTTTGGCGGGAAAGGCGATTTTTTTTATCCAGGCTCAAATTGATATTTTCGTCTTTATCGGAGAACGGTGGTCCAGATAAGCGAAATCGACCGATATGCAAATAAATAAATGTAATCTCCGTGTTCAACTTTGCATGTCATTAAATACCTCCTGGTGGAAGCTAATAAGAGTGAGCAAATATATCTCAAGCTCCCATCTTATTTGAGTATGTTTCATTCCTAGGCACCGTAATCTGGAGTTAGGAAAGTTATTTCGACATGCATTTAAATAAGTATGCGGAGATATTAAATCTCCTTAGAGATGCCCCACAGCCTTTGAGAAGTGTGAATTTTGGCAGATAGTTATTATTTTTATGGTATGCTTTTGGCTAAAAAAAAAAGATTTTTTTTATCTAAAAAACACAGAATGGCTTGGTTTATTTCCCATTTAGTCAATACTGTATCTTGATTAAGGACTCTACTAAATTCACATTTGGAAATGCAGACAGACCTTTTAATAGTAGAGAATATATGTAGCTGAGGCTTGAACTGTGGGGTCTTTGGTGCTCTCTGAACTTGGTGGTTTCCTTGCAGACATTTCATGACCCAACTAGGTAGCATCATCAGTGTGAGGGAGTGTGGGACTTGCTCTTTATTTATATACAGTATCTTAATCTGCCGGTAGTGTTCTCCTTGGTAGTTCTTGGATGATGATGATGATGATGATGATTTTGAAGGCCAGAATGTGGCTTTTAAGGTTTCCTTCCTTCCTTCCTTCCTTCCTTCCTTCCTTCCTTCCTTCCTTCCTTCCTTCCTTCCTCCCTCCCTCCCTCCCTCCCTCCCTCCCTCCCTCTCCTTTCCTCCTACCTCTGTTTCTTTCTTTCTCTTTCTCCTCCCTTCTCTCTCCCCTCCCCCTTCCTTCCTTTCTTCTCTCTCTCCCTCTCCTTCTATCCTTTCCTCCTTCCTCTCTTTCTCTTTCTTTCTCTTTCTCCTCTTTCTCTCCCTTCTCCTTCCTTCCCTCCCTCCCTCCCTCTCCTTCTATCCTTTCCTCCTACCTCTCTTTCTCTTTCTTTCTCTTTTTCCTTTCTCTCCCTTCTCCTTCCTTCCCTCCCTCCCTCCCTCCCTCTCCTTCTATCCTTTCCTCCTACCTCTCTTTCTCTTTCTTTCTCTTTCTTTCTCTTTTTCCTCTCTTTCTCTCCCCTCCCCTCCCCCTTCCTTCCTTCCTTCCTTCCTTCCTTCCTTCCTTCCTTCCTTCCTTCCTTCCTTCCTTCCTTCCTTCCTTCCTTCCTTCCTTCCCTCGGAGTTGAGGGCAAAGCTTCTTCCTTATTTCAATGGCAGGCCAAGACAGTCTATGCTAAGCCTTTCATTCTTTGGCCTGTCTATTTCCCGAGCAGCAAAGGTCTGTGTGTGTGATCAGAATAATTTCCCCATTGTTGCACATAGTGCAGTTGTGTGTTTTAGCTGGGCAATCTCTCCACTAAATGACATGACTTGTTCTTTACACCTCTTGCTCTCCTTGCTTCAGAACCACAGGGAATTTTGGTGTTCTGAAGGTCAGCCAACGGTTTTTCCTTTTCAATTATTATTATTATTATTATTATTATTATTATTATTATTATTATTATTAACAACTGGTGGGATCATAAAATAGAGAAAATCATAGAAAATGATAAAGTTAAACTGCTCTGGGACCTCAGAATTCAAACAGACAAGCACGTGCAACATAACACCACGGACTTAGCAATTGTCGATAAGAAAGACAAAAGAGTCTGGAGAGTGGACGTGGCAGTGCCTGGAGACAGCAAAATAGAGGAGAAAGAATTGGAGAAGATAACAAAATACAAAGACCTACAAATAGAAATAGAACGACTGTGGCAAAGGCAAGCAAGGGTGGTACCAATAGTAATAGGCGCCTGGGGTGCAATCCCAAAACAACTGGAGCACCACTTGAACACCATCATCGGCATTGACAAATTCGCCATTAGTCAATTGCAAAAGGCGGCCGTACTAGGAACAGCTTCCATCCTGCGACGAAATCTGTAACACTATCCAACATCCACATCTGCCTATCCCAGGTCCTTGCATCTGGCTGATTGTGCGATGATGATTAATAATAATAATAATAATAATAATAATAATAATAATAATAATAATATAGTAGTAGTAGTAGTAGTAAAGTTGGAAGAGACCTTGGAGGTCATCTCGTCCAACCCCCTGCTCAGGCACGAAACCCTACACCATTTCAGACAAATGGCTGTCTGTTCTTTAAAACTCCCAGTGTTGGAGCATGCACAGCTTCTGGAGGCCGGTTGTTCCACTGGTTAATTGTTCCAACGCTCAGGAAGTTTGATGCCCTGCCCATCCACAACTTTAATATACAATACAGGCGGTCCTCTACGTACGACCACAATGGAGCCCAAAATTTATGTCCTTAAGCGAGACATTGGTCAAGTGACTTGTGCCACATTTTGCGAGCTTTCTTGTCCCGATTGTTAAGGGTTATCCTGTGACTTTGGGATCCAGCAACGGTCATAAATGGCAACCAGCTTCCCCCGCATCTGAATTTTGATCGCACGATCACGTTGTAAAGGTCTTTACTGCGAAAAACGGTCGTAAGTTGCTTTTTTTTTTTTATCTAGCGCCGCCGTAACTTTTGAACGGTCACCAAACGAAGCGTTGTAAGTCGAGGGACTAGCTTCACGGGGTGCTGTTTGTAGAAGAAGCTGCTTGGCAAATGCTTCTCGCCGCAACGTAATGGTGGAAGGGCAGAAAACCCGCCAACCTCCAGAGCGATGAGATCCTGCCGCTTCTCCCAAGACACGTTGCGCTCGTTGACGTGACCGGCGGCCGTTTCTGATCAGGTGGCGGAGCGATAAGAGGCATTGTCCCTCTGCTGTTGGGCAGAGAGAACGTGCTACAGATGTCTTCTCCACTTCCTTGGTGCCCGTTTCCAGTTTTTGTTTTTGTTTTAAATTCTTCTCCCTCCTTTATCTTCCGCACAGCCCCACCCCCCCACCTCCCCGAGCAATTTTGAAAGAGAGAAAGCTGCAGCAATCTCCCTTCTGTGATTTTAATTCTTGGAAATATAGTCACGATCAGATCCATGAAGAAAAGTTTCCTCGAGTTGGTGGCTTCCTTCCTCTGCGTTCCTCAGAGAGGGTTGGGCCGGGTGGCAGCTTGTCTCTTTTTCCATTAACTAGGCACGTAGTAGGGCAGTTGTAAAAATCCTCTTCTTGAGTTGGCGGGAATGCAGGTCCTCCCTCCCTCTGAATATTTTCCATATCTTTCTTTCTCTTTCTTTCTTTCTTTCTTTCTTTCTTTCTTTCTTTCTTTCTTTCTTTCTTTCTTTCTTTCTTTCTTTCTTTCTTTCTCCCTCACTCTTTCCCTCCTTCTTTCCTTCCTCAGAATATTTCCATATCTTTCTTTTCTTTTCTTTTCTTTTCTTTTCTTTTCTTTTCTTTTCTTTTCTTTTCTTTTCTTTTCTTTTCTTCCTCCCTCCTTCTTTCCCTCCCTCCCTCCCTGCCTCAGAATATTTCCATATTCCTTCCTTCCTTCCTCCCTCCCTCCCTCAGAATAACTCCATATTCCTTCCTTCCTTCCTTCCTTCCTCCCTCCCTCAGAATATTTCCATATTCCTTCCTTTCTTCCATCCATCCTTTCTTCCTTCCTTCCTCCCTCCCTCCGAATATTTTCTTTCTTTCTTTTTTCTTTCTTCCTTCTTTCTTTCCTTCCTTCCTTCCTTCCTCCCTCCCTCCCTCCCTCCAAATATTTATTTATTTATTCCTTCCTTCCTTCCATCCTTCCTTCTTCTAATTTTGAACATCTCTTCCTCTGGGTGAAAATAAAAATGCAAGGATATAAGGGTTGGGGGGCATTCAGTTTTCAACCTCTAGCCAACCATGAAAACCACGGTTAACCTTGGGCCAGTCCGTCTCCTTCCGAAGCATTTATATTAGATTATCATTAATATTCATAACTCTGAAAGAAAAGGACAATCATCAGCAAGGTGGATGGACTTAGCAAAGGGGACCTTTTTGGAAGAGCTGAAGAACCCGGTTGGCGCAGATTATCCTGGGAAAAACCTATGTAGTTGTTAAAAGTCAGCATGCACTGGATGGCACATAATCAATCATCAATCAATCAATAACATTCTTAGAAGGAGTAATGTCTTTCAAACTGGTGTTCCATCTCCTGACTTTTCACCCATCTCCTCTTGGCTCAAATTCCTCAAGCAATAAATTCCTTCTTTGTGTTATTAAGCCTGAGAAGAATACCATACTAGGCGGAAAAAATAAGTGTTTTTTTTTTACTCTTTTCAAGGTTTTTTTTTTTTTTTTGCAACTCTTTGAAAATATATTTTGAACACAAATAAAAGTCCCCGCCCCCGCTTTGCATCCTTCCCTGCCTGCGGGCAAAGCAAATCTTGGAAACTTGGAAGGTATCCGTACATAAGTTTCAAATGAACCGTAGACCCATCTTAAAAAAAAAAAAGTGATTGTCTTGGAAATGATAGTCCTGGGAGATTTCTTTTAAGAGAGGTGCTATCTTCCAGTAGGCAAATAGTTTGGAAGGCCAAGGCTCTCCAAACTGGAAATAAAATCTCTTGCTTGACTCATTCTTGGGGAGAGTTGTTGTTGCTGTTAGTCGTGTCTGACCCATCGCGACCCCATGGACAATGTTCCTCCAGGCCTTCCTGTCCTCTACCATCTTCTGGAGTCCATTTAAGCTCACGCCTTCTGCTTCAGGGACTCCATCCAGCCACCTTATTCTCTGTCGTCCCATTCTTCTCTTGCCCTCGATCTTTCCCAGCATTAGGCTCTTCTCCAGTGAGTCCTTCCTTCTCATGAAGTGGCCAAAGTCTTTGAGTTTTAGCTTCAGGATCTGGCCTTCTAAAGAGCCGTTAGGGTTGATCTCCTCTAGGACTGACCGGTTTGATCGCCTTGCAGTCCAAGGCTCTCGCAGGAGTCTTCTCCAGCACCAGAGTTCAAAGGCCTCCATTCTTTGGCGCTCAGCCTTTCTTATGGACCAACTTTCACTGCCATACATTGCAACTGGGAAGACCATAGCCTTGACTATACGCACTTTTATTGGCAGGGTGATGTCTCTGATAACAGCAACAACAACCACCTATGTCAACCATTAGTGCCAGTCAGTTTGAGTGTTCAATTGACTGAGTTTCATGTTTTATGAATAAAAGTTTTATATAATAATGATGATGATAATGATGGAAGGGACCTTGGAGGTTATCTAGTCCAACCCCTTGCTCAGGCAGGAAACCCTATACCCTTTCAGACAAAGGGCTGTCCAGTCTCTTCTTAAAAACTTCCAGCGTTGGAGCATCCACCACTTCTGGAGGCAGGTTGTTCCAGAAGAAGGAATCAGATTTGGGGACCGATGTTTTGCTTTGCATTGTAAGAGTTCACAAATATTTGCAAAGGGTGTGATAGGAGCTGGCCTACAATCAAACTCGGAGAACCCTAACTAAAAACATGTACAACAGAGTTGATTCCTGACTGGATCTGTGATCTTTAACTCCCAGGTATGAGTGAAGGTTCTCCGGGGTTCTCCTCCATACAGGTAGTCCTCGACTTCACAATGATCCATTTAGTGACCGTTCAAAGTTAACAGTGGCACTGAAAACAGTGACTTAATGACCATTTTTCTCACCGTTGCAGCATCCCCGTGGACAACGCGATTAAAATAAGCTCCAAGTAGGTTGCATTCATAAAAGAACACAAGTTTCAAAATTTATAACTGTTTACGTACGCCTTCAAAACAAAAGATGTTTTTGAAGCAAATTCCCCTCCCTCTTAACAATTACAGGAATCCTCTAAAACAAGAATATCCAGAGAGTCCGTTTTTAAACACTATATAATATCTTGTTGTTCTATTTAGATCAACAATCCAGGTGGGCCTTCCCACGCAGATGAAAATAGAGAGAGAGAGAGAGTTTGCATGAATCTCATATATGTCAACATCATCACGAGCACCACGACTGTGGTGAAATTAATAACTCCTGTGGCTTTGGGGATAAAGAGACGGAGGGGGGGATACATGATTTGGTTTTCCAGTTAACTTTTATTGCAAAAGTTGGACTCCTATGAGATAAATCAACCATCTCTAAATTACTGGCCAGAATTCAGTGCTGGAGTATATCAGCCATTAAGGAAGGAAGGGAAGGAAGGAAGGAAGGAAGGAAGGAAGGAAGGAAGGAAGGAAGGAAGGAAGGAAGGAAGGAAGGAAGGAAGGAGAGGGAGGGAGGGAGGGAGGAAAGAAGGAAGGAAAGAAGGAAGGACGGAAGGAAGGAAGGAAAGAAATGGATAAATGGATTGATGGATAGAAAGAAGGAAGAGAAGGAAGAGGATGGATGGATGGGAGGGAGGGTGGGAGGGATGGAGAAAAGGAAGGAGATGATGGATGGATGGAAGGGTGTGAAGGAAGGAAAGATGGATGGGAGGGAGGGAAGGAAGGAAGAGAGGACGGAATCACTCTTGAAAACTGGAATGAGCCCAGTTCAAATCCTTGGAAAAAGGCAGCACATCACATCCCTGAATTCTATCCGGCTCTTTCAAAACCAATTGAGCGAGGTGTTTCCAATTGCTTTGAAGACTGACTTTGAAACACTGTACTCCGCCCCCCCTCACCCAATTGAATCTCTGCATTTCTGTCAGGGCAGTAACACAACCCGCCTCCTTGCCTTGGTTCAGTAGATGGAATGTTGCGAGGGCAGGCATTTAAGAGGGATGCTCTTTCCTCCCATCTCAAGGCTTGTGAAGTGTGAAGAAGGAGGATGAAAAATGGAGACTGGTTCAAGAGTGATGCAAACCATAAGAGTGCGAGGGCTGGAAGGGACTTTGGTGAGCCTTGGTGGAGCAATGGGCTAAGGCCTCCTTAAGTAACATCAACTGCCTGCAATTAGTGCATGTTCAAGTCCCACCAGGCTCAAGGTTGTCTCAGCCTTCCATTCTTCCGAGGTAGGTAAAATGAGGACCCAGATTCTTGGGGGCATTAAAGAGCCTTGGTGGAGCAGTGGGGCTAATGCCTCCTTAAGTAACACCAGCTGCCTGCAATTAGTGCAGGTTCGAGTCCCACCAGACTCAAGGTTTGAGTCCCACCAGCCTTCCATCCTTCTGAGGTAGGTAAAATGAGGACCCAGATTCTTGGGGGCAATAAGCTGACTTTGTAATAATGCCGCTTGGGAGGGGGGGGGGGGAAGCCCTAATAAGCAGGCATATACATAGAATGAAGGCTATTGCTAAGCACATTTGATTTGTGCTTAGATTGTAAGCTGCCCTGAGTCTTCGGAGAAGGGCGGGATATAAATGGGATTAAAATAAAAAAAATAAAAAATAAGTCTTCTAGTCCAACCCCCTGCCTATACCATCCTGGATAAATGGTTGTCCAATCTTCTCTTGAAGACCTCCGGTGATGGAGCACCCACAACCTCTGGAATAACAGAGTTGGAAGGGTCCTTGGAGGTCTTCTAGTCCAACCCCCTGCTCAGGCAGGAAACCCTATGCCATTTCAGACAAATAGTTGTCTGACCTCTTCTTAAAAACCTCCAGTGTTGGAGCATTCACAACTTCTGGAGGCAAGTTCTTCCAGTGGTTGATTGTTCTAACCGTCAACGAAATTCCTCCTTAGTTCTAGGTTGCTTCTCTCCTTGATGAGTTTCCATCCGTCGCTTCTCGTCCTGCCCTTCAGGTGCTTTGGAGAATAGCTTGACTCCTTCTTCTTCCAAAGCAAGACCAGATGCAATGGAAGGAAGCCATTCCATTGATTCATCCTTCTCCTTGTCATGAAATGTCCTCCTCATTTCCAGGTCGGATCTGCTTCCGAGGAGCTTCCCACCCATTTGCTGCTTGTCCTTGGAGAATAAATTAGCACCCTCTTCCTTGTGACAGCCCTTCCTGTACTGAGAGAGTCCTTCAACTATTAGTAATGCTGCTAAGTAACTCCATAGATTTGGAGTCCCGTATTCAGCAAGCATTTGATATTCGGAGGTGTCACGTCTATGAACTTCACGGCTTGACCTGAGGGGGGGTGGTGGTGAAGCAGCATGGAAATTGCTTTTAAAGAGTGACAAAACCCATCTCTTGTGAGGAAGTGACAAATGGTTCCTTTGAAACAAGGCCATTTACTGCCATTTTTGAGGGCATCCATTAGAACGACAAGGTGGGTCAGTTTAACCTCAAAGTGTGAGGATTACTGGAAAATTCACTCACAGACACACAGATTAGGGTTTGTTGGGGTTTTTTAAAAAGTCAACGTTAAGGAAATTTACCAAAGGGGGGGAAAAGGAGCGCATTTCTCCAAACGAACACCAAAATCCGACAAATGTTTTGGCTGGGTTTTTTTTTTTTTTTAAATATTTTATTAATTTTCTATTTTTACAAACAATAGACAACGTGTTGACTGGGTCCATTAGTAATTCCGTGGTACATATAAGTTTCTTCAAGCTAAAACCAATATTACACCATCCGATACATCCTCTCTTTGTCCGGTTATAAGCATTTTTCCACATTAAACAAACACAATTCTTACTGTTGTTAATAGATACACAGTTGAATATCAGCATTCATCATAGTTTTCTAATAGTATCAACAATATCAGTTTAAAATATCTTTTCTAACCGAAACGTAATTGCATTTGCACTCAACATCCATTTATTCAGTCATATCCTATTTTTGTGTTGTTTTTTTTTCAGTTTTAATTTCCCATCCATATTCAAAAAATCCCAATCGTTTATAGTTTCAGGACAAATTATATTTGGGTAACCAAAAGCTTCCCTTGTTCAAGCTTCTTAACATTTTCTTATTTCCCTTTTCATGCCAAAATATGATATTCTGATTACCAATCTTATGTCTCTAGAGTCATTTTGCCGAGCGGCTGAATTTTCATCACGCAAGTGTGGGGAAGCTGCAGTGTTCACAAGTGAAAATTTGTCGTAACTCCCTTTTTTTCAGTGCTGTTGTAACTTTGAACGGTCCTTGGTTGGTTCACATGGTATGGTAGGATGGAGGGTTTGTTGTCACTGTGTGTTGGGGGGAGAGAGCATGGAGGGGGGAGGCTCAGCTAATCTCAATGTACACATGTTGTACTTTGACAATAAAGGTTTATTATTATTTACTATTATTATTAAATGAACGGCAGTAAGTCAAGGACATAAGGGACGCGGTGGCTCAGTGGGTTAGGACGCTGAGCTTGTCGATCTGAAGGTCGGCAGTTTGGCGGGTCGAATCCCGAGTGCCGCGTAACAGAGCGAGCGCTTGTTACTCGTCCCAGCTTCTGCCAACCTAGCAGTTCGAAAGCACATAAAAATGCAAGTAGAAAAATAGGGACCACTCCGGTGGAAAGGTAACAGCGTTCCGTGCGCCTTTGGCGTCTAGTCATGCCGGCCACATGACCACGGAGACGTCCTCGGACAAGCGCTGGCTCTTCGGCTTTGAAACGGAGATGAGCACCGGCCCCTAGAGTCGGAAACGACTAGCACCCGTGTGCGGGGGAACCTTTACCTTTTTTTTTAAGTCAAGGACGACCTGTCATTGACAACATCCCCATCAGTCAATTGCACAAGGCAGCTTTTTCTGAATAGCTGGCATCCGGCCCTGATCCCTTTAACACCATTGAATATCCCCATCTGTCTATCCCAGGTCTTGGGAAAGGACTCGACAGGTGGGCAAAAACTCCAGATCCAGTGTGAACATCTGGCTGACTGTGCGACAAGCCATTATAACAATAATCTTTGCAAAATGTTGTAAGTGCATTAAAAATATGCATGGAAACGAGAGTAAACTCATGAGTTTTGGGGCCAGGATTGCCTTTTTTAAAAAAAAATGGCAGAAACGGTTTCAGGGTATGTAAAAGGAGAGGGTAGAAAAAGAACAATTGTACCCACCTTATGCTGTGTTGCTCCTTTTCAGAACTGTGTGTTTGTTTAGTGTGAAAGGGAAAGTGCGGGTCTGCTTCTAAGGGGTTTTGGGTTGTCTTCTCCTCCTCCTTCAAGGAGAAAAATGAAAGTGGGACAACTTCCTAAAGACCTTCGAAGCACACAGAGATATTCTGAGTAAAATCCATATACCTTATCTTCATACAATCTTCGTAAGATAAACCAGTTTTTCCCAATAAACCAGGATTTGATGATAACTAAGGGATGGGAAGATCTTCAAACACAAGGAACTGGAACTCATCCTGGTCCCCTCAAAAAAACAACAAGTGGCTGTCTTAAAGACCAAAAGCCATCTCTGGATTGAGCGGACAAACATCTGGATGGACTAGTCCAGGGGTGTCCACCCTTGGCAACTTTAAAGAGTTGTGGACTTCAACTTCCAGAATTCCCCAACTGAAATCCAGAAGTCTTAAAAGTTGCTAAGGTGTGGACACTCCTGGTCTAGAGGGCTTCAACAATGACCTTTCCTTAGCAGCTGTTAAGGAGCATGTTTTGGCAAACATGGAGCCAAAAACGAGGTCTTGGAAGCTCCAGACCTACATATTTTGGGGTCTGACTTGGGCAAGGGTTTATATACCTTCTTAAATTTTACTATAGAGTTGTGCTCCTCCTTTTTCTGGCAAGGCTTTTAAGGTCATCCCTTCTTTCTTCTCCAGGAGCAAAGTCCCAGCAACCAGACTTCCATAGCCATGATGCAAGAGCCTCAAGAGATGGTGGAGGAGACCGTGACCGTTGAAGAAGATCCTGGCACCCCCACATCTCATGTTTCTATTGTGACTTCAGAAGACGGAACCACCAGAAGGACGGAGACAAAGGTAGGAAGGCAGGGTGACAGCCTTGCCAGAGTTTGAGGGCCAGATGGACTTCCAGTGGGCAACCATTTTCTACAACAGATTGAACTCAACTTCTGAAATAATCTCCAGAAGAGAATGTTTGTAGCTCAGGGCTGAAATGTGGGGTCTTGCTGCTCACAACCAACCTCAGAAGGTACCAAGGACCCCACAGAATTAACCTTTAGTAAGGAGGACTACTCTGTGAATACTGTTTGTATATACAATGTATTCAGAAAGTATCCAGACAACAACAACCACAATATAATGATGATGATGATGATGATGATGATGTAGTACCAATAGTAATAGGCACCTTGGTTGCAATCCCAAAACAGATGGAGTGCCACTTGGACACCATTGGCATTGACAAATTCGCCATTAGTCAATTGCAAAAGCCAGCCTTACTAGGAACTGTTTCCATCCTTTGACGATATCTCTAATACCATCAGTTCAAACATCCACATCTGCCTATCCCAAGTCCTATCTGGCTGACTGTGCAAAGATTAACAACAACAACAACAACAAGATTAATAATAATATAATAACCATTAGTGCCAGTCAATTTGGGTGTTCAGTTGACTGAGTTTCATGTTTTATGAATAAAAGTTTTATATAATAATAATAATAATAATAATAATAATAATAATAATAATAATAATAATAATAATAAGAAGAAGAAGAAGAAGAAGAAGAAGTAGTAGTAGTAGTAGTAGTAGTAGTAGTAGTAGTAGTAGTAGTATTTGGAAGGGACCTTGGAGGTTTTCTAGTCCAACTCCCTGCTCAGGCAGGAAGCCCTATACCGTTTCAGACAAGTGGTTGTCCAATCTCTTCTTAAAAGCCTCCAGTGATGAAGCATTCACATCTTCTGGAGGCAGGTTGTTCCACTGGTTGATTGTTCTCACTGCTAGGAAATTTCTCCTTGGTTCCAGGTTGCTTCTCTCCTTGATTAGTTTTCATCCGTTGCTTCTTGTCCTGCCTTTGGGCGCTTTGGAGAATAGCTTGACTCCCTCTTCTTTGGGGCAGCCCCTGAGATACTGGAACACTCTTTTTTCTCTTCTCTTTCATCAATTTTGTTCTGATTCTACAGTTGTTGAAATTCATTGTTTTTGTCTCATTACTACTTAGTAACCCATAATGACAAAGTGAAAACAGAATTTTAGACATGTCTGTAAATTTAGGTCTGGGGAGATTTTCAAGTCATCCAGGCCGTGATTGCCCCAAAGGTGCTTTGTTTTTCAGGAGGCCGCTGGACTTTTTTCTTTTACCTTTGAAGACGTTTCGCTTCTCATCCCAAGAAACTTCTTCAGCTCTGCAGCTCCCCACCATCCAGTCAGAGCTGAAGAAGCTTCTTGGGATGAGAAGCGAAACGTCTTCAAAGGTAAAACAAGAAAGTCCAGCGGCCTCCTGGCTCTGTAAATTTATTAAAAAGAAAAAATAAATCTGAAACATCACATTGTTATAAGTATTCAGACCTTTTGCTCAGTACTCAGTACTCTGGCAGCAGTTACCGCCTCGAGTCTTTTTGGGTGTGGCGCGACAAGCTTTGCACATCTGGATTTTCTGCGGTCCTTCCTTTTTGCCAATCCTCTCAAGCTCAGCCAGGTTGGGCGGTGACTGTTGGCGAACAGCTGGATTTTCCATTGACTTGGTTTGTCAGATGATTCCCAGGATCGCGGGACACCGCGACCATCATAAATATGAGCCAGTTGCCAAATTGCCGAAGTTTGATCACGTGGCCGTGGGGAGGCTACAACTCATGTGTGCAAAACAGCCGTAAGTGGCTTTTTCCAGTGCCATTGCACCTTCAAATGGTCACTAAACAAATGGTTATAAGTTGAAGCCTACCTGTCTGGCAATAGTGGTTCCTCCTAGAATTTGAAGGAGGGGTGAGGGTGGGTGGGTGGAGCCAGCATGCAAATTAGCCGAGCAGAAATCAACCCCCATAGGCTGGTAGGGAGGCATCGCTTGCTTTCTCCCGCCCCGGCGTCTGGCCTTGAAGTCTAAATTAGTCTAAATTGCTACTTCTGATTTTTTTTTTTTTGGGGGGGGGGGGAGGGGAAGATTGCGAACAACATCACTAAAAGCTGCAAATAAATTACCTGGATGTTTTAGTGGAGAATGGAAGCATTTTCTCAGCATGATCAAAGCGCGGGGTCTCTCCGGAAGCTGGTGGGAGACCGTGGTAATAGGTGAAGGAATAAATCAGAAAAGGAATTGGGGGAGGAAAAAAAAAAAAGGTTGCTGGATAAACGCTGTCTGGCTGTGGAGCAGATGTTCTCAAGCGGAAGTTTATTTTAGAAGCTGTTGACGCAATTTCGAAGGTGTTTATTTTGCGTTGGGGCCAGGAAGCAAGTAAGGTGAGGAAGAGGTGGGGTGGCAGACACTCCCCCCCCCCCCGGAGTGAAGTGAAAGGATGGAGGAAGAGGAGGAAGAAGACAGAGAGGAGAAGATACGGAGGAGGTCTTATTCCTTCATGAAGTGGAGAGACGGGGCTGAAGGCTCTACAACAGGACGACGGAGAGGACAACATGGGGACATTTGAGTAGAGGTGTTGAGGTTGGCGGGGATGTTTTGCATCAGACCTCTCAGAAGGAGGAGGTTGAGGACCTGGGAATAAGCCCACTTACTAGCAGCCCATCTCTTGGGAATAGGTTCCCCTCCAACATCTGGAGGGCCAGTTTGGTTTAGTGAGCTAGCTTGGTCCAGAGCAGGGACATCAAACTGCCTGGCCTCTGGGCCAGATACAACATGCAGGGCCTACCCCAGCTCCGGCAATGGGGGAAAAGTCACCATATGTCGTGACATGTCACGTGACGTGGCGAGTTTGACACCCCTGGACTTGAGGTTAAGGCACCAGGCTAGAAAGCGAGAGGATTCTAGTCCATCGGAGCCACGAAAACCAACTGGGTGACTTAGGGCCAATGGGCAGGAGACTGTGAGTTATAGTCCCACTTTAGGCATGAAAGCTGGCTGGGTGACTTTGAACCAATCACCAGGAGACGGTGAATTCTAGTCCCACCTTAGACATGAAAGCCAGCTGGGTGACTTTGTGCCAATCACCAGGAGACGGTGAGTTCTAGTCCCTCCTTAGACATGAAAACCAACTAGGTGACTTTGCACCAATCATCAGGAGACGGTGAGTTCTAGTCCCTCCTTAGGCATGAAAGCCAGCTGGGTGACTTTGGGCTAATCACCAGGAGACGGTGAGTTCTAGTCCCACCTTAGCCATGAAAACCAGCTAGGTGACTTTGCACCAATCACCAGGAGACAGTGAGTTCTAGTCCCTCCTTAGGCATGAAAGCCAGCTGGGTGACTTTGAGCCAATCACCAGGAGACGGTGAGTTCTAGTCCCTCCTTAGACATGAAAACCAGCTAGGTGACTTAGGGCCAGTCGCCGGGAGACGGTGAGTTCTAGTCCCATTTTAGCCCGGAAAGCCAGCTGGGCGATCTCGGGCCAGTCATTCTTTCACTCACTCATGTGACCATGAGGTTGCTGCAACGGTTGTGTGATGACAATGTCCTAAGTCACTTTCTCAGTACTGTTGTAACTTTGAACCATCGCTAAACAAATGGTTATAAGTCAAGGAGACAATCTGTGCCCTCGTGGGTTTTTGCCCCCCAAATGTTTAAGGACACGGCTCCCCAGGATGAAGAAGAAAGAGCCTTAAAAAGAAAAAATTGGCACTTGTCTTAAAAAACTGCCGTGTTTTGGGCAGTGACGTTGTTTTACCCTGTAGGATTCTTTGTCAGAAGATCTGTTGACAGCTCGGGGCTTTGAAGTCTTTCATAAGGGATTAGAGACCTCTGCAGATGATAGATCCAGGATGACAACCTTCTGTGATAACTACATATTCCATCCCAGATTAAATGAACTTCTGAATTGAAGCGCCCGGAGAATAAAAAGATAAAGCCATCCCCCCATTTGGAGTTTCTGATGGGACAAACGGGTATCGATTAGCGATACCTTTGTGATATTTTATGAGAGTGGATGCCTTGCTGGTTACATCTTTCATTCCCTTCTAGAAATAATAATAATAATAATAATAATAATAATAATAATAATAATAATAA
>JAKJMR010000927.1:56345-63845 GCA_024449315.1 Daboia siamensis | reverse complement strand
GGGGTCAGGGTGGGGACAGCGGGAGGGAGAATAAAACACACACACACAAAAATCCTGTATTCGTTGAGCATCTCACATTTTTGTAAAAAAAAATATATATATATATTAAAAATTCGTTTAAAAAAGGGGGGGAAAGAAAATATTAACAAAGGGGGTTAGGCGAGTGGGTGGGCGGGAAGCAAGCGTCGAAAGCTTTGTATCTTCTGGAGTATAAAGAAAAATAAAATTTGACATGAATGACATATATAAATAAATATCTATATCTCTATATATTGTTGTGCAGAAAAACTAGGTTGCCAAACGTAAAATAACCTTTGTAGCAAAGAAAAGCATTGCCCCCCCCCCCCTTTCGATTCAGGGAAAGCCAGTGTTGTTTTAGCAATTTGAATGATTACAGAGACATTATTTACCACTCGGACTTCTTCCCCTTTCGATCTCTCAATTCCAAGTTGCTTTTTAAGTAATTAAAAAAAAAAAAAAATACAAACCTTCGCGGCAGCGTCCAGCTGCTTAGGAGGTAGGCAAGGTGAGTCAGCCTTTCCGTACGGATCAATTTTGATTCGAAACTCCTTCGAACGGTGCTTTTTTTTTCATATTTCTACTCTTGATAGCTGGGAACCAACTTTCTTAACGGAAGCTGTACATTTTATACCATCTTTAAAACTCAAGTAGCCGTATTTTCTTTTTTTTTCTTTTTTTTTTTTTTGTATAGAAAAATTGGAGGAGAGGGTGTTTTTGGTTCCGCCTTTGCATTTGTTTCTTAAAAAAAATATAAAAGGGGGAAAAAAAACTCATCTGCATGGTTTTTTTTAGCAAACTCGAGTCTGCTGAGTTTTAGGCTGATGGGAGGGAAGAGGCTTAAAAGTCACTTTTCAAGTCATTTTCTTCCTCTCTAGGGTTAGGGTTTGGAAATCAATACAGGTAGTCCTCGGCTTACAACAATGGAGCCCCAAATTTCCCTTGCTGAGCAAGACAGCTGTTCATTTTGCCCCCTTTTGCGACTTTTCCTGACACAGCTGTTTAGTTGGGCTGTTGGTTTGAGCTCTGAGCTGGGCAATTTGGTTGCAAACGTTTTGTCACCATCCGAGGAGACATCGTTGGTGAGCTTTGAATTGTGCTCGCCTGTCAGAGCACTGGCCTTTAAATACCTTTATATGTGATGGCAATTGGAATGAATGTTATTTGTTTGGATATTTCTGAGTCCCGGTCTGGTTTTGGGCTGTTTTGATTGGATGGTTGTTGTGGCTGGGCCACAGTCTTTGGTGTTAAGTACTCTCTGTGTGATGCAAATACTGCGGCCCAGCAACAACAACCATTCAATCAAACAGCCCGAAACCAGACCGTGACTCAGGAATATCCAAACAAATAACATTCATACCAATTGGCATCACACCAAAACGTATTTAAAGGCCAGTGTTCTGACAGACGAGCACAATTCAAAGCGAATCCCTGCAATTGTTAAGTTAGAAACAGTTTGCTTGTCAGAAGGTCGCAAAAGGGGATCACATGACCCTGGGACACTGCGACCGTCATAACTATGAGTCAGTTGCCAAAGGTCTGAATTTTGATCACGTGACCAAAAGTTGTGAAAAAGAGCGGTCCCTTTTTTTCAATGCCGTTACAACTTTGAACGGTCAGTAAATGAATGGTTCTAAGTCAAGGACTATCTCTATCATACTGATTTGGTTGCTACGGTGATTTTTTTAAAGCCTGCATGAGACCAGTGACATTTTGGAGAACTATCTGGATAGCGTTTTTGTTTTTTCTAATAAAATAAAATAAAACCAGCCATCACTCAGCTCTTCTGATCATTTGCGGCAGGAAGGAGGTTTTGAAGGGTCGTGGAGATACAGCAGAGGAAAAATAGAAGGAGCTGTTTTATTCCCTTCTCTGACTGTAAAAACTCTCCACGGAGTGTCTATGGGGATTCTCAGTCATCCACCTCATAATTGTCCCAAAGGTGCTTTTTTTTTCTAGAGGCAAGTGGACTTTCTTGTTTTTCCTTGGAAGACCTTTCGCTTCTCATCCAAGAAGCTTCCTCAGCTCTGCCTGGATGGCAAGAAATGGAAGGATTTATACTCCTTGCAGATGGCTGGTCATTTGCAGTCTTTTAGAGAGCCGTTGAGGCCACTTGGAGGTTTATCTGTGTCCTCAGAGTCACCTGAGCAGTGCAAATTGGGTGTGGAGCTTCCAAAGAAAGTTGCTCCTGGAAAAGCAGCTTTGGGATCTCCGCAGAGTGCAGTAACCTCCCCCTCTCCCCGGTAATTTCTGTTTTCTGTCATTTTCTCTTTTCCTCCAGATGTGTGCATTCCCTCCAGATGTGAGACATTTCTTGTAGCATCTCATTGTTTGATGGGTGTAAAAACCAAAAAATGGGGAAAGTTAACCGATTGCAAAGAAACGCTACAGAGAGAAGAAAATGGGAAATGTAGGCTGCATAGATGCCAGAACACATCTGGCACGGGGGAGGGGGAAAATACATACCTCACTTTGTCCACCCCCTCCCTCCCCCCCAAATTAAGAGTCATCCAGCGTGCAGCTGATCCAAAACATAGGAAAGGGTTTGTTTTTTTGTTTGTTTGTTTATTCTCTCTGGATGGAAAATACGGACACCTTGGCTAAGTCTGGGTTTTTGCTTGCCCGTTAGTCTTATTTCTGCATTGTGGAACTGTGAACATCTGCCAGGTAAGAGCGTCCGTTATCTTCTCTGCATTGTTTGGGTCTTAGGGATCCAGGGTGGACTGTACGCGCGCTGTCTAGATTCTGTTGGTCCACAAAAGTTTGGAGAAATACCAATGAAGGAGAATGTTTTTAACTCAGGGTTGAAATGAGGGGTTTTTGCTGCTCCCTTCAACTTGATTGTTTTCTGGCGGACGTTTCATTACCCAATCTAGGTAACATCATCGGTGCTCATGGTGTTAGCATTCAGCTCTGATGAGGTTACCCAGTTGGGTAATGAAACATCTGCAAGAAAACAACCAAACTCAGAAAGTTTGGAGAAATATCATTCCGGAGGTTGGTGAGGTCTAGCATCATAGCTGGACGTTTTGTGTCTCTTGCTAATGGATGAAGTAGCTTGCAGTGCGTTAGACCTTTGGTCTTCTTGGACTTCTTTGGTCAGCCCGGGTTATCTCCACAAAGTTTTCAGCAGTTGCTTGCTTTGAGCCGTCAGCCAACGTTGAGTTGATCCCAGCTTTTGTACTTTGGTTGTTGGGTTCTTTCTTCCCACCCCATCACCTTGGAAAAGAGGAAGAAGCTAAGTGAGTTCAAAGTTCTGGGGCTGTCTTCAAGTTTGTTCAGTGGCTGCAAAGCCCTTTCTAGGGCTTAGAAAGTGTGACCACTTAGGAGGATGATCAGGAGATGTTTGTGAGTCCTCAGCAACTTTTAAGATGCATGAACTTCGTAAAGGTAAAGGTTCCCCCGCACATGCGTGCTAGTCGTTTCCGACTCTAGGGGCCGGTGCTCATCTCTGTTTCAAAGCCGAAGAGCCAGCACTTGTCCGAGGACGTCTCCGTGGTCATGTGGCCGGCATGACTAGACACCAAAGGCGCACGGAATGCTGTTACCTTCCTACCGGAGTGGTCCCTATTTTTCTACTTGCATTTTTACGTGCTTCGAACTGCTAGGTTGGCAGAAGCTGGGACAAGTAACAGTAATATTATGAACTTCATAATACATGGAATAATAAGAGTTGAAAGGGACCTCAGAGGTCTTCTAGTCCAACCCCCTGCTCGAGCAGAAGACCCTATACCCATTTCAGATAAATGATTTGTCCAGTCTTCTTTTTTGAAAGCCTCCAGTGATGGAGCCCCCACAACTTCCAGAGGGAAGCCGTTCCACTGATCGATTGCTCTCACCGCTAGGAAGTTTCTCCTTAGTTCTAGGCTACTTCTCTCCTTGGTTAGTTTCCAACCATGGTTTTCTTATCTTGCCCTTTTGGTGCTTTGGAAAATAGGCTGATGCCCTCATCTTTGTAGGAGCCGCTCAAACATTGGAATTGTGCTTCAACTCCCAGAATTCCCCAGCATGCATGCTGGTCCGCATACCTTAAAGTTACTAAGGTTGAGAAACATGGTTCTTTCTCACAAGATCCAGATTAAAAGCAAGGAGGATTACTTTTCCCCTGATTTGCTTTGGGCATATCAATCAAGTCTTGCTAAGGTTGTTCTTTTCTGATTCCCACACTTAAACACTGTGTAGGAAAGCAGGCAGGTGTCTCTCCTACCCGGAGGAGCCCAAATTTGTAATAATAATAATAACGTTGGGAGGGATCTTGGAGGTCATCTAGTCCAACCCCCTGCTCAGGCAGGAAACCCTATACCATTTCATATAAATGGTTGTCCAGTCTGTTCTTAAAGACTTCCAGTGTTGGAGCATTCACAGCTTCTGGAGGCAGGTTGTTCCAATGGTTAATTGTTCCAACTGTCCGGAAATTTCTCCTTAATGCTGGTGGCGATCTCCACCTTCTTAGTCCTTTTTTCCATATAGACCCTCAAAAAGGCTGAAGTCTCAGCAGGGGTTTTTTTCTTTTTTAAAGCTGTGATCAGGATAGCAAATGTCTCACCACTTGTGATAGGATCTCGTAAGCATCCATTTTGCACGCTTGCACCTCGGTGCGTCTTCACATTTGGGGTTTTCATGGCTAGGAAGGCGAAAGAATCCATACCGTGTACAGCTTTATATATATAGCACCGGTCTGGAGTATGCACTTTGATAAGACTAACAACAACAACATCAACAAAACTAACCCAACAATGTAGGCCGTCAATATCATCTCTTCTTCTGGACTTTTGCAGCCAGAAGTCCACATGTCTTCTGTACCTTTAGATAGTTGCCTTGTGAGGATCCATTATCTAAATTCTTGGACCTGAATTGACCAAAAGGCATTGGGTTTTTTACTTGATCAAAGGGTTCTCTCCGCCGTGGCATTGCCAACCAAAATAGACAAGCTTTCTTTAGAGCTCAGACTTGTGAACAGATTGAGGTGGTAGACGAAATATTAAGAGTTCTGGGGCGGACGGTGTTATTTAACCCAGCCAGACAGCATCGGAAAGGAATTAATAGAGAAATGCATGTGCCTATCAATCTGGCCTGGCTAATTTTTTTTTTTTTTCATTTCCGCTTTCGTCTTTGCAACTCCAACCTGGGGGAAAATAAAATAAAGTAAAAAATAAAAACGGCCTGCATGAAAACGTGCATGCATTTTTCCTTGTGCATTTTTTTTGTGTTTTCCAATATGCAGACATTGTGTGGCCAATGTTCCTCCCACAGCAATGCACCTTGTGTGTCCGATTTTCCCTAGTGTGTGGTGTTTGCATTCTTTGGGTGGGTTGCAATCAGCGTTGCAAACGTCTGGAAAATTTGGGGGGTTTGGGTAAGGCAACCGCGGCAGCACAGATTAGATTCAGGCAACATGGATTAGAAGAATCCTTTTCAATCTTGGCAACTTTTAAGGTGTGTGGGCTTCAGTTCTCCAGGGGAATTCTGGGAGTTGAAGTCCACGCACCTTAAAAGTTGCTAAGGTTGAAATGCACTGGATAAGAAAACACACAGACATATTTATATACCTCCCAATGGGAAATTCAGATGTGCCTCTTCTTTTAAAAAAATAAAAATTGACATTTAGGAGAAAACAAATCTCATTCAACATTGCTTTGTTTTTTAAAGTCTAGGATTTGGACTCTGTCTCTTTAATTGGAATAGTCGTGCAGTTGAGATTGATTTTTTTTTTTTTTTTTTTTTGGGAATTGTTTTCATTTACAAAATGTGGAAAAGAATTGAAACGTCTAGGTTGGCCCATCTGTAAGGAAAAATTAGAAGGTAAGGTAGAAACACGGTACCTTGTTGCATATGCAAGTAAAATCAAAATAACAGACAGGCCTCGACTTATGACAATTGAGCCCCAAATGGGTTTGCTAAGTCAGTCCTTTGTTGAGTTTTGTCCCATTTTTCGAACCTTGTTTGCCCGTTGCTAAATCAAATCGCTGCAGTTGTGAAGTTAGGAACACGGTTGTGAAGTGAAGCTGGCTTCCCCATTGACTGCTTGTCAGAAGGTTGCAAAAGACCCCGGGATGTGATGCCGTCAAAGGGGATCCGGAGAGCGTGTTGAATTGCAACGATACGTACTGTGGCCAGTACGAATGGGCCGTGAACGTTGGGTACGAGAGAGGTCACTAACACTTTGCCTTCTTTTAAGAGATTTTTTTTTAAAAAAGATGTCGGAACAGATGGAATATTCCTAGCTAAGAATCGAGAGCCTGTTTTAAATTGGCCTTCTGTGTAACAAGCTGCCTTCTCTTTTGAGCTGGTGAAAAGGAGAAACAGAAATACGTAGATGGGGGGGTGGGGGGGGGGTGGTCAAAGAAACAGCCAGGTGAAAAGCGGCTCAAAGCAAGCAAATTAGGTAGTCCTCGTCTTATGAGCCCAAAATTTCCATTGCTAAGCCAGACCTTGGTTAGGCAGATTTTGTGCCGTTTTGTGACCCTCTTGTTCAGCGAATCACTGCAGTCGTTAAGTTAGAAACAACGGATGTTACATGAAACTGGCTTCCTCGTGGACTCTTTGCTTCGTCAAAAAGGTCGCGCAGTTTGATCGCGGGACACGGCCAATGATGCTAGTGTGTGTTCACCCTTCACGCCCGATGTAAGATATTGTGGGAAACCAAACATCTAGCCCCCTAAACCGACGTGTTTGTAACAATCATGTGCCTTAAATTTTTTTCTTGTGTGGGGGGGGGAAGATTAGGGATGCGGTGAAGGGTTGGGAAGAATCCTAACCCTAAAATGAAACCCACACTTGTCTTTCTGTAACCTTCCTAAGACTAATGCGGTGGTTTTAGGCTGGAGGGTGGGGTGGATGGTCCCCTTTTTTTTTTGCATTGTATTTGTACTGTACAACAAATCGATCCGTTTGGTTTTAAGACTATAGGGAGCGGGCAACGGATTTTGCTTTCACACAACCCATGTCTAAACGTAATCCGAATGTATTAATATTACTCTAGGACATTTCCGTAACCCTGACGAGTAGAATGCTTGATGAAAACCAGGTGTGTAGGTTTAACAATTTGGTGTGTTTTCAATAAATGATGCCTGGAACGAATATGTCTCATCTCCGTTCTTTTGTGCCTGCCCTGAAAAATCAGAGCTTGGCAGGCAGGCGTTTGTGGCATTCAGCGTGGATCTTTGATGGAGGGGAGGGAAATACTTTCTCCTTCCTTTTAGTTGTTAAATAATAAATTTTATTAAGAGTTTACAAATACAAACTAATAGGAGCTAATAAAAATGTAAAAAGGAAACAGATGCATTTAAAAAGTGCAAAAAAAATAGATGGTAGATAGATAGATAGATAGAGAGAGAGAGAGAGAGAGAGAGAGAGAGAGAGAGAAAGAGAGATGAGAGGGAGGGAGAGAGACATGGGCAATGTGCCTCTGTCAACTAGATAGATAGATAGATAGATAGATAGATAGATAGATAGATAGATAGATAGATAGATAGATAGATA
>JAKJMR010000927.1:29797-40293 GCA_024449315.1 Daboia siamensis | reverse complement strand
GAATAGAATAGAATAGAATAGAATAGAATAGAATAGAATAGAATAGAGAAATGTAGAATAGAATGGAACAGAACAGAACAGAATAGAATAACAGGAATCGAATGGAATAGAATAGAATGGAATGGAATGGAACAGAACAGAACAGAATAGAATAACAGGAATAGAACAGAACAGAATAGAACAGAACAGAACAGAACAGAACAGAATAGAATAGAATGGAACGGAATGAGTGGTTAGATTACTTTCTATCAATCTAAATGGACTTCTAGTCCTAGAAATACCTATTGCCCATTTGTACAGCAGATTGTGGAATTCTGGGGTCTGAAGTCCACACACCTGGAAATGGGCATGCAATACTTTTCTAGTTTTCAATGCACAGCC
Organism: Daboia siamensis; assembly: GCA_024449315.1. Lineage (NCBI taxonomy): Eukaryota > Metazoa > Chordata > Lepidosauria > Squamata > Viperidae > Daboia > Daboia siamensis. The sequence goes on along the minus strand of JAKJMR010000927.1, from coordinate 39,912 downwards.
ATAGGGACTGGAACCTTGCCTGATTCACAAAGGCAGCATGAAACTGGTGGGTCTAACCGCTGAACGCCAAGCTCTATACCACATTGCACCTCCGTAGCTCAGGAACACCCGGTACACACACGAAGAAACGGGCACAATTAAGATCTCTGAATTTTCCCCGAAGCTGCAGGATTTCTTAAGAAAAATGCTACGGCTGGTTTTTTTTTATTTTCATCAATCCTCTCACAGTCACTGCTATTGTTCTAAGAGGCAGGACGAGTTCTGCAGAAAGGAAAATGATAAAAAAAATCTCTCCCGGATGCAACAGGATTAACTGGGCTTGTGCAGCAAAATAGGGATTTTGAAAGACTTTGAAAGCAAGGAGAAAGTGTCCAGGATTTACTAACTGCAAAATAAATTTTGTGTCATGCATTTTTGATAGATTGCATGCTTCAGGAATCATCAAAGGGATCCTCCTGTTTTCCCACAGGAGGCACCTCCCAAGCAAGTCCTTTTCCAAGATGGCGCCCTTCCTTTGGAACAGCTTACCTGCAGATACCAAATTTCCTTGCTACATTCCCCCAGAACTCTCCAAAACTAAGGAAGGAGCGTTATCACTCAAGAGAATGATATTAGCATGCTAGCACTATCACAAATGAGCTGCAAACCCACCAGGCCAACACTAGAGGGCAACAAGCATGGATAGAAAACTGGACCTCGTGCTGCCATCTAGAGACCAGACAAATTTTTGCAGCTCATTATTTGTTTTTGTGTGTGTGTGTGTGTGTGTGTGTGTGTCCCTAAAAATCCCATAGTGGGCCGTGTTCTGGAAAAAACCAAGTCTTTCTACGGTCTGTCTGATTTCTAACCCTAACCCCCTCCCTCAAAAGAACAACGGATCTATTCTGAGTACACAATTATCTCTTCTCTGGGGAGTTTATTGATGCACTTGCCATCTGCCCAACATCTAATTATGGCTCCTCTGGAGAGTTTTAAATGCTGAGGTGCCAAAAGCCTCTACAATTTTTTTTTTATTTTTTTTTGGTAAACAGGGATCATACGGTAGTTCACCTTTGCTAAGCTGGCTTGTGGGCGAAGCAGAGTAAAGCAAGAATCTCAGGCGGCAAACAATGGGCGTTTCGGAAGATTTCCATAGTTCCAACAGATCTACATTTAGATCACAGAATCACAGAGCTAGGAAGGGACCACTGTGACCGTCATAAATGTGAGTCAGCTGTCAAGCATCCAAGCGTAAATCACATGACCACGGGGATGCTGCAACGGTCATAAGTGTGAAAAATGATCATAAGTCACTTTTCCCAGTGCCATTGTTACTTCAAACGGTGACTAAACAAACCAAGGACTAACTGTATTTAGGAGTGAATTACGTTCCCAACAGCTATCAACTCTTCTTCCCAAGGCTTCCATTTAGTTCTGGTACCACCAGACAAATATTTTTATTCGGTTATTCCTGGTACGCTTACCAGCCAGGCCCCAGACTTCCGATTTTAAAATACTTATCAAGCAACAGGCATGCAAAACAAAACACAATATTTAAAAACAACATCATACTGTTACAGTCTCTTATGACAATGCTGAAACAACATTTTTGAATGATACTTCCATCTTCCTTGCTACATTTCCCCCCCTCTTTTGGGGTTGGGACACTGGTCAAGCAAACATTTAAGAAATACACTAAACATATGGGGGGGAAATAGCCTCTTTCCCCACCTATATTTACAACAAGGAAAATCTGTCGAATCTCCTATATTTTTAATAGGCTGGCCTTCAACAGATCCCTTTTTCTGTGGCATGAACAGCAATCAATAAGAGAAAATCCATACTTGCAGGGATATCTATTTTCAGTTTTCAGGAGATGAATATTCAGGAGATGACTATTCAACCCAGTTGAATATTTCAAATAAATCCCAAACCACAAAGTTGGGAGGTTGAAGCATCATCGGCAGAAGGTCTTAACACATGCCATTTAAAAATATCGATTAAGCCATGCAACTTTGGGAAAAAAAATATCGATTATTTACAGTGTGAGCTGGGCAAAGATTCATCCTGCCCAATTTGATTTCTCCCTAGCCCGTGCCTTCGTGCCAAAACATAATGTCTATATGGGAAAAGCACTTCGGGGGCATTCATGCCAAGGAGAGCTGCACCGGTTGGATGCCTGCCGTGCAGGAAGAAGAAGAAGCTGCAATCTTTTTTTTTTTCCCCGTCCATTTCGGATTAATGCATTAGACTTTTTTGGATGGAGGGCCAAACTTCTTGAAAAACAGCCCAAAAGGCTTGCAACGTCCAAAATTAAAACATCATCAACAACAAAGAATACAATGCAAGAATCAGATCAGCATCCATCAGAATCTAGTACCCATATTGCTGCGATTTTGACTATATCGGACATGCATATACAGTAAATATAATAAATATAATAATATACTGTACCCATGCTAATGAGATGCGTAAGGTAAATGCCACGCCTCCGCGGGCAGCAGAAACTCCTCCCCCTTCTCCCCTCCTCGCAGGTCGAAATAAGCAGCTCTCTGGTATTGGCGTCTACTCAAGTGCCTGTCTCTCACCTCGCCCTGCCTCGTCCGTGAGCTCCGCTTGTTCGTCCCTGAGGAGGAGAGACAGAGCTCTCGTTCTTTACTAGCTTCGTCTTATCTTTCCCCGGGAAAGGAAAAGACAACCATCTCGCAGGCGCCAGGAGGAGCCATCAGGCACCTTTTTAGACAGCTTTCCAAAGCATTGCCTGCCCTTCGGGGGCCCTGGGGCGAAGCGAAGCTGCCGTACAACATGGCGGCGCTCTGGCGAGGGCGCTTCCGGGTTGAGCCCTGGCTTCGCTGCACGGCGCGGGCTTTTTCAGAAGGTAGGGGTGTCCCCCCCCCCAAAGCAAAACTGGGGTGGGGGTGCTTCCAGGTGGGCTAGGGAGTGGCACGAAGCTTTTGGGAGGGGTGGGGAGTAGAGGGGTTCTGCATTTTCAGGAGGGCTAGCAGAAAGCGCCTGGGCTTGCACAGGCAAACGTTCAACAGGTCGAGCTTTGCCTGGGATGGCTGCACCTGTTGCATTTCTGCCCGCTGCAGCGTCTTTCCCCTCTGGCAAAAGGTTGGGGCGCAGAAGGGAGAAAGAACGCAAGTCTGCTCTGATGGACATTTGCTCCCCCCCCCCACCCCGCTTTTGCAAAAGGAGCCCATGAAATCGAAGTGGGTGGATTCTTGGGGTGCACTGGGGGGTGCGGGAACAAGTCAGCGCGCCTGGCTGTGGGAGATGGGCATTGCAATCCCCAGCCCCAGCTGCAAAAAGCATGCTCGGCCCTGCTCTGTTCCTCTTCCTTGGGATTTATTTGTTGGCTTAAAAGTTGCCAAAACTTCCCCAAACTTGCCTGGACCCCAGGAATGCCACCCTATGCTTGCAGGGAAAATGCAGGCTGGCACCCAAGGAGGCAACCGGAAGCCCCATTGCATGCACCTTGTGCAGTTCCAGCTAGCCTACGGTTCAGTGGGTTGGGTGTGAACAAGGTCAAATCATCCCAAACCAGGTCAAGAAAGAAAGCAACATGGATTGGGGAAAGGTGCGTGTGCAGAAGTTACATTAGGGTGCAATCTGGATGAGCGGCTTCTGATTTGTCTGCCACAAATTCTCTGGTGGTTTTCTGACTTGGCTTGATCTAGAATTCTCACACCAAGATTAATACTGGATTAACAATCAAGAATCCAGAGTCACCTCACTGGAAGATGGGCAGCAAACCAATTTAATAAATAAATATAAACAAACTACCAATGCAGACAAAGATGCTAATTATAAACGGTTGGTGGCTTGAGAGTGCTGTCTCCGTCTTTTTAACTTGGCCTATTGCTTTACCATCTTACAGTTTGTACTTGAAATCTGCTCACTATCGCTTAGATAGTGAGATGGATGGTAGTACAAATTGGATGCACAAATGCACAAAATAAAATAGGCCACCGTGCCATAACCAAAAGTCTCTAACAGTTCCTACCAAATTGCCATGATCTTAATGTTTCAGAAAAAGAGAAGTGAGTCCATTAATGGGCTGTTGCTACATTAACGCTGTTTTAATAATTGCTGAAGCTGAAAGGAAATATTTATTTCAAACATGTTCTGCTGTTCACTCTCTCTCAGCTTCTCAGGATTTTTAGCAGTTCAATTTGTTTTCCCTCTGTTTCTTTAACTCAGCCTTGCCCACCCAGACAGCTACAAAGCCAATCTAGAGATTCCTAACTGGATCTACACAGCTAGTTCACAGGGCCAAAGTTGATCTATTTCCAGCAAGATATGCTTCTAAGCTATAAGGTCAACCCTTCTGGCCTTAAATCATGTTACCTGTTAACTGATTAACCTGGGATCTGGAATACTGAAGCTTTAGCAGGATTCCTTACCTTTTCCTCCACGGTTTGAAGAATGTAGTCAAAGAGGACAGATTTCTACGTCAGGGCTCTGACTGATCCCAAATCCTCCCTTGTGGATTCTTGTAGAACATTTTCAGTTTGTTGAGCAAGTCAGGCAGTTGTCCAGAGATATCGTGATGGTGTCGAATGCAAGGAACTGGATGGACTCCAACCTCAAGTCCGGAATGCAGGCAATGTAGAGGCCTGATTTTGGTTAACAATTAAGGCTATAGCTAGGAAACCAGCGTGAGTACCTCATATTTATAAATACTTGCTGATCTTTTGGATGGTTCTCCACGTTGGCAGATGTGCAGACCACAAGCCCAGCGTCTCAGTTTCCTCAAGGGCAAACTACAGAGATAAGTACAGGTAATCCTTGACTTACGACCGCAACTCAGCCCAAAATTTATGTTGCTAAGCGAGACCCTATTTTTATCAAAGAGAAATCCAGCTTAGAACTAAGGAGAAATTTCCTGATAGTGAGAACAATTAATCAATAGAACAGCTTGCCTCCAGAACTTGTAGGTTTTTAAGAAGAAATTGAACAAACATTTGTCTGAAGTGGTGTAGGGTCTCCTGCTTTGACTATAGGACCTCCCAACTCTGTTATTCTCTTACTGTTACCTTAGATGCCAAGTTGGTCCAAATAATTCTGGGCTATTTAATAAGCACTGGATTTCCTGAATCTTCCTCGGTTTTTGCCTGCAACTTGTGGCTTCTCCGTCCATTCCTGTTGGCTACACGATGTGACATATTCTCTTGCAACAGAGTTGGGATTCATAATCTGAACAATACATATTTGTGTGACTTATCTCTCTTCCCCCATATGTTTGGCCTGATGCTCAGAAATCCCAAAGGGAAAAAGAGCAGAGGATCTTTGGCGGGTGTCCAGAAATAATAACAAAAGAGTTGCAGAATTGTTTGCGATCAGAACTGTTGGTGCAAAACACTCAAAAAAGTGAAATAGGTCTTTCTGATGATCGGGGGCATTTCAAAGGATGGGTAAATCACTCTGACTGCAACTTTAAGAGCAAAGAATTTGGGGAAACTCTTAAAACTAAATATAGTTTAATTCGCACGGATGGTTGGGAATTTTTGTTTTAGCCATAAGCACATTTTTATTTGTGTATGTGTGTATAAATAACTTATTGGCCACCCATCTTGACACAAGGCAAACTGGGCAGCTTGTAATCGTAAACATGTGCATATTTTTCTGGATAGCAACATTGAATAAGGCTGTTTAAAAATGATATCATTGGCTTCCCAGTGTAAATAGGGGCTTAGAGCTTAGAATAGAATAACAGAATTGGAGGGACCTTGGAGGTCTTCTAGTCCAACCCCCTGCTTAGGCCATTTCAGACTAATGGATGTCCATGGCTTCTTAAAAACTTCCACTGTTGGAGCATCCACAACTTCTGGAGGCAAGCTGTTCCACTGGTTAATTGTTCTCGCTGTCAGGAAATTTCTCCTTAGCTCCAGGTTGCTTCTCTCCTTGATTAGTTTCCATCCATGTTGTTGATTTCCTTTGGGTTCAGAGTCTTTCCCCTTTCTACTTTCTTTTTTTAATTGATCCATTTAAATTGTGTGTGTGGGGGGAACGTTTTAAAGTTCTTCCCTCTATCCTCCTCTCTGGAATACTGTTGCCTTTTGAAGAAACAATGCAGAAATAAGGTTATGATATGACAATTCGTTACATTACTGTGGGTGCCCCGGCTTATATTTGAAGGCAGACCTTGAATAATATCTACTGCTGTTTTAAAATGTTTTCTTGTTTTTTTTTTTTTAAAAAAAACACAGTGGGGAAGAAGAATGAATATGACCTTGTGGTTATCGGAGGGGGCTCTGGCGGACTGGCCTGTGCTAAAGAAGGTTTGTGGATGGGATTTTATGGTGTGGCATTGTCACCCTTAGATCGGAAACACAACCAGATAAGCTAATTTTATTTATTTATTTGGAAAATTCATCTTGCCGCCTACTCACTGGCGCCGCCTACAGGAAATAAAAACACAGTGTAAAAGAAACAAAAATAATAAAATAATTGCCCTTTTAGAAGATGAAGGCTTTTTACAAACCCCCAAATGGCCAGCTGGTTGAAAAATAATAATAATAATAATAATAATAATAATAATAATAATAATAATAATAATAATAATAATAATAATAATAATAATAATAATAATAATGTTGGAAGGAACCTTGAAGGTCATCTAGTCCAACCCCCTGCTCAGGCAGAAAACCCTATGTTAAGGTAAAAATCACCTTAGTAGAGGGCGAAGGATCGTGCCTCAGAGAATGCATGATGTGCATGAAGGAAGGAAATAAAACACGACGCATCATCCTACTAAATACCTTTTAATTACAAAAATATACAAACTAAATATATGTGATAAAGAGAGCTAGCTGACTACATCCTAACATAACAGAGAGTAACAGCAAAAAATGGTAAAGGACAATAAAGAATAACTGTGAGAAACTTTTTCTAGACATGCGCACATAGCAGTTTAAAACCAAAACATAGCTAGTCATATGGGCTTCACTATGGTTACCAGATAGGTTATCATAACAGGTGCAGAGAGCAGGGGAAGAAATACAGTTAGAAATGAACTTTTCTGACGAACAAAAAAAAACGTGCAGTGACACCCTAGACCAGGGGTCAGCAACCTGAAACAGTGAAAGAGCCACTCGGAACCGGTTCCCTCACAAAAGGAAAAACTGGGAGCCATACATGTGCACATGTGCAGAACAGGGTTTGACTGAAGAGTGGAGACAAGGCGAGATATGCACCTACCCTGCATATCTGAATTGATTGGTTGAACCTTTTTAGTCCCACTTTTTTTTTTTTGGACTGCACATGGCAGAGGACTGGGAGCCGCAGGAGCCGGCTGAAAGAGCTGCATGCGGCTCCAGAGCCACGGGTTGCAGACATGTGCCCTAGACCATTTCAGACTAAATGGCTGTCCAGTCTCTTCTTAAAAACTTCCAGCGTTGGAGCATTCACAGTTTCTGGAGGCAGGTTGTTCCACTGGTTAATTATTCTCACCGTCAGGAAGTTTCTCCTTAGTTCTAGGTTGCTCCTCTCCTTGATTAGTTTCCATCCATTGCTTCTTGTCCTGCCTTTGGGCGCTTTGGAGAATAGCTTGACTCCCTCTTCTTTGGGGCAGCCCCTGAGATGTTGGAAGGCTGCTATCCTGTCACACCTGGTCTTTCTCTTCATTAAGCTGGACATCCCCAATTCCAGCAGCCGTTCCTTATATGTTTTAGCCTCCAGCCTCCTGATCATCTTTGTTGCTCTTCTCTGTACTCTTTCTAGAGTCTCAACATCTTTTTTACATGGTGGTGACCAAAACTGGATGCAGGATTCCAGGTGTGGCCTTACCAAGGCCTTGTAAAGTGGTATTAGTACTTCACATGATCTTGATTCTATCCCTCTGTCAATGCAGCCCAGCACTGTGTTGGCTTTTTGGGCAGCTGCCTCACGTACTATTTCTCATGCTCTCGTGCTTTGACTAACCGGGATGTACACTTTGGTCCCTTTCCATGCCATATCCTATTTTATCATCAGAGCAATCTTTATACTTCTGGAACCAAGTATCTTCTCCCAAAGCCTCTTTAAACCTTTGCCTCAGTGAATCGTAACGCTAAAACTGGGGGGAATTTTCCCCTGCTCGGAACCTCCCCCCCCAGCTGGCACTGCTTGAAGGGATCATGTATTTACTACTATGTACTACTACTTACTACTTCCCTGGGACCTTTCTCCATTTCAGGTCTCAGAAGGAAAGAAAACCCAACTGGGCTTCTAGAAAGAGTTAGTTTAAGGTTGGCATAACCATGCGGTGTATTCAATAAACTTGAGTAAGATTTTCGGGAATGACATATCCCCCACAGATACTTATACCAGCCATGTCTTCAGGGCTTTCTGGAAGAGTGTCAGAGTCGGGGTGGGGTGTCTAATTTCCAGAAGGATGGTGTTAGAACAGGGGTCTTCAAACATGGCCCTTTGATGACTTGTGGACTTCAACTCCCAGAATTCCTCAGCCAGGCACCCCTGGTCTAAAGCGGAAAGGAACTCTTTTTATTATTTTTCTGTCCACAATTCTCCCAGAATTGTTATGTTTGCTACTAACCACTAGAGGCTTTTATTCTTGTATTGTATTGGGACTCAAGGTCAAAAGTGGTCCTATAGTGCCCCCTAGTGGTCCGTACTAAATCTATCAACTTGCAAGAAAAAGTTGGAAACCCAGTCTCCATGCAAGAATGTTTGGGACAACTAATGTAACAGCTTTATCTAAATAAAGCTTCAGTTGTCTTTGGACCAGTTTGAAGAGCATCACTATTGCTGCATCCTTTTCCTCAAACACATCTGCAACTTGTCTTTTTCTTTGTTTCAGCTGCCCAGTTTGGAAAGAAGGTGGCTGTCCTCGATTATGTGGAGCCTTCTCCAAGAGGTAAGCCACAATCTGAGCGAATTGCAAAAATCTGCCCTCGTTGTGATCTTGAGTGTCTTTAAGGCTGGCTGGGGAATCGAATGGGGCATGAGAGCAAGTTGCTCAGGACGTGAGAACAAGCTGCACCCATGAATGAGCATGTGGCTTTTCCCCTTCCCCAGGAACCAAATGGGGGCTTGGTGGGACATGTGTGAACGTGGGTTGTATTCCGAAGAAGTTGATGCACCAAGCAGCTCTCCTGGGACATTCGATCCGAGATGCCCAACATTATGGCTGGGACGTACCCCACCGTATCAGTCACGACTGGTAAGAAAACTCTCCTGCCTGTTCTTTGCAACTTAAAAAGGTAAAGGTTCCCCCGCACATGCGTGCTAGTCGTTTCCGACTCTAGGGGCCGGTGCTCATCTCCGTTTCAAAGCCGAAGAGCCAGCGCATGTCCGAGGACATCTCCGTGGTCATGTGGCCGGCATGACTAGACGCCAAAGGCTCACGGAACGCTGTTACCTTCCCACCGGAGTGGTCCCTGTTTTTCTACTTGCATTTTTACGTGTTTTCGAACTGCTAGGTTGGCAGAAGCTGGGACGAGTAACAGGCACTCGCTCTGTTACGTGGCGCTCGGGATTCGACCCGCCAAACTGCCAACCTTCTGATCGACAAGCTCAGCGTCCTAACCCACCGCGTCCCTGACTTTTGCAACTTACCTGTGCATAAATCCTTCAAAAGATCCTAGAAGAACTGGGAAGATTGTGTTTCAGAAGAGAAAGGGTGTAGGACATTGTCTTCTCCTGAGTTGGTCTGTGGAGTCATCCACTCTATTCTATGTGTTTGTCTAGAAGGGAAGAGGATTTTTTTTTTTTTTGGCCCCAACTAATTTCACTTTCAAATACGAAGATTTTAGATTTGAGAATATGCTAAGCCAGGACATTTTTTTCCCCCTCGTTATCATCTCTGTGTTAGGACAGGGTTCTTGAAACTTGGCCCTTTGATGACTTGAGGACTTCAACTCCCAGAATTCCTCAGCCAGTGTGCCTGGCCAAGTTTGAAAACCCCTGATGGTAAGCGATCTTTGGACACAACCAAAGGACTCTGGAGCAGGGGGTCTCCAAATTTGGCAATTTTAAGACTTGTGGACTTCAACTCCCAGAATTCCCCAATCAGCAGGGCTGGTTGAGGAATTCTGGGAGTTGAAGTCCACAAATCATCAAAGGGCCAAGTTTGAAGACCCCTGGCTTAAATCTAACAAACAAAATGGAGGCTGGCTGAGGAATTCTGGGAG
>JAKJMR010000926.1:135928-145308 GCA_024449315.1 Daboia siamensis | reverse complement strand
TAGAATAGAATAGAATAGAATAGAATAGAATAGAATAGAATAGAATAGAATAGAATAGAATAGAATAGAATAGAATTAGAATAGAATTCTTTATTGGCCAAGTGTGGTTGGACACACAAGGAATTTGTTTCCGGTGCATAAGCTCTCACTGTACATACAACTGATAGTGATAATCATGATCATATACAACAGGGGAGTCAAACGTGCAATGTTACATGATGTGACGTGACATGACACATTGTGACTTTTTTCCCATTGCCGCAATGGGATGAGCGCGGTTGGCCCAAGAGTTTAGTGGCACCTTCTCTGTCCAACTTTAAACCTTTCAATAAGATTTGTTGGCTGGAAAAAGATGTTAGAGATTCCTGATTTTTTTATCACCATAGACTAACACAGTTCTCCCCTTACAAATTTTGTATGAGCTCCAGCTGGTACAACATTCACCATATTCAGCAAATCCCTCTCCATTCTCCAAATACGATTCCTTTATTGATGTCAGCGCACATCATTCCATTTGGGCAAGGTGGGGGGAAATGTCGCAATAAAATGTTCGTCACAGCTTTGGAAATTCATACATTTTGCCATAATAGTAGATCATCTATTACCGTGGTGGCAAACCTATGGCACGCGTGCCACAGGTGGCACCCAGAGCCCTCTCTGTCGGCACACGCATTGTTGCCCCAGTCCTCGGCCTTCAGCTGGTTTTTATAAAACCTTGTCACTTTAGGCTTCCACCGCCGTGTGCAAAAAAAAAAGTTTAAATCAATCAATCAATTTAAACTTCTTGCAAGAAAAAAAAAGATCTCGCAAAGTTGGAATTGATTGATTGAACTTTTTAGTCCCGCCCAGTCTATGGTTACCACCAACTTCATGCCCCCTGATAGGCCACGCCCACCCAGTGTGCCACGCCCACCCTGCACCCGATGATACATAAGTGGGTTTTGGGTTGCAGTTCGGGCACTTGGTCTCTAAAAGTTTCGCCATCACTGATCTACTCTATTCACCTTAGCAGATGAATCTCTCTTTCTCACTCCCAGAAGTCCATGTAGGTAACAACAACATATAAACATCAACGCATATATAAATAAAGTACTTCTATTGTTAAAATTAGTGACATACTCTTCACCTTTGAGGTATTTTGTTTTGGAAACTCATGGGTCACCATGAAAACACGTAACTGTAGGTAGTTTGCCCTTCTGGTGTTTATAGCAGAACAGTTTAATTACCACTTGTATCTTTGTTAACCAAAGATTGGCAAGAGTACTCTGTGTCCATGGGTGTGCCCACACACGCCTGTGCACTTGGCGGATTCCCAGTTATAAAAAACCAATTTATTCTAACTTTCTCCAAAGGGCGGAGAGCTAGTTGAATCCTCCCAAGTCGAGATATTTGGTTGGGTTGCCTCAAAACTGATCACATTTATCCCGGCCACTTGATATCCATCTGCTTTCACTTGAAGACTTAACACATGTTTTCTTAATCAAAGCTGTTGCTGTGTTGTGTTTATGGAAGATCATTATTTTTCAACTCTGGACCTCCTCGTTCCCAGGAGGGAAGCTTTCAACCACAAGTTTACTTCCACACCACGTGACACGCAAGTGACCACCAGTTTCAAGTGGGTCTCTAGAGATTACTTGGCGGGCTGCCTGTCCAAAGCAGACGTGAGGGGAATGGGGGGGGGGGAAATGCCTCATACATCAGGACTAAGAAGCCTCCAGAGATTTTAGAGGTTTGCTACTCAGGCCAATCGCACAAAGCGTCTGTACATATTTACCGTGGTTCTCTTTCTGCACCCTTTAGGTTTATTAGTGGGAAATCCCAGGAACAAAGCCAAATGGAAAAGGAACAGATGGGTCAGGCAGGAGATTGTCCATCTCTTCCCAACACGAACATTGCTCTGGATCAGGACTCAGATGATTTGCAGTGACCTAAAGTAAACTCTTCCACCCCACCCTTTCAGTAATTTGCACTGATTGAAGGAATTTGAATTTGAATTTTATTGAATTTATATACCGCCCTTTCCCGTAGGACTCAGGGCGGTTTACAGGGTACTTAAAACAACAATACAAAAATTAAAAACAATTAAAAAGATTAAATTAAATCCCTGAAGAAATAAAAAAAAACCCAGTTAAAACTCTTAGCCTGGGCCGGAGAGCTCGAAGAGCCAGGTCTTCAGGTCCCGGTGAAATGAACGAAGGTCGGGGGTGGTCCTAAGCTCCATGGGCAGCTGGTTCCAGAGGGCAGGCGCACCCACAGAGAAGGCCCTCCCCCTGGGTGTTATCCGCCGGCAGCCTTTTACCGGTGGAACCCTGAGAAGGCCCTCCCTGTGGGAGCGCACAGGATGAAGGGAACTTGATGCCGGCAGCGGGTGTTCCCTCAGATATCCCGGACCCAAGCCATGTAGGGCTTTATAGGTCATCACCAGCACCTTGAATCTCACCCAGAGGGCAACCGGAAGCCAATGCAGCTCGCGGAGTAGAGGTGTTACATGCGAGTATCGGGGAACCCCCATCACAACTCGCGCGGCTGCATTCTGCACCAGCTGAAGCCTCCGAGTGGTCCTCAAGGGCAGCCCGGCCTGGTGCGGGAGGGGAGGGGGGCACATGAGTGGCAGATGCACATGCACAGCTCCATTTGTGTGTGCAACCGTCCTCGAACGGAAGATGGTTGGACTTGCACGCAGGCCCTTGTGCTCATGCGCGAAGCTCCACTTGCGCGAGTGGAGGGCACGCAAATGGAGCTTCGTGTGTGAGGGCAAGTGCCCTCCATTCACACAAGTGGAGCTTCATGCTCATACACACATTTGCCCACCGCTCACAAGACTGGAGTTCATGTGCATACACTTGCCCATTTCTCCCACGGTCTGATTTCGAACAGGCTATAATCTGGGGAGTTGGGGACCCCTGCTGTAAAAATAATAATAATAATAATAATAATAATAATAATAATAATAATAATAATCTTTGCATGGACAGCATTTGAAAAACATTAAAGGAAAATGTGATAACAACTTGATATGGGCATGGCTTAAGATGGGAACCATCAAGAAAGAAATGGAAGGCTTAATACTGGCTGATCAAGAACAAGCACTACAAACTAATGCCATGAAAGCGAAGATACCAAAATCTACTCACAATCCAAATTGCTGACTTTGCAGCGACAAAGTTGAAATTGTTTCACATTTAATATGTAAGTGCAGCAAAATCGTGCAAACTTATTACAATGCTAGACATGACTGAGTTGCTAAATTAATCCACTGGGCATTGTGTAAAAAATACGACTTGCCTGTGTCCGAAAAGTCATGGGAACATAGAGTGGAAAAAGTTGTCGAGAATGAGAGTGTGAAGAACTTGTGGGACTTCTGAATAAAGACAGATCGCCATTTGGAACATAAAACGCCAGAGTAGAGAACCGAAGCGTACAGTTGATTGATATCGCTGTACCAGGAGATGCCAGAGTCGAAGAAAAAAAACTGGAAAATACCGTGACCTGGCCATCGAAACTGCACGATTATGGATGAAATGTGTAACTGTGATACCTATTGTCATTGGAGCACTGGGAACTATGTCCAAAAACTTTGCAAAATAATCAAGAAATTGCAGCTTCCTGCAATAACTCCAGCAAAGCTACAAAAAACTGCGCTACTCGGAACATCTTACATTTTAAGAAGATACCTGGTTGATACCTAGGATGCTGGCAGCAACCCATGTCAACCATTAGTGCCAGTCAGTTTCAGTGTTCAGTTGACTGAGTTTCATGTTTAATGAATAAAATAATAATAATAATAATAATAATAATAATAATAATAATAATAATAATAATAATAATAATAATAATAATAATAGTTGGAAGGGACCTTGGAGGTCATCTAGTCCAACCCCCTGCTCAGGCAGGAAACCCTATACCATTTCAAACAAATGGCTGTCCAGTCTCTTTCTTCTTAAAAACTTCCAGTGTTGGAGCATTCACAGCTTCTGGAGGCAGGTTGTTCCACTGATTGATTATTCTAACAGTCAGGAAGTTTCTCCTTAGTTCTAGGTTGCTTCTCTCCTTGATTAGTTGCTTCTTGTCCTGCTTTCAGGTGCTTTGGAGAATAGCTTGAGTTCCTCTTCTTTGGGGAAGACCCTGAGATATTGGAACACTTCTATCATGTCCCCCCTCGTCCTTCTCTTCATTAAACTAGACATACCCAATTCAAAGCAACCATTCCTTATATGTTTTAGTCTCCAGTCCCCTAATCATCTTTGTTGCTCTTCTCTGTACTCTTTCTAGAGTCTCAACATCTTTTTTACATTGTGGTGACCAAAACCTCTAATGGCTAGCAGATGATGTTTCAGGGTTTTAGGAGCTATTCTTGTTGACCTCAAGTATCACTTTAAGGGACTCCAGAAGATGGCAGAGGACAGGAAGGCCTAGAGGAAAGTTGTCCATGGGGGTCACGTTGGGTCGGACATGACTTTGCAACTAACAACAACAACAACATCACTTTCAGATTGCCTATTGAAAATCTTGAACTTTAGCATCGGAGAAGACTCCCAAGAGTACCAAGGACAGCCAAGAAAACAAGCAAATAGATCACGGGGGACAAATGATTTGGTTTAAGTGATCCCACCTTTGACATATTACAAGAAGGTACAGTTCTCTGGACTTCCGGGTGGCAAGGCGCCGCCGCCGACAGCTGATTTTAGCTTGTCAGCTTCGCGGCTTTGTAGAACCGCCGAAAACAGCGCCGATCAGCTGTTTCGGCGGTTCGGAAGCCCCCTCCTCGGGAGAAGAGGAGGGGGTGAGTATCCAAGTAGGGGAGGGGCTCTCTGGGGCCGCCAGGACTTAAAGTTCTGGCGGCTGGAAGATTGAGCCCCCCCCGAAGCTTGGATTTCTCCGGGCTGCGCAGCGTGTCTGCTCCGTTTTTCTGGGAGCAGAACAAGGCGAACGCAACCATCCCTGCCTACAAGAATGGACTTTGGAAGATTATGAATGCAGGCAGAGCGATGCAAGAGATTAAGGAGTAAGTGAACTTTTGAACTTTGGCTCAATCCACATAGAAGACCTAGAAAGTGAAAGTGCGTAGTTGCAAAAGAGGGAAAAGATGGCGGCTAAATTTTCTTCTAAACTTCTTAAAACTACGGGGGCTTCCCCTCTGCCGCAATCTACAGCGCAAGTGTTAGCACCTCCTGCATCTTTACCTTCGCCTGTCTTAACAGTAAAAGTTTTGGAAGATGCTCTGGAAAAACATTCACAGCGTTTGGCTGTGATGATAGATGAGAAGATGGATGAGAAGCTGACAGAAAAGTTTACAGTAATAAGGGAGGAAATCTTGCATGTATTTCAAGGCATGGCGACATGTATTGAGCGCCTTGATGAAAGAGTGGAGGACCTTACTCAAAATAATATTAAATTGGATGCAAAGATATTAGAGACTGAAAATGTGGTGGATAAAATTGATTATGACCTGACATTGGTACAATATCATGAAATGGAGTTTGCTGTGCGGATTAGGGGCCTTAAGGAGAATTTAAAGGAAGACTTGAGAAAATTAGTTTCTGTTGCTCTTGAAGACGTGCTGGGAAGGCCAGCTGAAGGAATTGCAGAAGATATAGACAAAATTTTTCGTGTTAACTCCTGGATTGCGAGACAAAGAAAATTACCAAGAGATGTGGTTGTTTATTTTACAAAGAGAGCAATCAGGAATGAAGTTATTCAAGTTTCTTATAATACAAAGCTTGTGATTGCAGACCAAGAAGTTTTGGTTTTGAAAGAGATCCCTCCAAAAATTCTAAGGAAACGAAAGGAATTTGCATTTCTGGCACAGGAGCTTAAGCGACGTGATGTCAGGTTTAGATGGGAGATTCCAGTGGGTATGGTGGTAATGTTTGAAGATACCAGATACCGTCTTGCTACAGTCCTGCAGGCACGTGATTTCTATAGCAATGTTTTAAAAGCAATCCCCATACCACTTCTGGAACCAACAAAGGAGGGAAAGTCATATGATGCTGAAAGAACACAAATAGATGAGACTGCACCAGGAGTGATTCAAATTTCAACAATAGAGGAAGCAAAGGATCAGAGGGTTACTCGAGCTGCTTCGAGAAGAGCCAGACGTGAGCAAGACTTAGACCAGCAGATTGTTGTGGAACTTCCAAAATGCACCTATAGTCAAGCTGTGGGAGGAGCGCGACCTAAAAATGTAAAAGGGATTTTGGATGACGCGCTTCAAAAGCTTCGGGTTGCCAGAAATGGTGACTAAGTTTTTAACTTGGAACGTTAATGGATTAAACTCACCACAAAAGAGAAAGAAAATTTTTCAATATTTAAAGCAATTTAAGACTGACGTTATTTGTTTACAAGAAACACATATTAGAGTTATGGACCAAAAGTATTTATCAAACTCAAGATTAGGTACACAATTTACTGCGTCTGCAGTTAACAAGAAAAATGGAGTGGTTATTTATGTCAAGAATACAATCACGGCAGAATTAATTGAAGCTGATCAACAAGGAAGATATGTTATTGTGGACTTGTTATTAGAAGGTAAAAGAACTCTTTTGGTTGGATTATATGCACCTAATCAACAGCAAGCTGACTTTTATAGTTTATTACACAGCAGGATTACCCAATTGGATTACAAATCTTTTATTTTTATGGGAGACTGGAATGGTGTTTTGGATGTACAAATGGATAAGAGTGGATCCTACAGAAGTACCCCAAGTCATGCTAAATTGCCTAAATCTTTTTTTGAGATGATGGACGATATGGAATTACGTGATGTCTGGAGGGAGAGAAATTTACAAGAAAGAGACTATACTTTTTTTTCTGATAGACACCAATCTTTTTCTAGGATTGATTTTATATTATTGTCTAATGATCTTTTTTTTAGAACTAAGAGGATAAAGATTTGTTCAAAGACTATGTCTGATCATAGTCCAGTTTGGTTGGAGATTGGAAACGACATTAGAGAACGACGTTCCTGGCGTTTAAATGAGAATCTGTTCAGAAATCAGAAAAATGTGGAAGAGTGTAAGAAACAGATGAAGGTTTTTTTTGAAATGAATATGCATAAGGGTACTTCTATGGAAATGGTATGGGATGCTAGTAAGGCATATATGAGAGGAGTGTTGATATATCTTAATAACAAATATAGACGCAATTTGGAATTTAGGAGGAAAGAATTAGAGACAGAGATTAAAGAAAAAGAAAAGGCTTTAATTTTGAACCCATCGGACGTGAAGATTAAAGAGACTATTAAGTTATTAAGAGGACAATTTGATAAGTTAATGGCTGATCAGGTGGCAACTAATCTACGGTTTGCAAGGCATAATACTTTTTGCAATGCCAATAAACCAGGCAGATGGTTAGCATATATGTTAAGAAAGAAGCAAAGGGTTTCTAATATAGACAAAATAGAACATAAGGGAAAGATTGTGTATCAACAGAATCTTATTAAGGAAACCTTTGCTGATTTTTTTTCTAAATTATATGCTAGCGACAAGATTAACGAAACGGACATTGATTTATATTTAAAAGATTTTAATATTCCGGTTCTTACGCAAGAGCAAAAAGAAGAAATGAATCAGTTGATAACTGAGGAAGAAATATATTTGGCAATTAAACAGTTAAAAGTAGGTAAAGCGCCAGGCACCGATGGTTTGACTGCTGTGTATTATAAAAATCTACAGTTTGAGATGATAAAGCCATTAAAGGAACTGTTTCAGACAATTCAAAAGGGGGGAGGAGTACCCCCGTCTTGGAAAACTGCTTTTATTTCTTTAATTCCTAAAGAAGATCAGGATGTTACTCAAGCAAAAAATTATAGGCCAATTTCACTTTTGAATACGGACTACAAGATATTTGCTAAGGTGTTAGCTAGTAGACTTATGAGGGTATTGCAACAGGTGATTCATGGTGATCAAACTGGGTTTATAAGTGGTAGACAAATGAAAAATAATGTGAGACATATAGTTGACTTATTGGAATTTTTGGAAAGGAATAACCAGATCCCTGCAGCATTGATCTTTTTGGATGCTGAAAAAGCCTTTGATCAATTGGATTGGAAATTTCTGTTGAAAGTATTAGATAAAATGAATTTTGGGGATGGAGGTATGCTTT
This sequence comes from Daboia siamensis, assembly GCA_024449315.1. Taxonomy (NCBI): domain Eukaryota; kingdom Metazoa; phylum Chordata; class Lepidosauria; order Squamata; family Viperidae; genus Daboia; species Daboia siamensis. Next base: position 137,205 of record JAKJMR010000926.1, on the reverse strand, counting down.
GTTGAGAGTTTGGAAAAAGCACAGACAAAAATTAAATTATAAGATACCGTTATGGGCAATACCCAAACACGCAATAGAGAATATAAATGTTGGATTTAAACATGATGTGATTACATATAAGGAAATTTTGACTTTGGAGAGGAATGTATGGTGTTTGAAGTCATACAATCTTTTACGAGAGAAAAAGATTGTACAAACTTGGTTTCAATATGGACAATTACAAGCCAGGTGGAAAGAAGATCAGAAGATTGGTTTTTTGAGGGATGATGAAAATCTGGTAAAACAAATTAGAAATCAGGGACCAGCGCATATCAAACGGATATATCTTGCATTGATAGAGATTGACTCAGAAACAGAAATTGTTAAGGACTGTATGATAAAATGGGCACAGAACATTCAGGAAGTCATCACAATGGATACTTGGGAAAAGATCTGGGTGAGAAATGTGAAATTTACCCAAGCTCAAAATCTAAGAGAGAACTTTTATAAAATGTTTTACAGATGGCATTTAGATCCTAGAAAGTTAGCAAGTATGTATCCAAACTATCAGCCTAAATGTTGGAGATGTGGTGGCGAAGACGCAACGTATTTTCATATATGGTGGACTTGCAAAAAGATCAAACCATTTTGGATTAAAATCTGGTGGAATATGCAGAAGATATTCAAGAAAAGGATAAAGTTTTGTCCGCAATTGTTTTTACTGGGTATTATTACTGATACTATTGTCTTGGACATTAATTTGATGTTGAACTTAATTACGGCAGCGAGACTTTTAATAGGGCAATATTGGAAGAAGCAAGAACTGCCGACTTTAGAGGAATGGACTTTAAAAGTTTCCAACCTGGCGGAGATGGCAAAGATTTCAGCATATTTGAAAGACCATTCTCAACAACGATATATTGTGGAGTGGAAGAAATGGATTGATTACATCCAGAATAAATATGGGACTAAAAAGTTTTATTTAGCATTTGAATAAGTATATTGTTTGTAGTCAATTTATAAGAGCTAAAGCGCGAGAGAATTAATAGGTTATTATGGTTAGCATATGGGCGTTTATGATTGGTTATCTTATTTTTTATACCTTGTATCTAGCTCTGGGAAGTCTGGGGGGGGAGGGGGGAGAGGGAGGGTAAGAGGGTGGGAGAGGGCGGGGGAGGGGTGGGGAATGGGATGTTATAATTAAAATGTATTGAAAAACTTTTTAATAAAAAAAAAAAAAAAAAAGAAGGTACAGTTCTCTGGAGAAAGCTCTAATGCTGGAGAACATGGAAAGAAAG
>JAKJMR010000926.1:123428-133428 GCA_024449315.1 Daboia siamensis | reverse complement strand
TGACTGGATAATCAAGTGCCTAGAAATAACAGAAGTCAGTAGAATCATTGGTGCAAAGATCAAAGATCAATGGTACAATGGTAGACAATGCTGCTGGTTAATGGCGATAGAATGGGAGAAGTTATTTATTTATTTATTTATTTATTTATTTATTTATTTATTTAATTTTTATACCGCTCTTCTCCCGAAGGACTCAGGGCGGTGTACAGGGCAATAAATATTGAAATATAAATACAAAAGTTAAAAAAGATTAAATAATTATGCCCAATAAATACAACAATTAAAACTATGTTAAAATCAAATCCAAACCCCAAACCCATCAGACCAGGCCGGATTGTTCAATTAAATAAGTTTTTAGATCGTGCCAGAAGGAGCGAAGGTCGGGGGCCATCCGGAGCTCAACCGGCAAGCGGTTCCATAGGTCTGGTGCGCCCACAGAGAACGCCCTCCCCTGGGGGCCACCAATCGACATTCTCTGATCGGAGGCACCCTGAGGAGGCCCTCTCTGTGGGAGCGCACTGGACGGAGGGAAGTTGACGCTGGCCGCAGGTGTTGCCGTAGGTAATCCGGACCCATGCCATGTAGGGCTTTTTAGGTCATTACCAGCACCTTGAATCTCACCCGGAGGGCAACTGGCAGCTAATGCAGCTTGCGGAGCAGAGGTGTAACATGGGAGTATCGGGAGACCCCCAACACCACTCGTGCGGCTGCATTCTGCACCAGTTGAAGCCTCCGAGTGGTCCTCAAGGGCAGCCCCATGTAGTAGTTGCAGTAGTCCAAATGAGAGGTCACGAGTGCATGAGTGACTGTATGCATGGCATCTCAGTCTAGGTAGGGCCGCAACTGGCGCACCAGGCGAACCTGGGCAAAGGCCCCCCTAGTCACAGCTCCTATATGATCTTCTAAGGAGAGCTGCAAATCTAGGAGGACCCCCAAGTTGCGAGCCCGATCTACGGGGGTAATAACTCACCCCCCATATTAAGAGATGGAATAATCTGCGTTTCCCGAGATGCCAGCACACACAGCCACTCAGTCTTGTCAGGGTTGAGCTGAAGCCTGTTCCTCCCCATCCAGACCCGGACCGCCTCCAGGCAACGGGACATCACGTCGAGGGCATCACTGGGGTGGTTTGGGGTTGAAATAAAAAGCTGGGTATCATCAGCATACTGATGATAACCAACTCCAAAACCACGAATGATCTCGCCCAGAGGCTTCATATAGATGTTGAACAGGAGAGGTGAGAGGACCGATCCCTGAGGAACTCCAAAAACAAGAGGCCTCAAGGTCGACCTCTGCCCCCCTGCCAACACCGACGGCAAACGCCCCAGAAGGTAGGAGGAGAACCACTGAAGAACTGTGCCTCCCACGCCCAACCCCCTGAGGTGCCGCAGCAGGATACTATGGTTGATGGTATCAAAAGCCGCTGAGAGGTCTAACAGGACTAGGACAGAGGAACAACCCCTGTCCCGAGCCCGCCAGAGATCATTCACCAGCGCGACCAATGCCGTCTCCGTGCTGAAACCCGATTGGTACAGGTCCAGATAATCAGCTTCCTCCAAGAACAAAGAGAGCTGATGCGCCACCACGCTCTCAACAATCTTCACAAGAAAGTGAAGGTTGGAGACCAGACGAAAGTTATTTAATACAGCTGGGTCCAGGGCAGGCTTCTTGAGGAGGAGTCTCACCACCGCCTCCTTCAAGGCAGCGGGAAAACTGCCCTCACTCAAAGAAGCAGTTATCACTGCCTGAAGCCAGCCTCGTGTCCCATCCCAGGCTGCATAAACCAGCCAGAAGGGGCACGGGTCCAATAAACACGTGGTGGAGCTCAGCTTCCCCATGATCCTGTCCACATCTTCAGGAGTCACAGGATCAAACTCCTCCCAGATAATATCAACAAGACTGCCCTCGTCCTCATCGTCAGACTCTGCCCATTCGGAGTCCAAACTGGTCCGAATCCGAGCGATTTTGTCCGACAGATGTTGACTAAACTCCTCGGCACGACCCTGCAAGGACTCCTCCCTCACCTCCTGATTAAGGAGGGAGCGGGTCACCCTAAACAGGGCGGCCGGGCGATTATCTGCAGACACGATGAGGGCGGCAAAGTAATTAGACCTTGCCATCCTCATCGCCGCGAGATAAGATCTCGTAAAAGACCTTAGTCACAACCGGTCGGATTCAGATCGGCTGGATCTCCAACAGCTCTCTAGGCCCTGTCTCCTATGCTTCATCTCCCGGAGCTCCATGGAAAACCATGGAGCCCATTGGGATCTGCACCTTAACATCGTGAGAGAAATTTTTCCAAAAGATTCACTGTCACTACTACTGTTTGCCAGTGCACTGACTCTTCTGTTCACCATATTGAGTAATTCAGGCCACGGCTACTAAACCTCAAAAAATTCTACCAGACTATCCCACCTCCTTTACATGAACAATTTGAAGCTATATGGAAAAACTCTTACCTGAAATAGAATCGCTGCTCAACGCTGTCTGTATATACAGCCAAGATACTGCAATGGAGTTTGGACACTCTGAAATATGAAATGGGGAAAAATAGTGAAAACTGACAGAATAAAGATGTCCTGTGAAAATAAGATTAAGATGATCACTATAAATACCTGGGCATCCTTCAAGCTGGCATCGTCAAGCACAATGCAGTCAAGAAAAAGTTTGAAATGAATACATCAAGAGAGTGAAGAAGATCTTAAAATCCAAGCTCAATTGGAGAAAATATCTTCAAGGCAATCAACACCTGGGCAATTCCAGTCATTAGTTACACAGCTGGAATAGTGGACTGGACTCCAGCAGAACTAAAAGCAATGGATAGGAAGACCAGAAAAATAATGACAATGAATCATGCCCTTCATCCACGCAATGACATTGACAGACTCTATCTACCAAGGCAAATAGGTGGACGTGGAATGCTGCAAGTACATCAGATGGTTGAAGAACTAAAAATGGCTTTGGAATAATATCTGAAGGACAACAATGAAGATGCACTGAAATTAGTATATCAGGAAGACTTACTGACTACTGGAGAGACCAAACTGGCCTACAAGAAAGACCAAATGAAGAACAGAATAGAGGCATGGGAAGACAAAGCACTACATGGCCAGTACATTAAAAAAAAATAGCTGGGAAAGCAGATAATAACAAGACCTGGCAATGGCTAAGAGCAGGAAAGTTGAAGAAAGAGACCGAGGGGCTAATTCTGGCTGCACGAGACCAAGCCTTAAGAATAAATGCGTACAAAGGCAGAACTGAGGACAGCAACAGATAGCAAATGTCATCTCTGCAAAGAAGCCGAAGAAAAAGTAGGCCACCTGCTTAGCTGCTGCAAGATCACCCAGACAATAAGAAACAGTGTGACAAAGTAGCAACAATGGTGCACCGGAAGATCTGCAAGAAATGTCATTTGCCTGCAAGCAAGGACTGGTGGGACTATAAAATAGAGAAAGACACAGAAAATGAAGAAGCTAAATTGCTCTGGGATTTTAGAATGCAAACGCCTGTCGCATAACACTCCAAAACTTAACAAATGTCGATAAGACAAAAAAGTTTGGATAATGGACGTGGCAGTGCCTGGAGACAGCAGAATAGAAGAGAAAGATCTGGAGAAGATAACAAAATACAAAGACCTACAAATAGAGATAGAACGACTGTGGCAGAAGAAAGCAAAGGTAGTCCCAAGAGTAATAAGTGCTTGGGTGCAATCCCAAAACAGCTGGAGCACCGCTTGAACCCCATCGGCATTGACAAATTCCCCACCAGTCAGTTGCAAAAAAGGCAGCTTTACCCGGAACAGCTTCCATCCTGCAATGATATCTGTAGCAACATCAAACATCTGGATCTGCCTATCTCAGATGCTTGGAAAGTAGACAAAAATGCCAAACCCAGCCTGAACATCTGGCTGACTCTGAGATGGGCTTCAAGTGTAGAGACCCATTTCTCTTTGATGTGCAGATAATCCCAAAGGGAGGGAAGAAAGAACCCAGGTTTTTTTCTTTTTCTCAGCCGAAAAAGGATGAATTTTCTTAAAGACGGGTAGTGCTTTCCTTGACGTAGTCTAAAATTAAATCTTGTTAGGTACAAGAATGAAGCATGCCTTTGTTTACAATTTCTCTCAGAAGTTTGAGAAGGCTGTCTGAAGCTCAGTGGGCAGTAGGGGCAAAAAGCCCAGTCCATTCATTTTTATTCATCAACTGATTTTATCGAAATGCAGGATACCCAGTGCTTTTTTTGTATAAGAAAAAGGTGCCGGAACTCACACATGTCATACAACCCGGCTTGTCTACCCTACAAGGTTCCATCCAAAAAAAGGTGCCAGAACTCCGTTCTGAGCATTCTATGAGAAAAAGCCCTGAGGATACCAATATACAAAACATAAAATAAATGCAAGTATACAATATATAGGGACGCGGTGGCTCAGTGGGTTGGGACGCTGAGCTTGTCGATCAGAAGGTCGGCAGTTTGGCGGGTCGAATCCCGAGTGCCGCATAACAGAGTGAGCGCCTGTTACTCGTCCCAGCTTCTGCCAACCTAGCAGTTTGAAAACACGTAAAAATGCAAGTAGAAAAATAGGGACCACTCCGGTGGGAAGGTAACAGCGTTCCGTGCGCCTTTGGCATCTAGTCATGCCGGCCACATGACCACGGAGATGTCCTCGGACAAGCTCTGGCTCTTCGGCTTTGAAACGGAGGTGAGCACCGGCCCCTAGAGTCGGAAACGACTAGCATGCATGTGCGGGGGAACCTTTACCTTTTTTATATAAATATATAACAGCAGGCTTTTCTTCCCCCTCCCCCCCCAGTATCCCTCCAGTTGTGCTGGGTTGCCAAATCTTCAGCTAGCATGGATTTGGACCAATCCTAGCTAAGAGATCAAGGAGATGGAAGCCTAATATCCTTGGAGGCACTGAGTTGGGCAAGTCTGTTGTCCTACATACGAAAAGCATACATCGCTCCAAAGAACGGAAGCAAACAAGCAAAAGTAAAACCTAGCAAAAACGTTTCGAAAGAGGAACTTCCAAATTGCCTTGTACTGTTTGGGATAAAAACGAACTGGAACAGCTAGGAAAAAATGTTTACTCTTACAGAGTTGGCTCTAGAATAGTTCCACCTGTCATGTGAATGCTCTGCCCTGTGATTAGTCAAGTAAGGTAAAGGTAAAGGTTCCCCTGCACATGCGTGCTAGTCGTTTCCAACTCTAGGGGCCGGTGCTCATCTCCGTTTCAAAGCCGAAGAGCCAGCCCTTGTCCGAGGACGTCTCCGTGGTCATGTGGCCGGCATGACTGGATGCCAAAGGCACACAGAGCACTGTTACCTTCTCACCGGAGTGGTCCCTATTTTTCTACTTGCATTTTTACGTGTTTTCGAACTGCTAGGTTGGCAGAAGCTGGGACGAGTAACAGGTGCTCAGTCTGTTACGCGGCACTCGGGATTCAACCCGCCAAACTGCCGACCTTCTGATCGACAGGCTCAGTGTCCTAACCCACTGAGCCACCACGTCCCCGATTAGTCAAGTGCCAAGTATTTAAAATGGTTTTGTATCAGTCCAGTTACGGCATCCAAGGGTTGTGGTGTTTCATTTCAGCTTCTCGTCCCTTCCTTCTCATTGCTTCAACTGATAGCATGTATGCCACACGTGCCCAGCGTTCAAGTGAGATACTAAGAGATCCAATCCAGATTTGATCCTCCATCATCTAATTGCCACTCCCTATTGCCTACTTTGGTTTTTCTAATGTCTTACAGTGGTTTGAGTTTTGAATGGCAACTGCCGGTTTGAAGAAGAAACACTGAAATCTCTTGCATGCAACGTCGAGGTTGCAGGATCGGGCCTTTTCCAGAGAGAGTGGAGAAGAACTTATTTATCTTTTCAAAGTGCACAACAGACTTTGTTCCACGTACTTTGAAAGCCGTTCAGAAAGATTATCGCTGCATATGGAAGGGAAGGTCCTTAATTAAAGCAATCAACATGCTAATGGAAAGGGTGGAATAAAGGCTGAGAATAAAAGCTAATGGTAAAATTATGTTGGCAGTGGTTTTTAATGGAACATTTACCTCCTTGCCATTTGTTCAAATCAGATGAGTCATTTAAAATGACTACTTTCAGAAATTTATATATAGATAGTTAGTGTGATCTGTTGGCATTAAAGACTCACCTCCAAAATTCTAGAAAGTCCAGATGTTACGTTTGTCAGCTACTAGAGTGTGGAAACTTCAGTGTGACACACAGAGGAAAAGAAAGATTATAACTGAGCAAGAGAACAAGAAAGGAGTTTGAAAAATTTTGCACTTGGTATAGAGAAATTTAGATACTACCAGATTATTAAGGGGGGAAAAGGGATGTGTGTCAAGGACATTATAAATCTCCCCTATATATTGTACCCTGCACTGAATTCTCCATACAATATTTCGTCCAGGATGCATTTCTGTCATACTGTAACTGTATTGTCTGAATTGCAAGAAATATCAGTAAATTAGACAGCTCAGGGGTTTTTTTCCCCCCTGAAAAATAAATCCAGCTCCCCAACCTTATTTCAGGAAACATTTTTAAAGACAAGGAAGAAAAAGCAGCCATTATATTATTTCACTTTTAGAAAAAGCCCACAAGTGTGCTAATTAGAAATACATCCATAAAAAAAATCCTTTTTTAAAACACAGTCGTGGAAATTTTCAGTGCTTAAAATCTTATTTTCCCTGACAAATTAAGGTTTCCACTTAAACACCTCTGTTTCTTGGTTGGAGCCCCAAATAGTAATTACTTCAAAGTATAGCCAGGTTAATTCGAATATATTTAGGAGGAACCTGGCCCTAGAACTCAATCCTTTTTCTTAAATAAAAGAACGTCTGGGTTTGGATTTTAATTTGCCATACGTATCCAAAAAAAAAGTTGCCGGTTAGAATAATCTTCCCTCCTTCTAATAAATCATCTGGTTTCTGGTAGTTTCAAGCCACTGGTATGTCCAGACTCCATTTGCTCATCTGTACAACTGCCCTTTTGATAAATGAAGGTTACAATCATAACTCCTCTCGTCCTTTCTGCAAGCCAAACACAACCACTTCCATTCACCATTGTTTATCGAACCTGATTCCTAGTCCTTTGCTATTGGGATAATAATAATAATAATAATAATAATAATAATAATAATAATAATAATAATAATAATAATAATAATAATAAAGTTGGAAGGGTCCTTGGAGGTCATCTAGTCCAACCCCCTGCTAGTAGTCCTATCAACTCATCCTAGCTTGGAGATTTTCTGCCTGGACAGCTGAAATGTATTTTTTCCTATGTGGGACTTCCCCAAGGCTGAGTGGAACCATTTCCCCCCCTCCTCATAAATCTGGATTTTATGCTCATCAATACATCCCCAAATTGCCATTTTAGCAGTGGCGTCACAGGGTTAGCTCATGTTGTAAGATGTCGCGTGGAATGTTTCATTATCTAAGTGTTATTTGTATCCAGATAAACGGAAGAAGATCCATTATCCACCTTTAAAAAAAAAATAATTATGCCAACTGGAATACTCTGAAAGATTTTTATATGGCGTTAAATCCAACTTCCTACTCACCAAGCCTCTACAAGGCTCAGGCTGTGTAAATCCTCCCCCCTTCACACCCTATTAAGTATACTACAAATAGTAAAATTGCACGATCCCCTCTCCCCAATCTGTTCTCTTTTTCTTAAAAAAAAAAAAATGTATGGTTTTTATGTACTGTCTGGCACAAACTGTACATTTCCTCTGTTCCAGATAGAGATTCTTCAAAGTTTCAACAGAGTTACGTTCATGCATAACAGGCTGGCTGGGGAATTCTGGGAGTTGAAGTCCACAAGTCATAAAAGGGCCATGTTCGAAGGCCCCTGCCTTAGGAGCACAACTGAGGTTGTGCGGTTGTTAAGTGAATCTGGCTTCCTCATTGACTTTGCTTGTCAGATGGTCACGTAATGTGACCATATGACCACGGGACACTGCAACCATCAATCAATGCATAGGTAAAGGTAAAGGTAAAGGTTCCCCCGCACACGCGTGCTAGTTGTTTCCAACTCTAGGGGCCGGTGCTCATCTCCGTTTCAAAGCCGAAGAGCCAGCGCTTGTCCGAGGACGTCTACGTGGTCATGTGGCCGGCATGACTAGACGCCAAAGGCGCACGGAACGCTGTTACCTTCCCACCGTAATGGTCCCTATTTTTCTACTTGCATTTTTACGTGCTTTCGAACTGCTAGGTTGGCAGAAGCTGGGACGAGTAAAAGGCGCTCACTCTGCTACACGGCACTCGGGATTCGACCTGCCAAATTGCCGACCTTCTGATCGACAAGCTCAGCGTCTTAACCCACTGAGCCACCGCGTCCCTGCATACCACTTGCCAAATGCATACCACTTGCCAAACGGCCAAACTCTGATCACAAACCATGGAAATGCTAGTCGTGGGGGAAAAAAAAAGGCCTTGTCACTTTATTCAGTGCTGTTGTAACTCTGCCCATTGAACGAATGATTGTAAGGCGAAAACTACCTGTACAAACCTCTCCTCTAGAGCAGGGGTGCCAAACTCAATTTCATTGAGGGCCGCATCAGCACTGCGGTTGCCCTCAGGTGGCTGGGTGGGTATGGCCAGGGTGGGCGTGGCTTACTGGCTGGGCATGGCCAGAGTGCGTATGGCCTGGGTGGGCGTGGCCAGCTCTACATCGTTCGCATCAAAGGTGCCTATGGGGGCCTGGGCAGGAGTGGGACAGATCTGAGGGTCTCTGGCAGAAGGAGGGTCTCTGGGCCAGGGCCAAGGCAGTGGGGCCGTTCCCTCACTGTTTCCAGGATGGCTTCGCGGGCCGCATGAAACCACTTCGCGGGCCGGATCTGGCCCCCGGGCCTTGTGTTTGAAATGTCTGCTCTAGAGCAGGGCTTTTCAACCTTTTCACAGATTGTTTCACTTTTAGGACACAACAATATACGAGTGCCACCAGTGCTTAGCAAGGTGTCAAAAACCTGGTGACCAAAAAAAAAAAGGGGGAAAGTACCAGTTTTAATTTTTTCGGCGGCAATTTCTTTGCTGAATCACGTTCCCTTTGCACTGATGAATGTATGATAAATTTATCCATGTTTATTAATATGCACCGCTACCTTGGTGGTCTGGTAGCCGGTCGGCCCATTTTTCTTTTTCCTTCTCCTCTCTCTCTCTTTCACAGCCTTATCTCAGGGCTTTTCAACCAGTGGTACGGATACCACCTGTGGTACATTGTCACCTGGCAGGTAGTAAGTGACCATCCTAGAAAAGTGGCAGCGGGGGAGGGGAATGAATTGAACCGGTGGCAGCACCGCACAAGCCTGAGCGAGAGACGGCTGGAACTGCAGGGCTGTCAGGGCTCAGCGGAAGCACCAGGATCAGTGCTAGGCTCCAGCTGGAGCTCGGCACTGATCCTGGTGCTTCTGATCCCAGAAGAAGCGCCGATCAGCTGGAATGTTGCAGCATCTCCAGGGTCTTGTGATTTACGTTCAGATGCTTGGCAACTGATTCATATTTATGACGGTCACAGTGTCCCAGGATCATGTGAAGTGACCAAAACCTGCTGCAACCACCCAGCAGACTGGGGAAGGGGGAAATAAAAACCAAACACCCCCCCCACCCTACCCCCGCTGCCAATCCTCAACAGAAATGCTCACAACAATGAAAACCTCAGACAGGAGGAAGAGCAGGCAGGCAGGTGTCTTGCTCGGCTGTGGCTTGGAGGGCACTTTTTTCAGTGCCACTGTAACTTCGAACAGTCACTAAGCGAACCGTTGTAAGTCGAGGACTACCTGTACTTCATCAATTTTTTCCTTTTTTTTTTTTTTTGGTCATCAAGTTTTTGACACCTTGCTAGGCGACTGGTGGTCCTCGGATGTTGCCATATCCTAAAAGTGGTACAATGGGTGAAAAGGTTGAAAAGCCCTGGACTAGATGACCTCCAAGGTCCCTTCCAACATTATTATTATTATTATTATTATTATTATTATTATTATTATTATTAT
>JAKJMR010000926.1:80444-118025 GCA_024449315.1 Daboia siamensis | reverse complement strand
ACATATACTTCCAATGTAGACCTGCATAATTATAAAAAAAAGTTTAATTTTAAGGATTAAAATATCAGCTCCTTATAACTGAACTATCAAGGATCCAGTGAAACTTTTTCCTTACTTGTCTTGTACTGCAAAAATGAGGGCATTGACAAGTACGGTACTTAGTGCTTAGAGTGGGTTTCCTGCACTGTTAGTACTTTAAGGTACATGTGGTTTGGAGGAAAATGACATACAAGCAGGGAGAGCATCAAGTAATTTAAGTTACACTCTGTTACACTCATAAGTGACTAAATGGGAACTCTCTCTGAAAATTCTCTCTGTGGATGCCGTTTAAACAATAATGCCATACTTTTTCTTGCCTCGTTAAGTCTTCAAACTGCCAACATTTTTATTATCAGCTTTAATATGCATATTGCTACTGCCATGTGGGACGTAAATGGGTTACCTATGACACAGTCATGCACGAATACATTAGCGACTTCTTAAAGTTTTGGGCTTGCAACTCAAGTAAATCCAATCCAGCCCACCGCCCCTAGATTTTCTCAAAAATCCAGGACGCAGGGGGAAAAATAGGGTAGCAAATGTACGTAAATCACCCCACGGCATGAGTGGACGTGCTTATTTTAAAATTTGCCAAATTAACAGAGCTATATAAACAGTTGTGAGTCTAGCAAAAATGTAGACATGGTTTTAGAGGGTGATCAGCCAAACTCAGTCTCTAAGTTCAGGCAAAGCGTTATTATGGAAAACATCTAATTATTAGAGCATGGGGTCCCCACACTGGGCTGTGGCCTATTGGCCACAGGGACGCCTAAGTGTGTGTGTGTGTGAGCGTTGTGGGCATTCACGGCCCCAGTCGTGTGTGTCACAAGCCCTTGCAATCCCTTGCATGAGCATTGTTGTGTCAAGGGCCTCCATGGCCCTACTCACACAAGCATTGGAAGCGCTCATGGCCCCCCCTCCTCGTGTGCATGTGTTCACTCCCCTGCCACAAAACCACCCCTTCTTCCCCCCCCCCCTTTCTCCCCCGCTCTGGACCGCCAACACCAAAAGGCTGAGGAACTCTGTATTAGAGCAGTTTGAAAACGCAAGGTGTTTTTTTTCCCCACAGTATCCCGTCACCCTTCAATTTAAATTGAAATCCTGCATCGTTCTAGTGTAAGTATCTGCAAAGCGAGCTTCTGCTCATGGAAAACGTGTGCTGTTTTAATAAAAATTTGTTAGTTGGACATTTGTGATTCCCCCCCCCCCCCCCCCCCCATCATACGCCATGTCATACCGACTCTTTTCTCTCAGCATAGGTAGTTCGATAAGGGGGTCACTCATAGTAGCAGTTATGGGGCTGTGCCACTATCCAACAGATTAACTGAGTTAGCTCAGACGTAATGTTTAACTAAGAGAGAAATATAATATTGAAGCAGTCCTCATTTCATCGGTGTCTTTGTAGCCTGAAATGAGCATTATGTGCAGACTTGATTGCGAAAACCTCCACGCTATGGAAAGTAAGTTGCATAATTACCCATGTAAAGTTCCAGCTGACAAAAACTTTTGAGGAAGGAAATACCTATTAAGCCACGTTTTTCTAATATAAGAAATCAAACAGTCTGCTCAGCAGCTCTATCCACATACAGGAGCTCAAGCATGCAGGCCAAGCTCCTGCACATGCAAGAAACTACGGATTTCCTTCCCCATGAAAACCAAATAATGCAAAACGGATCCTTGGGAAAGGGGTCCCAACTTCAGAGAAGTAAAAAGAGAGAGCCAAGAAGCTAAGGGTTAACAGCAATTTTCTCTCCACTTTAGGGACGGAGGCGAATTTTATATTTTGTTGTACTTAAGACTCCATGCCAACGCAGATATAGGGACAATAAGCCCATTCAAATCAATTAACACACTGTGTTGGAAAACAGCGCAAGCCTTCATTATTAATATTTATGTGCTAAGGTATTATGGAAATTTCACAGAAGAGGAGAAAATGCTTTTCTTTTAAGAAAAAAGCAGAGCATGAGTGATAGGAAATAGTTTTGGAATACCTGACTCAAACTACATGCCTATTTTAAAGGTCTTTGATAGGCTGCACTCACGTATCGTGATCCACCATGGGATAATCTTACTATTTTTTTTTTTTTAAAAAAATCAAGTTAGAAATCAGTTTTGCAGATGGGCAAAGTAATTTTAGCTTTGGGCCATTTTAATTTGTGTTCCTTCTTTATTCTTGCTTCTCAGGCCCAGTTAAAGTGGTTCTTCGTGGATTCTTGGTGGGGTACAGAATCAAAGCAAAAAAAATGAATCGGGGGGAACAATCCAACCATACATATCTGTTCATCTTCCACATTAACTCAAGGTTGCAGTCAGCAAGCCAACAACAAACTATGATTTCAAACTCTAGTTTAATGCCCTAAAGTAAACCATGGTTTCATTCACGCAACACGCTCAGCCCCAAACAAGCAAACTGTATATTACGGCTTAAAATAATAAGGAAACTACCCATTTTTTTTTAAAAAAAGAGAGTCCAGATACGTATTTCGAGCAAAGTTCAATGCGTGTCATCCAATTAGTCAGTCGTATTGTTATTGGTAACACAGAGAGGCCTACGTATCTACTCTGCTTTTCTCCCATTGGGATTCTGAGATTAAGAAATGGCAGACTCTGGATGAACCACAAGATTAACCAATAAAAGTATATTGAAGCCACTATATGGTGTGATATGCAAGCAGAGCTTTAAATTGTCACAAAATATATTCAAAATATATTAGCAATCTGCTATGAGTAGCAAACATTGGCAAATACACAATAAACATATCTGTATATGACAATAAAGCAAAACACATATTTATATGAAAAGAACTGGTACTCTTGTAGTGGGATAAACATTTCATTAATACAAATATTATGCAAACTGTATTTGTTGGCTATTCACATTATTGCTCTGCTACATGAAGAACAGGCCCTTAAAATATGTTATATTTCACCTACATTTAAATCCAGAAACAAATGTTTCAGAAGTAACTGCATACGACAGGCATTAAACTTAATACATGAAGATATGCACAGCCAAGAAATTAAAAACTGGCCCGACCAAAGCATATTATTACATACTCATATTTTTTAAATGTTTCCTTGTGCAAACAATAAAACAGAAAGCTAGCTATGTAAACATGAAATTTAAAAGTTAGAATGCAGTATTTACTCCAGACATTCAGTAAACTGTATGTAAATTCAAATAACCGTTTTTTTTAAATTCATCCACCTGAAATACAGATGTAAAATCAAAGACATTAACAACGCATTGCTAGCATCTGCTCCAATGCTGTTAATGTTTTACACACATAGAAAGGCCCCGACCCAAGGGAAGTCTTCAAAATAAAGGAAGGAGAATTTATATATATATATATATTTGTTGCACTTAAGTCCTAACGAAATAAACAGAACTCGAGAGCAGTGGAAAGAACTAACTCGGCCCAATGATTTTAATGGGATTTAAATGCAGCTTTCCATGGGTTGGAGCCAAACACTGTAACATTCAAATAACTCAAAAACTAATATTAACAAATATATATTCTGCCCATCTTGCATCCTTGTGTACTATTCAATCGGGTAAACAATAAGAAAGCTGTTACACGGCATGAACCACACAATACATGCTAGCTTGCACGCCAACATGTTCACTCACTCACTCTCCCTTCTCTCTCTCAAAAAAAAAAAAAAAAAAGCATCCACGCAAAGACATATGGAGTTGGTATAAAACAAAATATCGCTTTATTTTTTTCCCCCCACCATGATTAAGAGATTAGGAGTTCTCTATTCAGTCACTTCGAATCTCTTAGCCACGGGAAGATTTATCTACCGTTGTCCATGCAGCAGCCCTCTTTAGGAAATACTAGTCAGTTTTACAGTCCCGAGCAGGATTTAGCCATTAGGCACCTGCAAATCTGCTACTTAAAAGTCTTCTCGTGGAGAAATAGCAATCCATGTTCAAGTTTCTTGAGGAGGGACATCTTCCAAGCAGGCAGGATTTCTTCAAGGTACAAGAAAAGGAATGGATGTTAGGGCTATGAAGGAATACTGCTTGTTGGCCCAGAGAGGACGACGGAAAACAAACGAACAAACAAACACAAAAAAAACACCCATCCGACACAAACAGATAATTGTCGTCAGCCAAACAAGGGGAGATTCAGATTTAGAGATGCAAGTGCATAGGTTAAAATGATTGCCAATTTTCGTCTCTTATCTTGGGGCTAGAATACTTGTAGCTATTTTCACTTGTACATAATAGCTATGTATAATATACATACAGAAATACACACATGTATGTATGCGTGTGCATATTCAAACACAGACCCACACATATTACCCCATACCTCAAGACTCTGGAAACCAGGGTTCATTAACAGAAAGCGGCGGGGGGGGGGGGGGGAAGGTAATAATTTAAATCACACAGAACGCTATCTTGTCCAATTTGACGAAAGGAACTTTTGAACACGTCATTTCCCCCCCCCAAAAAATAAAAATAAAAATATCCGAAAGAAAGAGGAAAAAAAGGACGAAGAACACCACAAGATCCTGTAGAACCATCTCTGTATCATTACGAGGAGAGCACCAAGCAAGGCACCATTGGAAATGAAACGTATTGAGGAAGTCTCTGTGTAAAGCAAATGCTAATCGGGTTGAAAAATCGGCGTCTTTGGTAAAAATTCTATAAGAATGACCTGTTGAAACAGAAAGAAAGAATAATAATTAATAATAATAATAATAACAACAACAACAACAACAATAATAGCAGCATTGTTTTATTTTCAAAGTTTCTTAGGAAAGGCTTTCCGCGTGACGAGGAAATAACCCAACGGCCAGAATCCAAATGACTTTAGGCCAAGCCACGAGAGCTTTTAATTTTGCTTTTACGTTGCTCCCTTACGGGGATGTAGGCCATTGTTTTTGAATTTCCTCCCAGTTTAAAAAACGTTTTTTGCAACTGACATATACGCGGTCAGGAACAAAGTTAGTTTTTCCAAAGTTAATCTATTTATTTCACTAAGCAGTTTGCCCTTGCCGTCGCCTTCCTAGGGCTGAGAGAAGTCAGCCAGCTGTGAACTTATGGTTTCTAGCTTGCTTTCTAGCCCAACTGGGTCTCTCTATCTGTTTTAACAATCCCAGCATGTTTTCAGCTGGACGGCAGCATCTCTCCAAGACCTATGGGATGTATCTTACACATTGATTCTAGTGCGATCCTTTTTCGCTGGAAACAGGAAGAAGGAACCAGGGACTCAAGAATGTAACACATCACTTCTGCTACCCGGCTATTTGTAATAGCTGCCCACGTGGCAAACTGTGATTCCCCTGCCCACCCCCCACCTGCTTATGGTGGGGGTCAAACGCTTCTGTTGTGATTCAGTGTCAGCCTGTGCTCCCAGCAGCTGAGTCCGATGAATCTGAGGAGGAGGAGGAGGGGTTTGGAGAGCCTTTGGTGTCAGAGGGAGGCTCTGATGCACTGCAGGACTCTCAGCCTGGCCCCTCCCATCGTGTTCCTCATGAGGCTCAGCTGTGTGAACACGAGGTGTAGGACTCAGAGGAGTCACAGCTGAATCTGTTCAGAGACGCTAGAAGCAGAAGGCAATCCAGCAGAGCAGAGCAGAGCAAATCAGTGAGGCAACTCAGTGAGAGGAGGAGAGGGCAGTGAGAAGCCAGGCCTTGGGACTGATAATAAAAGGGGAAGGTGCGGGTGGGACTGGTTGCTGAAGGCAACCGTTTGGAGACAGTCTAAGAGAATCCTGGTCTGTTCTTGCTACTTCTGTTTAACTCTTGTCTGTTGACTCTTGTTTGGTATTTTGATTCATTTATTGAAGGAAATATTCTGTTGCTTTTTTGTTTGAACTGTAAATAAATTTAGGTTTGTTTTTTCCAGCCTATTGACTGTAAGGAAAAAGGAAAAAGGGGTTGTCTCTGATGCACAAACAGGGCCGGTCGTAAGCTGGAACAGAACAGTTTCTTTTTTCTCAAGTGTCTGGTGGGGGGGGGAGGGGCAATAGGAAGCTGAAATAATGGTAATCCTACATTTGAGAACTCCCTGAACACATACTGCTAAAGACTGAGGAACCCATTCCAAAACCCAAGCTTTGTTTCGGCACTCAGGAACAGCTGCGCTGTTCCTTGCCACCCTGCCAATGAACGACACATCCTATAGGCACATGCATTTCTCAGGAAAAAAAAAGTTTGGTTAATCGGTTTTACTCGGATGAAAATACGCATGGGTAGCTATCCAAACTATCAAGGTCGGCCTGGATCCAAAAGAAAGCTGCGGCTAATCTTACGTGACCAAAATGAGGGTGGGTTTTGCCTTTTTTTTCAAACTGGAATGCCCCATACCATGTGAGGGACCATTTCTGTGCCTGGAAGGGGTGTCAAAGGCAGGGAACAAAATGCAGAGCGCCTTTGTCATCCCTGAACGCGGCATGCTCATATAGAGTCAAAAGTGCTTTCCCCAGCTGTTCCATGTATAAAAGCTGCAACGGGAGAGGGCCTGCTTGGAAAACGCAGGCGGCGTGTACATGCACATTTTACCCTGTCAGAAGTCTCTTTGTCAAACAGCCACTAACCATTTCCGAGCAATCAATTCTGAAGGTTAGCTATGAGGAAGAAAAATGGCTCCAATGTGAACCTACTGCCATTCGAACCCAAGTAACTTCAACTACAAAAGCTTTCATCAACATTTTCACATTCCTCCTGGCTTCTCTTTCCCACTGGTCTTTAAATTCTATTAAGTTTCCAGCAGTAGATGATGAGCAATTAATCTAAAATGAATTCTTTCTTTTTTTGAATTAGCTTGAAGGGAGGGCAGCAAATATTGCATCTGCACTTAAGACTAGTGGAAGTATTGCCTTATTAAAATGTGTGTCATCAGATACAGGTGACCGTCTTCTGCAATATAAATGAACGTTTTAAAGCAAACTGCAAGATTATTTTTTTTTATTTTTTTTTAATCCCATTTATATCCCGCCCTTCTCCGAAGACTCAGGGCGGCTTACAATTTAAGCACAAACCAATGTGCTTAGCAATAGCCTTCATTCTATGTATATGCCTGCTTATTAGGGCTTTCGCCCCCCTCCCAAGCAGCATTATTACAAAGTCAGCTTATTGCCCCCAACAATCTGGGTCCTGTTAACACAACAATATTTATGTCTAATTAAGCCATTTGGAGGGACGTGGTGGCTCAGTGGGTTAGGACGCTGAGCTTGTTGATCAGAAGGTCGGCAGTTTGGCAGGTTGAATCCCGAGTGCCGCATAACAGAGTGAGCGCCTGTTACTCGTCCCAGCTTCTGCCAACCTAGCAGTTTGAAAGCACGTAAAAAATGCAAGTAGAAAAATAGGGACCACTCTGGTGGGAAGGTAACAGCGTTCCGTGCGCCTTTGGTGTCTAGTCATGCCAGCCACATGACCACAGAGACGTCCTTGGACAAGCGCTGGCTCTTCGGCTTTGAAACAGAGATGAGAACCGGCCCCTAGAGTCGGAAACGACTAGCACGCATGTGTGGGGACCTTTACCTTTACCTTAGGCCATTTGGTCTTCCAAAACAGGCAAGTGAGCTGCTTCCTTCAGTGTATTATATCTCCTGAGAAAATACAAATTCTGAAAATGTGATGGAATACATGCCATGTTGATTTTGTAAGACTCTTGCCTGAGTGAAATGTTTACTAAACCTCAAGAGATTGTCAAAGATTATGCCAAGTTAAAAATCTTCAACTTCTGCATATCGTTTTTATATCTGAGATTACTCTGCGCAAGCATTACAAAGCAACTGTGTGATGTGAGAAATGGCAGGAAACTTGTAGATCCCTTCCGGCCATCTACTGGATTTAGAGGTTACCTAGAAACGGGTCCCACTGCAAGTTTGGACTCCTCTGGCCATTCAAACATATCTTGCCGTACAAATATACGTGACAACCAGATAGGTATGTGTAGTAAAAGGGCAGTCTAAGTTATGCAAATGTAAAATTGAGTTGCGTCATTCCGTGCTCTCATTTTTAATACCAAATATTAAAGTATTTTAACAGTAAATACTAAAGCTGGGCAGCATTTCATGTTGTTAGTTGTGAAGTCGTGTCCCACCCATTGCGAACCCATGGACAACGTTCCTCCAGGCCTTCCTGTCCTCTACCATCTTCTGGAGTCCATTTAAGCTCACGCCTACTGCTTCAGTGACTCCATCCAGCCACTCATGCTCTGTTGTCCCCTTCTTCTCTTGCCCTCAATCTTTCCCAGCATTAGGCTCTTCTCCAGTGAGTCCTTCCTTCTCATTAGGTGGCCAAAGTATTTGAGTTTCAACTTCAGGATCTGGCCTTCTAAAGAGCAGTCAGGGTTGATCTCCTGTCGGACTGACCGGTTTGATCGCCTTGCAGTCCAAGGGGCTCGCAGGAGTCTTCTCCAGCATCATACTTCAAAGGCTTCAATTCTTTGGCGCTCAGCCTTTTTTATGGTCCAACTTTCACAGCCAAGCATTTCATACTCAAAGGTAAACTGGCACTTTGGAGCAGATAGTAGCATTCTCAATAATACCTACTAGCAACTGCTCAAAGCAGCTGCATCTTTTCCCAGAATTGTGTGGCTGCCTCCACCATGGCAGCGTGATCCTGTGAAAATATTCGTGTGGTTTAAGGGACTTGCCATCAAATGCTGCATGCACACTGGTGTGTCCCAAAGCACCTTTTCCCACTCCAAATCTGAAATTCTGCACAGCTGCTTTCTAAACTGACCTGGAATCCACTGTACGCATTATACTATTAGGTAAAGGTAAAGGTTCCCCCGCACATGTGTGCTAGTCGTTTCCAACTCTAGGGGCCGGTGCTCATCTCCGTTTCAAAGCCGAAGAGCCAGCGCTTGTCCGAGGACGTCTCCGTGGTCATGTGGCCGGCATGACTAGACGCCAAAGGCGCACGGAACGCTGTTACCTTCCCACCAGAGTGGTCCCTATTTTTCTACTTGCATTTTTACGTGCTTTCGAACTGCTAGGTTGGCAGAAGCTCGGATGAGTAACAGGCGCTCACTCTGTTACGCGGCACTCGGGATTTGACCCGCCAAACTGCCGACCTTCTGATCGACAAGCTCAGCGTCCTAACCCACTGAGCCACCGCATCCCTTATTATACTATTATAATAGGCTTAAATGCTAGGATATTAACTTATTACCCTCTGAACACCTTACTGGAAAATGGCAATTGTAATCACCATATTTCTATACGAGCATGCAAAAAAAGTCTATTATTTTTTATATTATGGTCTTATAAAGGCCAGAAGCTTGAAGTAATTGTTAAGATAAAGTGCTGAATTCTTTACATAGCCAATCTTAAAAACCAGTCCCAAAAATTCTTTTCTTGCCTTCAATTATTGCAAAGTTATCATGTGTCTACTATCATAAATTAACATGTTCGCTATAATAGATGATCATAAATTAACATGTTAAGTATAATAGATGTTAAAAAGAAACAGTTTGTTGAATAGAGCTACTCCGTAAAAAGGGCATTTTAGGCACTCTTTTATGTTTTAGGCTAGATACAGGCCTTAGTATTTCCTCTTTTTTTTCAGTGCTAACAGAAAAGATGATTTTAAGATAATTTGTAACTATTTAAGCACTGTTTTAAATCAATCTTCTCACATACTGTCTATAATGCGTGCATTGTGCTAAATAATAGACAAGATATATAATTAAAAGGCATGGATGTGTTAGAAATAGCTAAAGCAAGATACTTTTGCAGGTTAGTCTTAATTTGTTAACCCCTGCTTATTATCTTAATTTTTCATAAGGCTGGTATATTTCGCAAGAGCTTATTTCTTACGGAGCAAACAGGGACTGATTTTACGACAGTCAATTCCCCTTGGGCATCCCAGGAAAAATACAGAGGACAACAAAGCAGAATGGTTTAGACTGCAAAGGCTGCAAAAGGAAGAACTTTTGCATCGCCAAAAGTCTTTATAAAAATATGCAAAGTTCTGCTTCAGAAGCTGGAAGAAGACCTTAAAACTTCCTTTCTTACAATCAAGGGCTTTTAAAACATTAAGAGTGAAGGCAGCACTTTCAGGACTGCTGCTGAGATATGAGAGCAGTTAAAGTCTACAAAGTCTTTAAGAGTTCCTCAGCTCCAGCCGCTCAGTTGAAAGGTCTTTTTCCATACGCCAAGACTTGATTAGCATTATACAAAACAGCCCACGTCGAATTCACTGCGTAACCAAAGTTGCAGTTATTCTTTTTACACAGCATTTGAAAATTTCACACTCCATCAGCACATGTGCAAGCCATTTTATCTTGGCAATTAATTTATTATTTTTTTTTTTCCAAGGACACAGTGAAGCCTTGTTTTCAAGTCATTCATAACTTTATAAATCAGCCCTGTGCGTGAAACCATACATCTGTGAACCGTAGAAAATCCTTGCCACTCAGGCGATTAAGCCTCCTGACACCTTTGCTGATTAATAATCGTGGAAAGAATAAGATCAGAAGCAAAATAAATGATCATTTAATAGAGAAACGCACAAAACAGCCCTTTAACTTACATATTCCATCATGTTATTCGATTCACATTTCCTTTTGCTTAGCCTCCAATGCAAGCACAGCTAGACAACAGAGAGAAAGGGGAAGAAGAAAAATGAGCGATATTTTATGGCCAGCACTGAGACTACCCCCCCCATTTGTCCAGCTTTCATATTTTGCATTCAACAAAAGCATCTGTTTCCATACTGCGCAACTCCAGCCCCAGCGGTACGAAGCTGCTCCCCGCAGCACTCACCTTGTGGTATAATCTATTGTTTTCCCATTCTAATAACTTCTCAATCGATCTTCGTGTCTAGAAGGCAAATAAAGAGAATTTTTACTCCTGAGTTGCTTTAGAAAAAGAAAAAAAAAGTTTGTTTTGCAAACCGCCTCTAGGTGAAAATGTTTGGGCAGAAAGAGACACATGAGGGGGGGGGGACTTAAAAAAAGGGTGGTTTGTTGTTGGAGTCATATAATAAGAGGTTATGCATGACTGTAGAGAGTAAAAAAGGAAGCAAATCAACTTTTAGGAAATACCCAAATAGTTGGAAAACTTACGAAGCTATTCATTAGCAAAGGTTTTCAGGAACAGTCATTAATTCACAGTCCACTGAGTCTAATCTAATGGAATTCGTTTTCAAGCAACCTACGCAGGAATAGGAATTTCCGCATAAAATAAGACATATGAGTTGTAAATCTATGCTCTCTCGTTTTAACCCAGCGTGTAAAATTACGCACAAGCACTTGAAACTTATGGATCCTTCAATCTCTTGCACCTAAGTTCTCAAGTTTTAAGCACGGGAATTAAATCTTCCTGCAAACCTGCAGCTTTAAACATTCAGTAAGCATTCTGATCTGAGTTATATTGGAAACAGCAGCCTACTGTTTATAGTCAATTTGACGGCTGTATCATCAGCAGCGGCGGCAAGATGGGGTTTACAGTCTTTATGCAGAAGGATAAATCATGACACCAGGTGTTGAGAAGAGACCAATGCTGCAGGTGCAAAGGCATGGATCACTGAGCCTTATGGCAAATTCAATTTTGTACAGCTGCAGTTTCCTTATAAGGCAAAGGGGGGGGGGTTGAGGGGGGGGTTGAGGGAGGGAGGGAGGGGATGGAAAAGCATCTTGCACTTCAACTGAAGCTAAACAAGAGGTGTTATAAACTGCATCAAGGTCCAGCGAGATTTTTTTTAAAAAATTAAACTTATTCCCCAAAATTATTTAAATGTAGTTAAACCCCCCCCCCCCCAAAAAAAACCAGTATGTGAATTGTTCTGTATGTACACAGAGATAGGTATGTGCTAATATAAAGAGAGAGGGGGGAAAAAAAAGATGCTTTGCATTTCCAACCAAACACGAATGCACAAAATCTCAGCTGTGCCTAGATGAAAGAATCAACTATTATGGATGAACTGAAAGTTTTTCTACCATCTTTTTTTCCTAAAAAAAAGAAAGGGATTTCCAAGAACTCCTGAGTCACCTTTTAACAGCAACGACTAAATTACCGCATTGTAGGTTTTTTTTTTGTTTTTTTTTTGAAGTTCCGTTACTTTTGGCTAATACTTTTTATTTTATTTTATGAAAGGCAGGGCCTGCCCTTTAACAACGATCAGCGGACCTCTCTTGTTTCTTTGCAAAGATAGCCTTTTAGAGTCTGCTCTCCTTTTAAATGAAAATAGGGCAGCAGTTATGGTCACACTTTTGTTAATTTAGTTGCCAGTCAGCCCCAAATCAAAAGAAAATAAGGCTGCAGAGTGTAATTAACATTCAGTTCAGTCGTTCTGTCCCTTGTCTAGCCCCCCGAAGCTTTGTTAAAATTGCCATCTGAAGGCTGAAGGCTGTAGCGAAATCGATTTGATTCTAATCGCACCATGAAAAGAACATGATCTAACTGCTTTCAGCCCTCAGTAAATCTGTACTAGGTCTTTAGCACAATGCAACTTCCAATTTAAAAAGCACTGAATGTCTCGTCAATGACTTTGTGAGGAAAAAAAGGACAAGGAGCAGACATAAAAAAATTCCAATAGTTGTTTAAGCATTAAAGCTCATTTGCATCACAGCAAACCTGAAAAGGGCTGACCTCTCAAACCGCCTCTCAGATCTTGTCTATGAAGTTGTAGCCTTGACAAGCTCACATTGACAGAGCTCATTGACTCTGAAAAGCTACTCTATCAATGGTGAAAAATGGTGAAAAGAGGGTCTACTCCGAGCAGGCATCTGCCTGCCCACCCGCTGCTAAACCAATGGCAAAACCGGTTTGGAAACGCGAAGCTAGCTTGTAATCTCTTTCTCGCCGGAGCCTTTTAGATAATAGATTTGCGGCTGCTGTACAATTTAAATTTCATTGCTGGCACGGAGGGGGGAAAAAGGAGAGAGGGTGGCGGAGAAACCAGCGTCCCAAATACTAGTACAATTAAACACTTTACATTATAAATAGGAAACTGAATACGGCAGATTCAATACAGCCCTGCTGCACGTTAAAAAAAAAAAAAAAAAAACCCCACAAATTTAACATTTAATTACTGTTAACTCTTAATTTGGAGGAGGTCTTCAGCGCAAACCGAACGGCGTCCTAATTTCAGAAAGCATTAAAAAAAAACACCCGTTTTTCTCAAATAGAATAAAAAATAAAATAAAAAAACAAAAACAGTGTGAATCAAGCAACGTGCAGGTGGGAAGCGAACTTTTGTTTTTAATACTTTTGTGTCAATTTACCCGCCCTCCCCACCCCACCCCCGGGTTAAGGTTTAATGTAGATACCGCTGATGTTTTGCCCTGTATAAAAATATTCCATTTTTGGCAAATCATTTTCATCGTTACATAAAGGCTGCGAGTTAGTTTAAATCTTCTCAACCCGCCGGCCACTAAACAAACTGTGAATGAACACGTCAGCAAATAACCCAAGGCTGACGAAGAAAAGGTGACTTAAAGAGCATTTCTCAGTTCATAGATCACGATTCCTTTCCTCTATTCGCCAGGTGAAGAAAAAGAAAAAAAAAGAAGAAGAGAGACTTGCACGTGCAACTTAATGAATCATGATACTTGACAAGCCCAGAGATTTACGGTGAGGAGCAGGTGAGGACATCGGCAGCCTAAGGAGGGGCTCTTGATTTGAGGAACGCCCTGTAGATTTTCAATCACAGGCATGTAGAAAACTTTCTAAGAACACTGGACAATGTAAAAACACAAGTAAAGGGGGAAAAGACAATAGGAAGATTTTTGAACACTAACCATCACGTGTTTTCTTTCCAAAAAAAAAAATTAAAAAAACCACAACAGATTAGTACTTCTTATTTGAGAACGAGGTATGATTATTTATGTAAACCACTTCAACCAAACAGCTCTTAAATAAATAAAAGGGCCACAGTAGGTCACAGTGCTGAAGACACTTTTTCCTATGTGGGTTTAAATGAGGAGCAAATTGAGTTCAATGGAAGTGACTCCCCTTTGTATACAAAGGACCGCTTTTTTTTAAAAAAAAAAAAAAGTTCTATTACTTAGAGAAGCTTAATGAAACAGTTCTAAAATTACACAATAAAAATTTTTAAGAACTGGTTTAAATGTAATCTTATCATGAAGGTGATCCGTTAAATAATCCTTTTTAAGTTGTCAATTTAGGACGTCTTTGATGGTGGTGTAAAACACATTATTCAAAAAAAAAAAAAAAGATCCGAGTTTGAAAGACCAAAGGCAAATATGGCCAGATGAGGATAAACATAATCTATAAAAGTGCACAACAGTTTTACTGGCCGTAACTATACATGTACAATTTTGTTTTAAGCATATGAATTATATCTCTATCAGAAAATTCTGGGCATAGAAAGCCCTCATTTTGCTATTCTGAAAACACTTGCAGTTTTAAGTAAATTGGGAAGAAATACTTTCTTGTAAATTTAAAACTAGTAACATGTACTGGGAAGGTTTTTTGACTATTTTTTTTTTATTCATTGTTTAAATTAAAGGAAATGTTTGAAGCAAGAACTGCTTTTGGAAATGTTTGAAGCAACAAGTCCTGCCGTTCCTTTTCAATTGGAGTCAAATTATTCCTCAGAATGGAGATTTTGTCACTCCTTCCATGGGCTTTACTAAAAGAAGGAAACAAGATGATCTCCTAACATTTTAGAAAATAATTTAAAAAAATATTTAAAAGCCCATGAACCATGAGATATTGTTTTAAAATGAATTATAAAATAGAACTTAGTCTCAAAATGTTGTTTTGCTCACTGGTTGAACAAGTTATGAACAGGGCAAAATGAGCTTACTCATCACTAGTGCTATGAATTACAGAAAAAAGCACAATACCTTATTTACTACACTATGTAACAATTAACTGATGTGTGCCGTTATGCCCACAGTAAAAAAAAAAAAACCACAATAAAGGTCATCTTATCTTATCTTAAATGTTCTCCATTAATTTAGTCTGTTTTCTTAGTATAACTTCAGTATATGAACTATTAGGGTAAACCAAGGATTAGGAGAGCCTCCAAAACAGAGGTGATGGGTGTGCAAGGAGGAAGAATCAGGAGTCTACTAATCCACTGAGCTACATTCAAGCATTTAGACTACATTATGTTCTCAACTTCTTCTCTGCCTCCCACAATTTGACATATTTCTAATCAACAGTAAAACAAAAAGTCCCAAACTACACTCTGAACATTAAAACCTGACATTACGATAAACCGAGTCAAGGCACCATGAAACACTGAGGAAGCATAAATTGAGAAAGTGTTAAGTTCAGGACATTGTGCTGAAAATTTTAGGCAATGCATTTTGTACGTCAATTACTTTCACAATAACAGGTGATAAAGATAACTAAATTTTACACCATTTAAAAGATGGTCTTCAGGCCCATTGTAACAGGCTGGAAACTGTTACAATCGCTCTCATTGCTAAGCACGGAGAGCAGAAACCAGCCAAAGGAAGGGGGTCATCAAAATGGGCAGAAACTCTGGGGCACAGAGCTCCTAATTGCCGTGCCAATAATTGCAACAGTACGGCAACTTTAGCACTACCTGAGAAAAAAAATGTATGTGTGTCTAGCTGTATGTAATCCGAAGTACACATGTGGGTCTCCAACTGTTCATAAAGTAATCTTGATGTGCGGATGAAGATGTCATATGAGTCTTTGTGTGTATCTATATGTGCACAAAAAAGACAAGACTGTACATACATGAATTATTCTTAGATGTACCACTGAAGGTGTGAGTTAACATATCACACACCTGGGGCATTAAAAAGTTTGCTTTTGCCCGTTTTAGAGAATCTGTTCCTGGAAACTACGGTGCTGCATTGTTAATTCTGATTATTGTTCCTCTTTACCTTAAGGGCAGTGCTTCCCATGTGGCTAGAAAAATTTGGTAAATATAAAAACTTTACCGGATCCTCAGTATAATTACTAGGAATTAATTTAATATATTAAGACTTCAACCCAGGGATATATGGTGTACATCACAATATTCTTACAGTTCACCAGAGAAGGCAAAGTTCAGACCACACTGGATATTATTGCCTGTTAAAAAAACATACTGCAACTCTGAAGTACAGGGGAATTTCAAAGTATAAGCCTCTTTTGTCATCACAACCGGTAATCCTCGACTTACAACACTTCATTTAGTGACCGCTCAAAGTTACAGCAGGATTGAAAAAAAATGTCGATTGGTGGCCCCCAGGGGGAGATCCTTCTCTGTGGGCGCCCCGGAGCTATGGAATCAGCTGCCGGTCGAGCTCCGGACGGCGCCCGACCTTCGCTCCTTCCGTCGCGATTTGAAGACTTTTTTATTTGCACAAGCCGGCCTGGCCTGATGAGGGATGGGTGTTTTTTAATGTTTGTATTTTACTTGGGTATATTTGTATTTTACTTGGGCATATTTAATTCATTTTTAACTTTTGTATTTTGTATATTTATATCTGCCCTGTACACCGCCCTGAGTCCTTCGGGAGAAGGGCGGTATATAAATAAAATTAAATAAATAAATAAATAAATAAATAAATGACCATTGTTGCATCCCCGTGGTCACGTGATCAAAATTCGGATGCTTGGCAACTGACTCATACATAACGGTTGCAGTGCCTTCTGACAAGCCAAGTCAATGGGGAAGCCAAATTCACTTAACAGCTGTCTTACTAACTTAACAACTTCAGTGATTCACTTAACAATGGTGGCAAGAAAAGGCGTAAAGTGGGTCAAAACTCACTTAAACATTTCACTTAACAACAGAAATGATGGGGGGGCTCAGTTGCAGTCATAAGTTGAGGACTACCTGTATTGTAGATTCCAGATTCAGAAATATTAACCAAAGAGAGTACTAAATAAATAACAGTTATGTAACAGTTATCCTGTTTTCATTTAGAAATTTTCCCTTGGGGCGGGGGGAGGGGGGAAGGATGCAGAAGACACTAGTAATAAAAGGCAAGAGGTTCAATTTCAACCCATAAGGATAAGGATTCTCAAACTGCACCCTCCTAAAAGGATAACGTGTGGATCTTTCCCCAGTTAAAACGAAACATTTCACAGCAGCGTTAAGTCAAGAAATAAATATAAAATATTTACTTTCAATGATTAGATTTTAAATTCTATCCAATGTAATGGTACTTCAATGCTCGCTGGATTGCAGGCAGGCAGAGGCTGGAGCAAGGCCAGATACACATTTTTGCAATGCTCACATTCTGCCTATGCAAGGTTGATTGGGATTTAAATACACCTCCCCCCACGAGAGAGAGAGAGAGAGAGAGAGAGAGAGAGAGAGAGAGAGAAAGATGCTGTTGACCTCCCAGGCATTAAGGCAATCACATGGTTTAGGGCAGGGGTCTTCAAACCGGGCCCTTTCATGGCTTGTTGGACTTCAACTCCCAGAATTCCTCAGCCAGGCACACTGGCTGAGGAATTCTGGGAGTTGAAGTCCACAAGTCATCAAAGGACCAGGTTTGAAGACCCCTGGTTTAGGGCATTTATGATAATAAGTGTGGTCTAACTTACTCTTTTACCGAGGCAAATCACAGGCCACATACTACATCCCAAGGTACAACAGCAGCAAAGGCAGCCGCAGAGTAACCACCGGACATTAACTGGAAGATTCTTCTTAAGACAGCTGTTCACTCGGCTGATGCTGGCTTTAAACTCTTCGGGTGCAACCTTCAAGAATATAACCCAGAAAGAAGGACGGTAAATATATGCGTGATATGCATTTTCCTGCTCTTTAGAAGCAGCATCAAATGAAAAGTAAGAGTAATATGTCGGGAGTTTTATTAACTTTTTTTTTTTTTTATTGAAAAGTTTTTCAATACATTTTATCTTTAACATCCCAACCCCCACCCCCTCCCTCCCTTCCCAACCCAATCCCACCCTCTCACCCTCCCCTTCCCCCCTCCCCGACTTCCCAGAGCTGAATACAAGGTATAAAAGTAAAAAATACAGTCATAAACTACCATACGCTAATAACAATAAACTATTAAGTCTACCGCACTTTAGCTCTTATAAAATGACTACAAGCAATATAAATATCCCATAAATACTTATTCAAATGCTAAATGAAACTTTTTAGTCCCATATTTATTCTGAATGTAATCAATCCATTTTTTCCACTCCGCATTATATCGTTGTTGCGAGTGGTCTTTCAAATACGCTGAAATCTTCGCCATTTCTGCCAGGTTAGAAACCTTTAAAGTCCATTCTTCTATAGTCGGCAGTTCTTCCTTCTTCCAGTATTGCCCTATTAAAAGTCTCGCTGCCGTAATCAAGTTCAGCATCAGCTTAATGTCCACAACAGTAGTATCAGTAATAATGCCCAGTAGAAACAATTGCGGAGGGAGTTTTATTAACTTTTAATGTTCTTCCAAGATACTTACTTTTCCTGTCAGGGATGAAGGGAACTCTGCTTCAAATTTGTTGCTCAGCCCAAACCTACAAACCAATGAAAGACATTTTCACTCCACATATTAGGACGAAGAGATTCCTAACGTTTTGTTAGCATAAAAAGGCATTTATGGCAATACCCATGACATGCTCAGAAAACACTTGCTAAAGAACTACATACGTTGTTGCCCAAACAGGAGGCATTTGCCTTCTCTCACATTTGATGTATCTTAGCGCACGCAGCAAGTACAATTATGAAACACAACTCATGCATAAAATTGCGAAACAATTCGAAACGGAATGTCTTCTCAAGAAGCCATTTGAAAAGCACCCTTCCAGCTGTTTTTAAAGATTTCAGTATCTTATGTGGCTTAAACAAAACGAAAAAAACCTTTAAACAGAATCATATTATATACCCATATCAAATGCAGGCACTCTCAATTTGTTTCAGAGTGCAATCTGGCTTTTGGTTTTTCTAACAGGATTGTTATGCAGGGACGCGGTGGCTCAGTGGTTTAGGATGCTGAGCTTGTCGATCAGAAGGTCAGCAGTTTGGCGGATCGAATCCCGAGTGCCGCATAACAGAGTGAGCGCCTGTTACTCGTCCCAGCTTCTGCCAACCTAGCAGTTCGAAAGCACGTAAAAATGCAAGTAGAAAAATAGCGACCACTACGGTGGGAAGGTAACAGCGTTCCATGCGCCTTTGGTGTCTAGTCATGCTGGCCACATGACCACGGAGACGTCCTCGGACAAGTGCTGGCTCTTCGGCTTTGAAACGGAGATGAGCACCGGCCCCTAGAGTTGGAAGCAACTAGCACGCATGTGCGGGGGAGCCTTTACCTTTACCTTTAACAGGATTGTTATTTCCCCCCCCCCCTTAAAATACTGAACAGTTTGGTTATTTCATTGAATAATTTGGTTATTAAAGGACCACTGATTCCCACATGGATTGCTCTGTTGTTTTTTTTTAAGATCAGAGCTTGGGTTCCTCTGGTATGTAATGTTGCCCTTGCAGAAATGACGGCAGTATCTTGAGTTATTCCAGTGGATTAGATTAGTGCTTCATTTTATGCTGGCTCCCATCAGTTGCTGAAGAATTCTCCTTCAGCAACCAGTTTCTTTCTATTTACAGATCATTATATACCATTAGTTTTCTTTGTTTATATAGCAAAATAGGCCGCATCACATATATCAATATATGCCATGTGAGCACACGCGGAGAGCAAGAGAGAGAGGCTGAATGAAACGTAATGCTTCCGTTGCCATAGTGTAAATAAAGGTGTTTCAGTAAACTGAAATGCGAACTTATGTCACCTGTATTTATTTCTTTGCAATGTATGGCAGTGAAAGCTGGACCATAAGAAAGGCTGAGTGCCAAAGAATTGAGGCCTTTGAACTCTGGTGCTGGAGAAGACTCCTGCGAGTCCCTTGGACTGCAAGGTGATCAAACTGGTCAGTCCTAGAGGAGATCAACCCTGACTGCTCTTTAGAAGGCCAGATCCTGAAGTTGAAACTCAAATCCTTTGGCCACCTTATGAGAAGGAAGGACTCACTGGAGAAGAGCCTCATGCTGGGAAAGATTGAGGGCAATAGAAGAAGGGGACAACAGAGAATGAGGTGGCTGGACGGAGTCACTGAAGCAGTAGGCGTGAGCTTAAATGGACTCCAGAAGATGGTAGAGGACAGGAAGGCCTGGAGGAACATTGTCCATGGGGTCGCTATGGGTCGGACACGACTTCGCAACTAACAACAACAGCAATTTATTTCTACTCATAATTGTCACCATTCGCCACACAGTTTTGCCAAAGATGGGCAGGTTTCTTACAGGCATCATGAAAGAACTTCATACTTTTGTCTTTTCAACCAGATCCGGACAAATCTTCTTTTCACCCTTTCATTTCAAAGAGATGCCCTTGAAGAGACAATTCTTTCAATTCTGGAAAAAGGTAGAAGATACATGCTGCTAAGGATAGACCGTGCGGTAAGATGATGAGATCCAACTTGGTTCGTGAGGTGTGAGGCCTAGCATTACACACTGCGGCAAAGTTTCCTTCTTGTGCCGCTAAATTATCCTTAGTCATGGTTTCAAAATGTTGAGTGTCGCAGGATAGTACTCTGAGCTGACAACGGTGCCAGGTTTAAGAACATCCAGGTTTTGAATCTTTTTCTACAAGGGAAGCTTTGTGATGATATTCCATGGGTTAGCACTTTTGCTTCTGGATCATAATGATTTGCCATCTTCGTTCTCATAAATGTCACAACTCTTGGCCAATTCCAGCTCTTGAGGGTTTCATTTCTGCCGTCAGCCTGTGAAGAGCCCGTCTTGCTGAAGATCACTCAGGTTACACACATACCTCCTTCTGAAAGGCCAAACTTGACAACGACGACCCTTTGCTGAATTGCCCTTAGCCTGGGCATCAACCTTTCTTACGTGCAACTCGTTGGCTGCTGTCACAGACAATCCACTTTGTTCTTGATCACATCAATCAGCTCTTCCCAGATCACAGGTTTACTGACGTCAAAGACAGTCACTACCCTAAACAATCTGTATTTGGCAGTGAATTCTAATTCAGCTCTCTAGAGCTCCAGGACTTCCCATCTATTGAGGACTTATGACATTGGAGGCATTACTTTTCATTCAACCCTCCTCGTTGGGAGGGATGTTGCTATATGTCCCTTTATACATGACTTTCCATATTTCACTAAATAATGTGGCCGTTTCAAATCTCATCCACCCAGCTACATTTCTAATTACTAAGTTTACTTGTGTTTGCTACACCTGTCTTAACAGGTGGATGCAGCTCGCTTGGCAACTAAGCTGTTTTGGGTCTGGTTAGCCCAGGGGTAGGCAACCTTGGCTCTTTTATGACTCGTGGACTTCAACTCCCAGAATTCCTGAGCCAGCACTCCACGAGTCATAAAAGAGCCAAGGTTGCCTACCCCTGGGTTAGCCTGTAGATGGGAAAATCAAGAGAGAATAACAGGCCTCTAGGAAGGAGAGGAATGGGACAACTGGGTGCAGCCAACTTGCCGTAGCCAACTCGGCATGGCCAACTCATCACAGCCAACTTGCCATGGGAGAACGTGCTGCGGGACAATTCAAGTATGTAAAATTATTTTAATGTTTACCATTCACATTTCATTTTATCCCTCCTTTAGTGGTTCTATTCCCCCATTTCTTTGACGTTAGTGTAACTCTTGTCCCGTGGCGACTTGTCCCGCGGTCGGTTGGCCACGGCGAGTTGGCTGTGGTAAGTTGGCCACGGCGATTTGGTCATGGCGAGTAGGCCATGCCCAGTGGGCCACGCCAATATTTTGGGAAGGGCAACAACATGGGACAATAGCGTCAGATAAATTTTGTAACTTCAGGGCACACGTAGGCAACGCTATTTGTGTGACGATGTCATTTCTAGTGCACTGCAGAAGCCCCTGGCTATACTGTCCAGGGAAGCAAAACAAACACACACACACACCTTGCACTGCATCACTGCTAATTAAAACAGCACGGGTGAGCACGGAGTCGTCCAGAGTGAAACTCAAATTGAAAATACTTTACCTCACCACCTCCACAGATATATACTGCTCAAAACAATAAAGGGAACACAAGATAAGACATCCTGCTATTAAATTCAGTACATTGTGTTGTTTAAGTGTTCCCTTTATTTTTTTGAGCAGTATATATAGTCTTATTTATTGAAAGAGCTCAGCCTTGAGCAATAACCTCAAGTAAAGCAGCAACCAACAGGATGGAGGAGGCGAGCTATATGATAATTGTGTTTTTCCTGGTAGCGTCTATTCTATCATTGCTCACTTCTAGGAAAGCAATAAAAACGGTCATTCAAGCAGGTTCTTTTTGTTAAGGTCTGCCCATTAAAGATGCCTAACAGCTGGGAAATCAACAATGGTATAAATTAATGGCTTTACCGGCTTTAATATAGTTTTGTTTGTTAGATGACATTCTGGTGTTCTATTGCTATGCTAAAATGTATACGTTGACCAATGTACACTGCTACACTTCACAAGCACCTCTACCAATATAGAATGTCTTTGATTGATTTACTTTTATACTGCTGCATTCTACAATACCGCACCGCAAAGAAGAAAGCAGAAACAAACCATTTAAGCCATTTTACAAAACGAAAGAGGGACGCGGTGGCTCAGTGGGTTAGGACGATGAGCCTGTCGATCCGAAGATCGGAAGTTTGGCGGGTCGAATCCCGAGTGCCGCGTAACAGAGTGAGCGCCTGTTACTCGTCCCAGCTTCTGCCAACCTAGCAGTTCGAAAGCACGTGAAAATGCAAGTAGAAAAATAGGGACCACTGCGGTGGGAAGGTAACAGCGCTCCGTGCCCCCACACACAGACCAGGAAGAGTCTTTTTTAAAACGTTAAGATGAACAGTCTTATAACTGGAACTGTACAGTTTACGCTCCTTTTCAAAGCTCCATAAAGTAAGCACAATTTTAAATAATAGCCGCTCAAGGCTGTTAGCCAGTCTTATGAAGAAATTGCCTTAAAAAAAAGGGAGGGGGAACCCCGGGAACTTCAGGAGAGGTTCTGAAAGTAAATCATGTCACCCTTAACCAAAAGTGACTCAGCAAGGCTAAGGGACTTCATTCCAAGTATCTTAAGCTTTTTTTAGGGCATGTGTTACTTCTCTCATCTTGACCTCCCTTTTTCTAGCAGGCAAAAAAAAAAAAAAAAGGCTGACCTTTTGCTCCCAGGAACACAATTAACTGTGGAGAAGAGATTGTACCATAATAAAAGATTCATAATGAACCATGATGGCCTGATAATTAGCCACTAATAAGTCCCGTGCTGAGAATAAGAAGGTAGGAACTATGATAAGTACTTTACAAAAACTTGCAAATATATGAACAAGCCCCTCAGGAGATGGGGCTGCGTTTACCCTATCATTATTTATTATTATCATTTTTGTTTTCTTCCTCAAGACTCGGTGAATAAACTATTGCTTTTTAAGAACTAGAGGCGGTTTCGTGCAGTTAAGAACTGAGGCTAAGTGCCTTCCAAGTTTTGAGACTCATGGGTCACTAATGAAGTGTTAAAAGCTTCTACAGTAGCTATCCAATATGTATCGATCCTATTTAAAAAAAATAATTAAAACTCCTATTTTTCATTTGAAAAATATGTGCGTGTTTAAAAAGCTAGCTGGTCTTAAACTTCAAATGCAATGCTTTCTTTCTTTTTCTTTCTTTCTTTCTTTCTTTCTTTCTTTCTTTTTTTCTTTCTTTCTTTCTTTCTTTTTCTTTCTTTCATTCATTCATTCATTCTATTTCTCAACTGCCCATCTCCCTCACAGATCTATTTATTCAACATCTGTTGAACATTCTGTCTTTTTTTTAAATTCAATCTACATCTTTTGACACTAGTGATTTATGGGTATATATATTCCATAATCTCCACAGGGTTGTATTCTGGCTGATTAGACTGAACTTTATAATCTTCTACTTCCTGTGATTGGGTTTGTTTGATTCTGGTGTTGTCCCTCCAGCGATGTGTGTAAGACCTGCGTGTACGTTGTTTGCAGCCCTGGCAAAAAGATCTTACTGTCCTATTGCCTGCATTATTAAACTTATATGAAAGACAACCTGAGGGAATACGGAATAGATAAAAGTTCTGTGTCGAAAAACTCATTGCTAGCATTGCAGAGGAGAAAAGGTTCAAATGCTTTCAAAGCAAGCTGTCATGCTACTCAGAGAAAGACAGAGGACAACAGCCTCGGGCACGAAGAAGCATGTATGATGATGACTCAACCCCGACTTCCATAATCGAATAGGAAAAGACAGTAAAAAAAAAATATTTCTGTCCAGAAACAAGAAAAAAAGAACTATTTTTAATCCGAAATGAGAACTTCCAAGTAAGCTAGTCATAATCAAAGGCAACAACGAATTGGATAGGATAGAAACAAACGAGGCTAAAGGAAAGATTGTACTGTACCAGTTAGTAAACAGAATCACAGAATGATACAATCATTGATGGGATAACATCTGTAATTTAGTAATCAACCTCTCTAGAAAATAAAAGAAATGACCTAGCAGAGAGGAAAAGCTTCTGAGAAACACCTACTGAAGTTTTTAAGCTTTAGGAGAAGCAGCAGTTAACACGCTTGTCACTCCAGTTATCAGCATGCAGCCTAGAGACAGGAAAAGACTGGGGTAAATCGGAAAGTGAAGAGAGAGATGCGATACGACATGCAGATTCCTAAAGGACTGCACTTAATCCTCTCTTGTTGAAGACCTTACAAAGAGTAGAACTTTTTTTCTTGTTTCTGGACTGAAATAATTTTTTTTACTGTCTTTTCCTATTCGATTATGGAAGACACGAACGGTCCGGCTTCAGAATAAGTACACAGATGCACACACAATTTTGCAGGCACAACCAGGAGCCTTCAAGAAAGATGCTCTCTGGCTACGGCGGTCACTCTTTCATAAAAGCATCCGTAGATCGCTTGCTTTCGCTGTCATACAGAGCACAGAAGAAGAGCAGCCAACGAACGAGCGCATGAGTTCAGACAGCCCAGCTGAATGGCAGAGCTGTGTAGTAGCATCCTTCAGAAAGGTGTTATAATTGTGCTTTGCTGTTCGTTTTCCAGACTCTTGCAAACACCTGCCTACCTCCCATTTCTCTTGCTTTTTTTTTTTTTTTAGATTAATTTGGTCCGAAAGCATTCAAGAAAACAGAGGGAGGTGGGATGAGGGAAAGAAAAGTCAAATAAACTGCATTCTTTGAGACATTTGACCAAGATCTACTTCAGAAATAATTTGTGCTTGAGAGAGAGAGAGAGAGAGAGAGAGAGAGAGAGAGAGAAAAGAGTGAATGAGGCATATGAATGAGAAATGAAGTTCTCAGGATCTTATCACTACCACTTTATAATGCTTTGGTAAGACCACACCTAGAATACTGCATCCAGTTTTGGTCGCCACAATATAAAAAAGATGTTGAGACTCTGGAAAGAGTGCAGAGAAAAATGACAAAAGATGATTAGGGGACTGGAGGCTAAAACATATGAACAACGGTTGCAGGAACTGGATATGTCTAGTTTAATGAAGAGAAGGGTGAGGGGAGACATGATAGCAGTGTTCCAGTATCTCAGGGGCTGCCCCAAAGAAGAGGGAGTCAAGCTATTCTCCAAAGCACCCGAAGGCAGGACAAGAAGCAACGGATGGAAACTAGTCAAGAAGAGAATCAACCTAGAACTAAGGAGAAACTTCCTGACAGTTAGAACAATTAACCAGTGGAACGACTTGCCTCCAAACGTTGCGGGTGCTCCAAACACTGAAGGTTTTAAGAAGAGATTGGACAATCATTTCTCTGAAATGGTATAGGGCAGGGGTAGGCAACCTTGGCTCTTTTATGACTCGTGGACTTCAACTCCCAGAATTTCTGAGCCAACCATGCTGGCTCAGGAATTCTGGGAGTTGAAGTCTATGAGTCATAAAAGAGCCAAGGTTGCCTACCCCTGTTATAGACCAAGCTAACAACAACTAAATGATCATGCTTAACATTTCTTTTTTCTCACTTTTCAGGGGCACATCATGCTGTATTTGTATATAGTACACTGAGCTTTCAAGGAACCTATTATCAAAGGATAAGGTTGACGACTCTATTGCCATCCACTGAGTTAACAGTCACTCCAAATTGTGCCATTTTGTTTTCGGTTTGTGCTGAATAACGGTACAGCCTTACTTCAAACACAAGGCCCGGGGGCCAGATCCGGCCCGCGAAGTGGTTTCATGCAGCCCGCGAAGCCATCCTGGAAACAGTGAGGGAACGGCCCCCACTGCCTTGGCCCTGGCCCAGAGACCCTCCTTCTGCCAGAGACCCTCAGATCTGTCCCACACCTGCCCAGGCCCCCATAGGCACCCTTGATGCGAACCATGTAGAGCTGGCCACGCCCACCCAGTAGGCCACGCCCACCCTGACCATACCCACCCGGCCCCCTAAGGGCAACTGCAATGCTGATGCGGCCCTCAATGAAATTGAGTTTGACACCCCTGTCCTAGACCACAAGGACTATTAACTCCATGTTACAAGTCCTTAATGTTAGTGTCCTGGCTAGGTTTCATGCCTTACTTATGGTAAAAAAAAAAAATCTAATGATCAACTTGCATCTAAAGGAAGGCTGCCAAAGCTATAATGAACTCCTTATGACTTACTTCTCAGGAAATCTGTGTAAGATTGTACAGCATCTTAATCCTGTTTATCCCATTCCCATTTTCATAATTTATTCAACTGCAACTTGGCCCAACATATCAACAATGGAACAACTTTATAGAATCTAATCTATAAAGGGACCCCTCCCCCCACTTTTTTTTTCCTTAAGAAACAAGAATGACTCCTGGGAGGAAGAAAATTTCAGACAGCTATCCAGGATTCCATCCTACCTACACACATACAAGCGCACCCACACCCACGTCATACAAGCCTAGTTCACTGTCCACAAAATAAAGCAAAATATATATCCCACCTAGACAGTAACCTAATTTCTTAAATCTTCAACCAAATACCTGAAATTTGAAGGTAAGTCTTTCAGCCTGCTATGGAGGAAATCTCCAAAGGGGGAAAGACAAATGAGGTTGTGATAACCCAAACTGGACAGATATTTGATAGGTAAAGGTAAAGGTTCCCCTGCACATGCGTGCTAGTCGTTTCCGACTCTAGGGGCCGGTGCTCATCTCCATTTCAAAGCCGAAGAGCCAGCGTTTGTCTGAGGACGTCTCCGTGGTCATGTGGCCGGCATGACTAGACGTCAAAGGCGCACGGAACGCTGTTACCTTCCCACCAGAGTGGTACCTATTTTTCTACTTGCATTTTTACGTGCTTTCGAACTGCTAGGTTGGCAGAAGCTGGGACGAGTAACAGGCGCTCACTCTGTTACGCGGCACTCGGGATTCGACCCGCCAAACTGCCGACCTTCTGATCGACAAGCTCAGCGTCCTAACCCACTGAGCCACCGCGTCCCTAGATATTTGATAGATCGGGCCAAAGCAGAATAAATGGAATGGTGAAAGGTTTTTTGGGTGGTTGTTTTTTTTTGTAGACCTATCACACAGTTGGCTCATCAGTTTTCATTCAGCTGCTATTTCAAGTCTCTCTCTCCCCCCCCCCCCATTATTATTACCAATTATCTTTCATTCTGCTACACGGATCTCACTTCATCAATCTAGCAAGGTATTACTGAATGTCATTTCTCTGTTCTTGCATATTAGCTGTCCTACTGATTTTTTTCCCACTCTTTTTTACTATCTGCAAATGTGCTAAGCATTACACTCACCTGTATGTTTACTGTACTTCTAATAAGTACTTCTAATACTTATGTCATTAACTTATTGAGGACTGGTCACCAAGAAATCCTACTGGATACCTCTTTCCATTTGATGTGGTAGATTAGATCCTTTTTCCCGTGCCAAATTTAGAAATTAGAGTGGGGGGGAATGATATGAAAAAATTAGATGGAAGCAGGGATATTGACTGAAGAATTTTTAACATACTCTGTATTAGGAGATAGATATCGATCAGATGTAACCTAATGGCAATATTTATTTTGTGGATGTTTTTTTTTATTTTTTTAATGTTTTTTAAAATTGTTTTCATTGTTTTGCAATTTTAGAATTAAAAGCCGCCCAAAGTCACTTGGTTGAATTGAGTGGCTGTAGAAATGAAATGGAATGAAATGAAATAAATTTTAAATTACACTTGTTGACAACATTGTTTGGATTAGCAGCACTGCCAGATTCTGAGACACCTGAGATATTAGAACAATTTATTAAATCCTTTAAAACTAGACAACTTGCCATTAGTTCTTATGGATATTTGTTATTAATAAATAATTTGATATGTAAAAGTTAAACAAACAGTGAAATAAAGTATTAGATATTGTCTAGACAATGACAGTGTCTTAACATCTATAGCAAGGAGCATCAATAGATATCAAATTATGACAATAAAATAATATTCAATACTCCATTACACTTGTATATAAAAGGACTGTCAAAAACAACACTTTGTTGGAGATGTAATAAGGATAATGTTTTTAAAAAAAAATCACATGCTTCTAGTGTTTTATAATTACCAAGTTTGGGGAGAAAGTAGTAGATGATACAAATATGATTATGTGATAAAAGTTAAAATTTATAGAAGGCAATACAGTATTTGTTTGAACTATATAACTAATACAGCGAATTTGACAGTATTTAATAGACAATATAGGGACGCAGTGGCTCAGTGGGTTAGGATGCTGAGCTTATCAATCAGAAGGTTGGCAGTTTGGCGGGTCAAATCCTGAGTGCCTTGTAACAGAGTGAGCGCCTGTTACTCGTCCCAGCTTCTGCCCACCTAACAGTTCGAAAGCACGTAAAAATGCAAGTAGAAAAATAGGGACCAGTACAGTGGGAAGGTAACAGCGTTCCGTGCACCTTTGGCGTCTAGTCATGCCGGCCACATGACCACGGAGACGTCCTCGGACAAGCGCTGGCTCTTCGGCTTTGAAACGGAGATGAGCACCGGCCCCTAGAGTCGGAAAACGACTAGCACGTATGTGCGGGGGGACCTTTACCTTAATGGACAATAGAAATTGATTCTTCATGTCCTTACTGTAGATAAAAATCTGATGCTGCAACATTAGAAATATAGATATGGAATCATTCATTCAATGGATTGAAGACCTAACTGCATATGCCACTTATGTAACGTGTACAAACAAGTGTAATGAAATATTTGTACCAAAACTGCCAAATACAGTACGTTAAAAGTGATAATTGGATAGAACGTATTTGAAATATATGTGTACTTGAACATTTATTTGCATTAGATAAATATAGCTGTAACTGTTTCCTATTATGACGTATACTGTTTTTTTTCCTTTGCTGTATTTCTTTTTTTTTTTGTCAAAGCACTTTTTATGCATTTTTTCCTTTGCTTTGACAATTTATGTGCCTCCATCATGTGTTTTCTTCTTCCTTTTATTAATTAAAAAGCAATAAATATAAAATTTCAAAATATTATTTGGAAGTAAATTATCGAAAGTAATTCTGATAATTACTGAGTACAGTTTTAGCCCGCATATAGTACTAACACACGTAGTTATGTTTCTTACATTTCTACATTTCTTTGAACTATTCAGCACGGTCTGTTGTTGACAAGCTCCAATTCTGCAAAAGGATCTCTGCTTAGAGGAAAAAGCATTGCTTTTGTCCCGGATGTTAAATGACAGCTAGAAAAATGTAACACTGCCAAGTTCTACTATTGTGTGTGTGCTTGCTGCACTGATTTCACACACATTTGAGCTTTGCAAAACTGCCTGGCAGACTGAACAGCATGGCTCAAAAGCATGAAATATGAAACGTTCCATAGCTGTGTGTGTGTGTGTGTGTGTGTGTGTGCACGCGCACGTGTGTTGTGCGAGTGCAAACTTTTGCCAGATGAAAAACAAAACCTCTATTTCCATGAGGAGGACTGCTAGTCTCCAAAAGTTACAGCCATCTGCAATCTTCTCTATGTTGCAAGGTACATATAGGCAGTGCTTTTTTTGTAAAAGAAAAAGGTGCCGGAACTCACACACGTCATACAACCTGCCTTGCTTACCCTACAAGGTTCCATCCAAAAAAGGTGCCGGAACTCCGTTCTGAGCGTTCTATGAGGAAAAAAAAAGCCTTGCATATAGGTATGCAGTACTTTACTTCTAATAAGCCTTTACAGCTTTACAATTACCCTTCTAGAATCTGCTAAAATGGTACAACGTATACTCCAAGTAGAGGACACAAGGACTCACTAAGCCACAACAGGAGACGCTGCAAATTGGGAGTAGCAGCACTGTGGCACACAGAACGCTGAGCAATCGAAGAGGTCAAGCAGACTCAGTGATAAAAACCTTGCAGCTCCAAAGGGACCTGTGGCACAGGACTAGTCTTATGGTGCAGCCAGCTTCTCTCCAGCAACAGTCTCCTGGCAGCGGCCACGTCATAAAGCTCTACCAGAGGGAGGAGAGGAAAGCAGGATGACTACACTGGGAGGCCAGAGCCAGGCAATTTAAGCTGATTGCTACGAGGACTTGGTAACTAAAAACATTGCCTTCTCCTCCTCCTCCTCCTCCTCAGCGCCTTTTAAAGTTTGCACCAGTCACCTTGATTGTAAGGCTGAGGGGGGAGGGGGAAATCTCACTGTTATAGATCAGGGGTCCCCAACCCCCCCTGGGCCATGAACCGGCACCGGGCCACGGCATGCCAGCAACCGGTCCGCACAAAACAAGCAAAGCCCCATCTGTGGGATGCAAGCAGCACGCAAAACCACGCACCCTCCAGTCCGCGGAAAAACCTCTCTCCATTGAACCGGTCCCTGATGCCCAAAAGGTTGGGAACCTCTGTTGTAGGCTATGGGAAAAAAAATCTATTTAAGAAATTAAATTCAAGGGAGGAGAAATGTGCCAAGCAGGGTATAATTAATGGGGACCTCTGTTATAGATCACTCTGGAGAAACTTTTTCAACTGAAAGAAGAGCAAAAGTTACTAAAAGAAATAAGCCCCAAAAGATATTCCAACAGTTTATAAGGAGCAGTTTAGATTATAAATGACTTCTAAAATATTCTAAGGGGAAATCCCCCTGATGACAAATGTTATATATTTTATATCAACAGCAACGTACCCAACAAGTGTAGTAGTTTATATTAGAAACCCACGTTTCTAATATAAACCCCAAATGGATTTACTTGTAGTTAGGAAAGAACTCACTGCCAGAGAGAGACCCAGTCAGATAGAATTTTTTGCTGCAGTGTTTTTGCAAGCCAAAAAGTGTTCACGATAGTCGCCTGACCTTGAGATAACTGAGGTTCATGTCCCTTAACCGTGTCAGCTTTATGAAGAATAAATACATGTGGTGTACCTTCCTAAGGTTCATACCTGAAATTTAGTAACGAGAAATTAAACTGATTGCAAGTGTGTTTTCAAAGGGAATGCTGCCCCAGTTTAAAAAGCCTGGAAAATTTGTTCTCTGATTCAGTTTCCACAAAAAAAAAATGGTTTATTCGCCACAGCATCTTTTCTTGATCTCAGAAATTATTCAGCTCCTGGATACTCTTGGTAGCTTGTGAAAAATGGGAAGAATAGACCATTAGTTCTTGATGACATTCTTTAGCATTCTTTAGCCCTACTTCTATTTTCTTAACAATAGATAACACGTAACTGTTTTTCATATAAGATTTTCTATTACTAATGTTGTGTAATGATGCTTGGTCTTAGTGGGCAAGGAAATTTTGAATTATAAGGTCATCAGAACCAGGGGTTCCCTAGAGTAGAGTTTCAGCGTTGGCTGAGAATAGGGATAAACTGTAGATAAACTTTACTGTAGGTAAAGTTAACCTCATGAAGAAAATTATGCCTATATTTCCATTTTTGTTTCCTGTTTTACTCTTTCTTTCTTTAAACTACTTTCAGGAAGATGACCCATCCCAAATTAGTCCAGCTGTATGGCGTTTGTACTCAGCAGAGACCTATCTACATAGTGACAGAATTCATGGAGCATGGCTGCCTTCTGAATTAT
Source organism: Daboia siamensis (assembly GCA_024449315.1). Taxonomy (NCBI): domain Eukaryota; kingdom Metazoa; phylum Chordata; class Lepidosauria; order Squamata; family Viperidae; genus Daboia; species Daboia siamensis. The sequence goes on along the minus strand of JAKJMR010000926.1, from coordinate 86,102 downwards.
CTTCGTCAGAGACGTGGACACTTCACTAAAGATAACCTGATGACTATGTGTCAGGATGTCTCTGAAGGGATGGAATATCTGGAGAGAAATAGCTTTATACACAGAGATTTGGGAAGGTGACAGCGTTCCGTGCGCCTTTGGCATCTAGTCATGCCAGCCACATGACCACAGAGACGTCCTCGGACAAGCGCTGGCTCTTCGGCTTTGAAACGGAGATGAGCACCGGCCCCTAGAGTCGGAAACGACTAGCACGCATGTGCGGGGGAACCTTTACCTTTACTTTAATATACTTTTAACCTTAAACTTCCTTCAGATAATTTTTGTGACCCCCATTAAGATATTTTTTTTTATTCCAGCAAGCATTCCAATGAAACTATTTACTATTGCTGGGTATTCTTGCTTTTTCATTAAAAAAAAATGATTTCCCCATTTTCACTATTAGCCTCCTGGTACTTTTTGAAAAACTGAAATTATATAGCTCGCATTCTTTTTCCCTACAGCCTTGTCAGCCCTATAACTTCCAGTTTGAAGTTAGCAGCAGATTACGTAATTTTGGAATATATTACTCACATTTTTATTATCGTTGTTTTCAGTGTTATCATTCTGTGAGAACTGAACTCTCACACAAAAGTTCATATTGCATATCAATAATGTATTTTCTATGCTTTTAATAAATAAGTGATCTACATAAGGATATACATTACTAATCACTGCATATATACCCATCAAAACAATTTTTTTTTTATTGAAAAGTTTTACAATAAATTTTGAATACAAACCCTCCCCTCTCCCCAACCCTCCCCTCCCCCCTCCCCGACTTCCCAGAACTACAGGGTATAAAAATACGAACAAACATAATCTAAAATATGCAAACAACAATAAAATATTAAATTCTATCGCACTTTAACTCTCAGTAAAATAATTACAAGCTAATTATACATCATATATATCCTCTACTTATTCAAATGCTAAGTGAAACTTTTTAGTCCCATATTTATTCTGAATATAGTCAATCCATCTCCTCCACTCCACAATGTATCTCTGTTGCAAAACAAAAAAATTTTTTAAGGTAATCCCTCAAGCTCACTTCCCCAAATACTTTATGCAATACAACAGGTAAATGGGTTGCTTACAATATTTTACTATGCTTCTAGATATTATTAAGAGCATGTTTAGTTGCAAGATGTACTTGATTTGTAACAGATGTCAAGTATCAGAAATATTATTTAAACCAACAATTTAGTCATTGTCCAGAATAATTTCAAGCAATCCACACTAAATCTGTAATTTTGCACTATTTCTCATACTGTTTAGTATCCTAGAAGTGCTTCAGCTAAGGATCATGATAAACAATACTCATAAAGCTACAAGAAATGAGCCGAAGTTAAAGGAAAAAATAACAGAGCAAGTTATACACTATACTCCATATAATAAGGGCAATCATGTTGACCTAACCAAGCATGTCCTATTTACAAACTATATATTAAAGGGAATTCTTCATGCCTTACAGAAAAGGTCAAACTTGTTTTTTCATGAGTAGGTCAAGGCTGTGATTAACAGAAGCATTAAATTTTTACATTTAGCTATAGTATTGCTGTTGCTATATATTCCAAGCATTCTTCTTCCTGACAAGTCATCATCATGTTGTTTGAATACTTCATATGCTGACTTAGTCATAATGAGCTGAATTTCCTTATTAACCCAGACACTGTGGTTTCTTGCTTGTTTTGTTTTCCTTATATCCTTTTATTATTTTTTACAAGTAACTCCAGGCGGTGAACATATCCAACATAACCAAAAAAAAAAAAAAAAAAAACACCAAAGAGGAATTCAACTTACAAACATAGTAGTAGCGTATTTGAGGAAATAAAGGGGGATCTAATATTGCCTTGGCCTGAATTAAACGATCAGACAAAATCACACGATCACTCTTAAGGCTTTGCACGGAGCGTACAATTTGAATGCAAGTGTGTACGTGTATTCCTTCAAGATAAATTCAACATAGAAATAGATTCAAAAATAACAGAAGACATTTACTTCTGTATTGCCTTCTTCCGTATTTTTAAAAACTTTTTAATCTACCACTCCTGAGATTCGTAATGCTCTCCACCCAGGTACTAGCCTGGTCTGACCCCACTGAGCTTTTCCGATATCAGCAGCCCAGGTAAATTAGATCCTACCACATCGGTCTTCACTAGCTATATGAAATGGTAAAATGGTAGCCTATGCCAGTGGTGGCGAACCTGTGGCACGCGTGCCAGAGGCAACACTCACGAGCCTTCTCTGTGGGCATGCGTGCAGCCCCACCCAGCACAAAGGAGGTGAAGCAGCCAGCTAGCAAGCTCAAGTAGAGATGGTAGAGCAGGCCCACACCCAGCAAGCCAAAGGCCATCCCCGAGCAGGGAAAGCTGGATCCCCATCGGCGCCATGGCCCCCCAGTCCCAGCTAGGATTGCGTGCCTCCCTCCCCATCTATGTTATTATTTATTATTATTTTTATTTATTTATTTAATTTGTATACCGCCCTTTTCCCGAAGGACTCAGGGCGGTGAACAGGGCAATAAATATCTAAAAAACAAAATACAAAAGTTAAAAAACAATTAAATGTAATGCCCAATATAAAACAATAAACAATAATTAAAATTATTTAAAATCCCGTCCCTTAGCCCATCAAACCAGGCCAGATTGCTCGAATAAATAAGTTTTTAGATCGCGCCGGAAGAAGCGAAGGTCAGGGGACATCCGGAGCTCCACCGGCAAGCGGTTCCAAAGGTCTGGCGCGCCCACAGAGAACGCCCTCCCCCTGGGGGCCACCAATCGACATTCTTTGATCGGAGGCACCCTGAGGAGACCCTCTCTGTGGGAGCGCACTGGACGGAGGGAAGTTGACGCCGGCCGCAGGTGTTGCCGTAGATAGTCCAGACCCATGCCATGTAGGGCTTTATAGGTCATTACTAACACCTTGAATCTCCTGCTAACACCTGTTGGACCTCCTGCCCACTGCCCCACCCGCCAGAGACACCCTGGATCTCTCCCAACCCTGCCCGGCCCCTGCAGGTGTCTCCCCCATGAGCAACATTGAGGTGGCTGTGCCCACTCCAGTCACGCCCACCCAGTCTGCCGTGACAACCGCAGCCATGCCTACCGAGTGGGCCACACCCCCATGCCCCCCCCCTGAGGGCACCACAATGCTGATGCGGCCCTGGCACTTTGCGATAAATAAGTGGGTTCTGGGTTGTAGTTTGGGCGCTCGGTCTCTAAAAGGTTCACCGTCGCTGTCCTACTCAAACTAATAATTCTCTAGTACTTGTGCATCACAATGCACTTGAATGAACTGCAAATTGCCCACTGAATATGGAGCAAATCCATTATTCAGTATTTTGAGCTAATCTTATTTACCTGCTCTAAAACCAAAGGAGATGAAAAGTGGAGAACAGATAAAGATTCAGCAAATTCTAATTACAGTATTTTATGTTTGATTTCAGTTATTCAAACTAAGAGATGGAGAACAAAGAGCAAACGTGAAGCTTGAAAAAAACCCTGAAACTTAATATCAGACATTAAAGGGTTTTTTTTTTATTCCCAATACCTTTCAAAGCTATCCTCTGACATGCCTATTACAAGTTTGGGCAAGACAAGACTTTTGAACTATACTTTTAAGACCTGCCTTCCTTCAAACTTGGATGTACAAGGCAAGCTTGCACCACAATTTTTTCACTTCAATTCCTTGTCTTCTACAGTACTGTAAAAAAAAAAAATCAAATACCTCACTTCCCATCAACAGAATAGAACAGAATTCTTTATTGGCCAAGTGTGATTTGGACACACGAGGAATTTGTCTCCGGTGAATAAGCTCGCAATGTACAAAGAAACAGCAAGCAATAGGCCACAGGTCATAAATCACAATTGCAATCATTAATCAGAAGTTACAAACCAAAATTGATAAAATCATAAGAAACCAATAGAAGACAGTAGGAAAGGTGAGGGGAAAATGAGACAGTTCTGTGGGAATTAACTGTTCAGCAGCATAATGGAGGGGGTATATTTATGTTTATCAATACCAAAAAAAAAAAAAGACTATGCAAACTATTATGTATTTTCCCTGCTCCCATGAGATACCTCTTTTTCAGGAACAACTCCACCACACACCCACTATGACATCTTGGTTTTACCAGATCTGCAAAAACACCAGATACTGACATCTCAAACAACTAGGGAGAGGAAAAGGCGACTCTCATTCCACTGTCGCTTCGGATGGGTTTTATATTCCGAGCCTGAAGTTCAAAAACCACACGAGTCCAAATCTCCTTTTTAGCCTCTCTCTCTCTAATGCAGGGGTCCCCAACCTTGGCAACTGTTAAGACCTGTGGACTTCATCTCCCAGAATTCCCCAGCCAGCAAATTCATCAATAGGTTGGCCATTGATGCACATTTAAAAAGGGGGGGGGGGGGAAGCAGAACAAGAGTAAATTGGAGGAAAGGGGGACTTTAATGGCTGAAATTTTGAGCAGCCCAGACTGCAACATCCTGTACGGGGTCCCACTCGTTTGAAACACGTCTATATTAGAATCCTTATTCCGATACCGATATTTTGGGGGAAAGGGGACCGGCAGATATTCCCCCAAATAAGTGAGTTTTATGACACGGGAATGAGATTGGTGTTTTATTTTAAAGAAGGAAAATGACTAGGATTTTCTAGTGGCTGGAATGACTGGAATAAAAGATAATCTTTATTGTTTTTTTTTTTTTACTGTGGGCACAAGGGCACACATCAAAAATGAAATTTAATTGTCCACTCTCAAAGCTCTCAAAGAGTGATTTTGGACGATCCTGGTTACGTTCAGCAGGATCTACTTTTTTTCCCCCGTTCCTCTTTTTTTTAATTTTAAGATCGTATTTGCATCAAATACCTTAGAGACCTATAGTTCTCAACTCGGAACCTCAAGATGCGTGGACTTCAGCTCCTGGAATTCCCCAGCCAGCAATTCTGGGAATTGAAATCCACGCATCTTAAAAGTAACCAAGGTTGAGAAACAGCGGCTTAGGACTGCTGAGATAATTCAGTCCTAATCTAACGAATGGCTGTATTTGTCCTTCTAACGTTCATTATAATAATATATCTTAATCACTGCTTTTCGTCTTCATACCTGTCTACAACACATCAATTATATTTCTTGCTAGTTCCATTCATTACGGGCTGTCGGCGAAGCATAGATTTCATTCACCATATGTACCATGTCTTGCTAAAGAAGAAGAAAAATGGATGGTGGGGCATCAGCACCTTAATATTAAATAATAATAATAATAGAGCCTTGGTGGAGCAGTGGGCTAATGCCTCCTTAAGTAACACCAGCTGCCTGCAATTAGTGCAGGTTCGCATCCCACCAGGCTCAAAGGTTGACTCAGCCTTCCATCCTTCCGAGGTAGGTAAAATGAGGACCCAGATTGTTGGAGGCAATAAGCTGACTTTGTAATAATGCCGCTTGGGGTGTGTGTGAAAGCCCTAATAAGTAGGCATATACATAGAATGAAGGCTACTGCTAAGCTTGTAAGCCGCCCTGAGTCTTCGGACAAGGGCGGGATATAAATGGAATTAAATAATAATAATAATAATAATAATAATAATAATAATAATAATAATAATAATAATAATAATAAT